>CM066328.1:165708650-166113650 GCA_033807585.1 Hydrophis major
CGCAGACTGAACACTGAGGACCGCAGTGGAAACAACAACCCGGCAAGGTCGACCGAGGCCCAACCCAAGACAACCACCCACCAGGGCGATTTCCACTCAGCATCGGGCACTTCCGATGACGAGGAGGACATCCATCGCCTCCAGACAAGCTATGATCCACGGAACCGGTGGAGTCGTAAGTCGAGGACCAACTGTGCTGGTTGCGGTGGCGACCACCCCAGGTCGGAATGCCGGTTTTTCGAATCGATCTGCCGGCATTGCGACAAGAAGGGACACATTGCCCGTGTCTGCCGCCTAAAGAAGAACCGCAGGCTGGCACGATGGGACCAGAGCGACCGGAGGAGAGAGAGCACACCACCCCGGACCAGAGATCGCCCCTTGGACAACAGATGGGACCGGAATGGACGATCCCTGCGAGGCGGCGATAACTGGCGAAGAGAGGAGACCCATCAGACGGTCACCATTGGCCACGCCATAACCCATGACGCCCGGAAGGTCCATGTGGAGGTAGGCATCGAGGGCCAGCCATGCAAAATGGAGGTGGACTCCGGGTCCTACCTCTCCATGATAGCATGGCATGAAATAAACCGCTTGGTGCCTATCCTCCAAAGGAGGAACCTAGACAGCCAGAGACTCATTGTAAAGGACTACCAGGGAAACCGCATCCCGGTAGTCAGAACCAAACACTTCAACATCACATATAAAGGGCACATTGAAAGGCTTCCCCTGACAATCGTCTACTGCGACCGCCCAAGCCTATACACGGAACGGGTAGAATTCCTAGGATACCTCCTAGACCATCACGGCATCCACCCCACAAACCAAAAAATCAAGACCATCAAAGAAGTCCCCACACCCAAGTCGAAGATGGAACTACAGGCATTCCTGGGGCTACTTAACTTTTACAATGTTTTCCTGCCCCAAAAGGCCACGGTGGCGGAGCCCTTGCATAGGCTCCTGGACAAGGCGGCGACCTGGACTTGGGGGAAACGTGAGCAAGCCGCCTTCCAAAGAACAAAGGACCTCCTCACTTCGGACGCTGTCCTTATACAATATAACGAGACCCTACCTCTGGCCGTCACATGCGACGCATCACCCTTCGGCGTCAGCGCTGTCTTCAGCCATACCCTCCCCGACGGAAAAGAAGTGCCCATCGCGTTCTTTTCAAGGACCCTCACCAAACCGGAGCGGAACTATAGCCAGCTGGACAAAGAGGCTCTGGCTATCATTGCCGCCATAAAACGATTCCACGAGTATCTCTACGACCACACTTTCACCATCATAACCGACCACAAGCCGCTGCTGGGAATCCTTGCAGGAAACCGGGCCACCCCGAATATTCTGTCTTCCCGAATGACAAGGTGGTCCGAGTTCCTGGCAGCCTACAACTACGGACTCATACACAGACCGGGTAAGACGATCTCCCATGCAGATGCCTTAAGCCGCTCGCCGCTACCGGAACCTGACACCGACCCAGCACCCACGACGACCACCCTCAGCATAGAAACTCTACCCAACATGCCCATAACCGCGTCAGACATTGCCCGAGAGACTAATAAAGACAAACGTCTGGCACGGGTGTTGCATTGGGTAGAGAAAGGGTGGCCAGAAAGGGACAACAACGAGTCCGTCAAAACATTCCGAAACCGCCAAACGGAACTCTCGTTATTAAAAGGATGCATACTATGGGGGGATAGGGTGGTCATTCCAGAAAAGCTACAAGGGAAGGTTCTGGAACTGCTACACGAGGTGCACCCTGGCATCGTTAGGACTAAAGCCCTGGCCAGAAGTTACGCTTGGTGGCCAGGGATGGACAAACAAATTGAGACCTGGGTAGCAAGGTGCCAACGATGCCAGGAAACTAGGCCAAGCCCACCCACAGCACCCGTCCTAGAGTGGGAAACCCCAAGGGGACCTTGGTCTAGGATTCACATAGACTTCGCCGGGCCCACAAAAGGACACACCTTCCTTATAACAGTAGATGCTTACTCCAACTAGCTGGAGGTAAGCAACATGAAGACGACAACCACGGAGGCCGTGATCAAGGAACTCTGCAAACTCTTTGCAACACACGGCCTCCCAGACGTCGTCGTTTCCGACAACGGGCCCCAATTCACCTCGCTGGAATTCGAAAAATTCCTAGCGGAAAGGGGCATCCGCCACGCGCTGACAGCACCGGCGCACCTGGCGGCGAATGGTAGGGTGGAACGGATGGTCCAATTCACTAAGAAGACCATCCGGAAAATAGACCACGGGGAGATCCAGGAGAAAATAAACAAACTACTCTTCACCCAACACATAACCCCAAATACCACAACGAATAAGAGCCCAGCCGAACTATTAATGGGGAGGAAATTAAGGTCTCCACTCGACAGGTTACACCCCACATATAACCCAGAGAAGCCCCCAGACTCAAACAGCAAACACCGAACCTTCGCACCCGGCGACCCAGTATACGCAAGAAACCTGACGGGAGACCCACTATGGATACCGGCCATCATCACACAAATAACAGGCCCACACTCGTACCGGCTACAAACAGCAGACGGACGAGCGTGGAAACGCCCCATCGACCAACTAAGGTCAAGGACTACCAACCAAGAGACCACTGACGCACAAACAGGCGAAACCAACCCCCACAACACAAACCAAGGGGGGAGGGAATACCCAGGGGACCAAAACCAAAGAAGAATAAACCAGCCATACTTACGGGAAAGCAGCCATCACAATCCCTCACCAGGAAGAGACAGCCAGGCCAGCTCGACCGATCCGGAAAGACCGAGCGGGAGCGGCGAAACCCGCAGCTCAACCAACCCAGGAGGCCCAGGAGGGAGCTACGGAGAGCGGACCGGCCCATCCGACCAGCCGGTTCCCACGACGGCATCAGGAGCAGCAGAGATCCCGACCGAACCGGCCGGGATCCAACCTACGACTGAGCTGCGCAGGTCCAGTAGGCTCAGACAGAGCCCCGCCTACCTACGTGACTACGCGACGTAAGGACTGAACCAAGAGGGGAGGGGTGTTCTGTCCCTAATTAGCATTCTTGAGATCCCTGCACTTTGATTGGCCAAAGCGCGGGGCACTCTGATTGGTCAGGCGAGCCGCGCCGATTGGCTCGCTAAGAATCTCCCGCGATTGGTCCATTTGAATCGCGGGAGATTCAAAGTGGTGCCATTGGCCGCGGCCGCCGCAGCTAAAGGAATAAAAGCCGCGAGCTTTTTCCTTTGCCCCAGTTCAACTTTAAATAAAAGAGCATGATTTGAAGTCACCGACTCCTGGCATCATTTCGCGGACACAACAAAAACAATTGGTGCTGACAAGATCACTATTGGTCAGCTGCAAAAGGCCACCTTACTGGGATCTGCTCACATAATCCCCCGATACATCACGCAGTCCTAAACACTTGGGAAGTGTTTGACTAGTGATTTGTGATATGAAACCCAGCACGGTTATCTCGTCTGCTGTGTATACTGTCATTTTAATCCCCTGAAACCTATGTTTGTGCAAGGACATGGTATGTTCTCAATCTTTTTGCAGCCTTCCAAATGACTCAGATGCCCGAATCAGTAAAATGTTGCCTACCTCTGACCTATGCTGACATGTAGTTAGGGACTGCAAGATTTGCATTAAGACTTTTGCCTTTGTATAGCTAAAGTAAGAATTGTTTTCTTTGACACTTGTACAGAATTACTAAGATAGTTCTGTTTTAGTAAATTATATTTCTCTAGGGTTAGATTCAAAGCAAATATAATCAGCATTATAAGAAAAGGAAGGCAGGCAGGCATGAAAGGAGAGGGGAGACAAGCCAGCAAACATCAGCCAAATGATTTCTTTAATGGCTAAGTGGATATCATATAAATGATCATGTCATTAAGTGGAAACCATTACTGTAATAAAGTTCTCCCTTGTATCTCATATGTAGAATAAGAAACACGCAAAAGCAGGTCGCTTAGCTTAAAAAAGACAGTCTTTGGTTCAATTATCAAAATACGTAGTTAGAGAAGAAAAGTTTTATAATGTTGCTATTGTACAGCTATTTATTGAATTTTTCATTACCCTGGTAGAGATGTTTGAACTGATTGGATATTACCTTACTCAGGCCTTTTGTACGGTTTCTCTCTCAAAACATTAGGGATACATTTTAGGCTCATGCATTTCCTTTCTTGCTTCTCTGATGCTAGATTAAGAAGTGAAACAGGAATTATTTTAAAAAGATAGCCCAATTCCTCACAAAGAAATACATCGTTTATTCAAGCAATTACAAGATCTCTCCAGATGAGGATCACTACTGTCTTCCAAGAGGCGAAGAGGGGCAACCTAGGAATTGGAAAGAAATGTCTCAGAGCCACGGTCTGTTTCAAATCCTTTGCAAGAAAATCCTAGGAAGATAAGCGATGTCTGAACTAGCCTATGCCAGATTACTAATTGGTAAAGAAGACGAGAGACAAAATGCTTTCCATCCTAGTCTTTCCTCTTAAAGATGAGTACAGTACATACTGAAAGTTTAATATACCACAAAATCCTTGAATATCCTGAACAGCAAAGTGGTTGTAGCAGCAGTTTGGTGCAGGCATCCTTTGACTTTGCTGCATTTGACATATATTTGTCATTTGTCGTATCTTCCTCCAACAACAAAGGTTTCCAGTAATAACAACTGATTTGTAACCCCATTTTAAAATGTTCAGCTTTTGTTGCATGTTCCATGATGCATTACAGCCAAAATATTATTCTATTCTGGATTGTGTCAAATTCTATTGCTCTTTGGTTGTAAATCAAAAGCAATAAATAAATAAATAAATAAAATAAATGCTTTAATGATCAAAGACTTAATTGATCAAAGACAATAGAATGAAGCAATTCATCACTGAGCCATGACTCTGATACTGTTTCCAGTAAACTTTACACTGTAATTTCATTTAGTAATTCATCTTAAGAGACTTCTAATAGAGTAGCATCATATAATGCTAAATTTACCACACAGAACTTTTAAGAAAGGAAATTATTATAACACAAAAATAAAATAATTTATAAAACATTAGCTATTTAGCAATTAGTGTATCTGGTGGAATTTCACTTGTACATGGAATGAGATGTAAAGCTCCAAGTGTAAACCAGACAATGCATAGATTAAGGTAAATGGGATATCATGAGTAAATAGAAAGGTAGCCATTTTGATAGCTATTTCTGACTATAGGAAATCTGTAAAACTGTGTTATAACCCACTTAGATATTAGATTTTTAATAATTGGTCCTTTTTCCTCTGCCTAACACATTTCCATATAGCCTGGAAAAGTGCAGTAGTATGTAGCAATGACCTTGGAAGACAGAGAGAAGAGCTACACCTAAAGGATTGGTCAGTTAAGGCAATTTAGCCCATAAAAGGAATGAGGGCAGGGCAAGCATCTCGGAAGGAATTTTCTCTAGTTTCTTGAGCTGTAAAAGGCACCAAAGAAAAATATACTTACAAATATGAAAAATTCTGTTAATCTAATTTTATAATAAAGTAGAATTAGTTCATATGCAGGGATTCCTGTCTGGACTACCTTGCAAGACTAACAAAAAAGGAGAGAGAATTCTGGTTTTTAACTACCAAAAGTGCTCTACTAAAGATGCCCACCTGAAATCATCTAGCTCAGGGATGTCAAACTCCTGGTCCATGGGCTGGATGCATCACACACTGGCTACACCCCCAACCAGTTTAGTGAAGGGAAAAAATGTCCCAATATGCTGTGATGATGTAATTTTGACATCCCTGATCTAATTCCTTAAAGACAAGCCCTCTATTTAAAGTGAAGCGAATATCTCAGGTAAAAAATGCTGAAGGTAGCAGAGTCTAAACTACCAGGCTAGTCTCTTTCTTACCTAAAGAAAGAAGGCTGCACTGTACCACATAGTCAAGCTTGTCATCCTTGGGTAGGGTGGGAGACTTTATTTCCTTTCCAATTTTGACGTAAGATTCAACTTCCATATAACTGAGCTTTGTACCTGAGTATGTCATTATAAGTTTCCATGTTGTCACATCAACATTTAGTTCTAAGATAGGCTGCACTATTTTTCTGCTAGGACTTCTTGGTAGTAACTCTGTATTATAAAACACAGTGGACATTTTAAGGAAGGGATTGAGCTCTTTACTTGTACTGCTATTTTATAGATACTGACATTTAATTTTCTGAAAAACAGATTTAGAACTGAGTAATAATTAGTCCATTGGCAAAATACCCTGTAATAAAAATCTGCATCCCAAATAGTAATTGTGTCGCAGGAAGGAATGCTATAGAGGCAGACAATAAATAAACCAAAATGCTCAGAAACTGTCTTCCTCACATAAGGTCAGGTTCAGCATTCATAATTTATTAAACACATTCAGTACATACAATATACTTTATGGTGAGCAATTGCATAAGTGGACAGAGCGTAATCCTACATATTTATCTGTTTTACACCCACCCACCCACCCACACAGAGATTTTAGATTCATACAAGCATCCTTCCCCTCAAGACATCTTTTGATTGGATTCAATTATGCAAAATTTAGACCATTAGACAGCAGTTGCCACTTATATACCTGGGATTCTGAAAAATCTGCCCCATTTTTCAGAATCTCATCATGTTTATAGTCCACAAATAGCAAGTTTACAGAGTTGTTGAGCCTCTTGTATAACTGAGGTAATGTGGCTGAAGGGGATGAGTACTCTTATATCTCATGAAATAAAAAGGTGATAATAAATATTTTATTTATTATATGGATGGCAGGCAGGAGAGCCCAAGTTGAATCTGAACCAGAGCTGGTATTCAGCAGGTTTTGACCAGTTCTGCAGAACCGGTAGTGGAAATTTTGAGCAGTTCAGGGAACCAGCAAATACCACCTCTGACTAGAGATTTTACAGTATCCTTCACCTGCCACACCCACCAAGCCACGCCCATAGAACTGGTAGTCAATTTTTTTGAACCCCACCACTGATCTGAACAGCAATGGAGAGCACTCCTTCCCTAAAAATGCTACAATCACAATCTGAATTAGTCCCCTGGGCTTAATATTGTATCCCCACAAAGCTCATATAAAGTTAATTCTGTTAGCTTAGCTGCTTCTTTAAAGAACATATACTTTGGCCTTTAGTATTCCAAGGGCATTCAAAAGTTATGCAGTATCTAAAGGGAATTTATCATTTGGATGCTTTAATGCCATGTTAGGTTAGAATTACAGATAAGCACATAGAAATACAGTGAGCATGAAGAAAGTGAATTAAAAGCAGCTACTGCATTATCAATTGGCCTTTCCATTTTTTCCAAATGCTTGGGGTTGTTACTATAATTTAGGGTTCCTTTGATTTGGGGCACATATATCAAAACCTATTCCTATCATTTAGGAATGACTTCTTTCCAAAGTTAACGTCAAACTCAATTGCTGCTCCATTGAAATGTTCTTGTTAACAGTAATATAGAAATGATGGTCTGATATATATACATAGTGTTGTGAATGCATAATACCAATAAAGTTATCAATGAGCTTGAAGTCTAGTGCAGGGTTCTGGCCCTGCACTTCTGATTGGCTGTTAATGGCAGGATCGGATTGGCCTGTTCAGGAGCATCCGATTGGCCATTAACAGGCCATTCCCATTGGTTAACGGAGCTAGCGCTGCAGGTTTGCTATTGGTTAAGTAGTTAATGAGTTGCCTATATAAGTAAGGCTAGAGCAGCCTTTGAGCTGAGCTGTCACGAAAAGTAAATAAAGAGTTTGAGGTTCACTGCTTCAACCGGCTCGTCTCCATCATTCGCACCCATGCTCCAGACTTAACACTGGCGACGAAGGTAGGATTGGATGACATCAGAGCCAACTAAGCACGTGACTGAAGCGCACAACGGTGAAGCCATGTCCGGCGGCGCAATACCACCCGCTTCATTCAACCCAGCTCAAGAGGACTGGGAGTCTTACATGGATCATTTCCAAATGCTTTTGGAAACGAATAATCTAAAGGATGCCAGGGCCAGAAAGAAACGGGCGGTATTCCTGATGCACTGCAGGCCAACGGTTTTCAAGATGGCTGAGGCATTAGCGAAACCGGCTGAAGTGAAGGCCATGGATTGGGACGTCCTCGAACTGCTACTAAGGGCCCACTATGCACCCGCCGTTCCAACGCTCGTAAGACGACATGAGTTCTATCAACGGAACCAGTGGAAAGGAGAGAGCGTCGCCGATTTTGTTGCAGACCTCTGGAACTTGGGAGGCCTTTGTGAATTCACTGACCTGGAGGAGGCCTTGAGAGACAGAGTAGTTCTTGGGCTAGACGCTCTGAATGTACAGAGCAAAATAATGGCTAAGGGCGACATCACCCTTAAGGATGCCATAGCTGAAGCTACGGCAGTGGAGGCAACCAAGAAATCGGCTGCCTAATTACACCGAAATTGCACTCACGCCCACCAGCTGGCCGGCGAAATGTCACCTAACGCAGAAGGGCAGCTCTCCATGGCTCACCATGAGGATCTCTCTTCGTCGTCAGACAGCGATGAAGAAGAGGTCCATCACCTGCGGACCGATTGGGAACGACACCTGAAGTCCCAGCAACTGTGCGCGGGCTGCGGGGCCAACCATTTTCGCTCCGACTGCAAATTCCGCAATGAACTCTGCCATGAGTGCGGGAAACGAGACCACATCGGACGGGTCTGCAGAAGCCTCCTCGCACCCAGCCACACCTCGAAAGGAACCAATCTCCGCCAATCGACATGGAATTGCCCTGTAAGGTGAGAACCAGTAAACTGCTCCTACGGAAACTGACCCGTGAATTGTCTAGCGAGACAAGAAGAGGCCCACCAAACACTCACTATTGGCCATGTCTCTTCATTAGATGCTCAAAAAATTCAGGTCAACGTGAACATTGAAAATCGGCCCTGCCCAATGGAAGTAGACTCGGGATCGTCTCTCTCGATGGTCTCATGGAAGACCCTCAAGCAACTCATCCCCACTATCCAGCGTCAAGACCTTCAATTTCAACGGCTCATCCTAAAAGACTACCAGGGGAACTGAATTCCAGTTGCAGGATCCAGTCGAGTCCGGGTTACATTCAAGAACCGCACGGCGTACTTACCCCTGACGGTGATCGATAAGGACCGGCCTAGCCTGTTGGGCCTACAGTGATTTGCACCACTCGGCATCGAAGTGGCAGGCATTAACCGAATCGGTGGCCATGACTGGGAGGAAGACCTCACCCATGAATTCAAGGATGTCTTCGAGGAAAAGCTAGGCGAGTACAAGGGGACCCCGATATCCCTTAGCCTTAATCCAAAGATAGCTCCCATCCGCCTTAAGCCTCGTCGAGTTCCGTTTGCTCTAAAACCGAAAATCGACGAGCAGCTTGATAAGTTGATTGCCCAGGGAATTTTAAAGCCAACGGATCACTCCCCTTGGGAAACGCCGATTGTGACACCCATTAAGCCGGATGGCTCCATTAGAATTTGCGGGGACTACCAAGCCACCCTAAACCACGCCCTGCAACAGAACCCATATCCGGTGCCAGTGGTACAGCACCTCCTCCATTCCCTGGGGGGTGGAAAAGTCTTTGCTAAACTAGACTTAGCTCAGGCTTACCAGCAATTGCCGGTTGACGAAACAACGGCACAGGCACAGACTATCGTAACACACCGAGGTGCCTTTAAGTGTACGTGGCTTCAATTCGGAGTCAGTTTAGCCCCAGGGATCTTTCAGAGCCTAATGGAGAGACTATTGCAGGGGATCAAGGGCGTTGACCCCTATTTCGACGATGTGCTTATTGCTGCTCCCACTCAAAAAATCTTGTGGGAGCGTTTAAGATTAGTATTACAAAAATTTCAGGAAGCAGGCCTGAAAGTCAAAAAAAATAAATGCAAAATGTGTACCGATCGTGTTGAATTCTTAGGGTACCTAATTGACAGTCAGGGTATTCACCCTACTGATAGTAAATTAAGAGCAATAAAGAACGCTCCCAGACCCCAGAACAAGACCGACCTCCAGGCGTTCTTAGGCCTCATCAACTTCTATAATGTTTTCCTGCCGCACAAAGCGACTGTTGCTGAACCGTTACATCGTCTTTTAGACAAAAAAGCAAACTGGGTATGGGGTCACAAAGAAGAGCAGGCATTCCGTAATGTAAAAAAACGACTGACTTCGGACGCCGTGCTGATGCAGTGCAATGAGACTTTGCCAATAAACATAATCTGTGATGCATCGCCTTTTGGAGTGGGCGCCATTTTGAGCCATGTGTTACCTAATGGTAACGAAGCCCCTGTTGCTTACTTCTCAAAGAAAACCGAGCGAAATTACAGCCAAATCGATAAAGAAGCCCTGGCGATTGTATCAGCAGTTAAAAGGTTTCATGAATACGCGTACGGCCGAATTTTCACCATTGTAACTGACCACAAACCATTGCTGGGGATCATCGCTGGGGACAAGCCAACTCCCTACATACTTTCTCCCAGAATGACCCGCTGGTCAGAATTCTTGGCTGCCTACAATTATCGGCTACAATATCATCCAGGTAAAGCCATTCCCCACGCCGACACGCTGAGCCGTACACCGCTCCCTGAAACTATCAACGATCCTGCACCAATGATGACAGCGTTGCAGATCGAGACACTCCACACGCCACCATTGACTGCCCATGACATCGCGAGAGAAACAAAACACGACCCCATCTTGGCGCGAGTCCTCATGTGGGTGGAACGCGGATGGCCACGTGACTTCGCACCATTCAAAAGTCGTCAAACAGAATTGTTCTCACAGAAGGGCTGTGTCATCTGGGGCGATAGAGTTGTTATCCCAGAACGGCTCCAACAGACACTGCTAAGAACTTTGCACGATGGCCACCCTGGCATCGTGCGCATGAAGGGCCTCGCACGAAGCTACGCGTGGTGGCCAGGCATCGATAGACAAATCAAATCATGGGTTAAAACTTGCAAGAGATGCCAAGAAGTAAGCATCGCTCCACCAAAGGCAACCCCGACCGAATGGGAGACGCCGCAGGGACCCTAGTCCCGCATCCATCTGAATTTTGCTGGGCCGACCAAAGGCCACATGTTTCTACTAACCGTCGGCACCTACTTGAATTGGTTTGAGATTCACCAAATGAGTAGCACAACCACTGATGCAGTCATCAGAAGACTGGAAAGACTTTTTGCGACCCATGGATTATCAGACGTTCTGGTATCCGACAATGGGCCCCAATTTACCCCACTACCTTTTGAGCAGTACTTGGCTGATCGGGGTATTCGACATGCGCTCACTTCGCCTGCGCACCCTGCTGCCAACAGTAGGGCTGAACGCATGGTTCAATTCGTCAAAAAGACTCTCCAAAAGATCGATTACAACAACATCGATGAAAAAATCAACCGGATCCTTTTCCTGCAGCACATCACACCTCACAGCGTCATCAACAAAACTCCCGCCGAACTGCTAATGGGACGAAAGCTCCACTCCTACCTCGATCGGTTACACCCAGCCTACGAACCTGAAAAGCCACTCGGATCCAGCAGCCGATGCCGTACCTTCCAGGTAGGCGATCTAGTATTTGCTAAAAACTTATTGGGCGATCCGCTGTGGGTTGAAGCGACCGTAATCTGCGTAACTGGCCCAACATCATACCTCGTTCAGTGCCCTGATGATAGACTTTGGAAGCGCCACATAGATCAGCTATGATCGCGGCTTCCACCTCACAATTCCAAACTCCCTTTTGACCAAACTGGGGGGGGGGGGAGATGCAGAGGAAAGCGAATTGCTATTCGAAGGAAAACTTTTCGAAGAGACTGATAATGGAACGGAAACGCAGGAACAGGGACCAGGGACCGGAGTGAATGCACCTCAGGAAATGGCCAGTGATATTGATGACAATGAGAATGCGAACTCGGAACCAGAGGCACCCTTACCGCTAAACAACAATCTACCTCAGCAAGAGTGCAGCCAACCGCCAGGCACCTTGCGAAAATCGAAAAGACTAATTAAACAACCGTCCTACCTTAAGGACTATGTAACCGCGGCCTGTGGGCAGAAGCCAGGGGAAAGGGATGTTGTGAATGCATAATACCAATAAAGTTATCCTTGAGCTTGAAGTCTAATGCAGGGTTCTGGCCTTGCACTTCTGATTGGCTGTTAATGGCCCATTCAGGAGCATCTAATTGGCCATTAACAGGCCATTCCCATTGGTTAACGGAGCTAGCGCTGCAGGTTTGCTATTGGTTAAGTAGTTAATGAGTTGCCTATATAAGTAAGGCTAGGGCAGCCTTTGAGCTGAGCTGTCACGAAATGTAAATAAAGAGTTTGAGGTTCACTGCTTCTACCGGCTCGTCTCCATCATTCGCACCCATGCTCCAGACTTAACACATAGGCTCCTATATAGATATTCCAATCAACCTATGGAAACTAGTAACAGAGCATAAAACCCTTTATTCAGTTCCACTATGAGTTTAGATAATAAACTAAGTGCTAACGTGAGAAGCTATAATAATGTGAGAAGACTATAAGAGACTTACTGTATTAAACGTAATGTAACATGCTAACTAGACAATGAACCTAGTTTTTAGGTCACTTTAATCACCATTGTGCTTCTATCAATTGAAGAAAGAAGGGAAAATGTCTGTTTGATTCCAACAAAAGTTGATATTTTTATGACTTTTAATTAGAATTCTCTTATGCTGCTGTAGTCTGCAGTTATGTCCCTCAGACCCAGTCTCCCCTGCAAATATTCATTGATCTTAGTGGGGTATTCTGACAGATTTTGAAAAAAAAGTAATAAAAAGCTAGGTTACAAAATGTGGCAGTGTAGACTGTATTTTGAAAATGTAAGACTATATTCATGAATGGTTGCACAACTGCATCTGCTACATTTCCCTAATGGCAATAAACATATAAATGGCAATTGAAGAACACAATGCAGATCTGGGAATTGCTAGTGTACCTGTGCCGTTCTACCATTGGCAACAATTTGCAAATGCCATTTCTTGATAGACTACAAATAATTAACGACTGAATGACTCAACAAATTGCTTGGAAAGAAAGTCATTGTATGCTTTGATCACAGAAAATAATTTCCTTTTTTTAGAAAAAAAAATCCTGCTGCTAACAGTAGGTAAAAAGTTAATGAGAAACATGTAAATGAGAAACATGTAAATAATTAATATATCCTTCAGTTCTTAAGAAAGATTTGTTGATGCTGCTACTGAATGCATTGGATTTTTTATTCCTTTACAATACAAAATTGAATTTAAAAAACTGAGAATCACCCATAGAAGAAAATTGTTGCATGAATTAATTAGCAAAATGTTTTAAGTATATATTTAAGTATAAGTTTTTCATATTTGTTTGTTTCCCAAGCAACATCTGGAGCACCTAGGGCTAATTGCTTAGTAGTATTATACAAGAAGGATCACATACAATCATTTCTAACTGAAAAGGACTTAAAGTTTACAGATGAAATTTTAGCAGCATGGCTATAATTGCACATATTAGCATACGTGTGCCACTGTGGCTGCTACTGTATGGAAAGGTACTTTCAGTAAAGTAGCTAATATTTAGGGCAGGGTTAAATCAGTGATGTAGTCTTCACATGTTGTTAAACTACAACCCCCCCCCCCCCCCATTCACCTTTAGGATTGTCCATATTAGCTGGAGCCTGAAGCTATAAAACTGACACTGATTGGTATCTAAACCAGAGGAAGTCAGCCAGGAGCTTCTACCTGCTGCTGATCATTAAGACAATTAACCTTACTCCTTGGGAAGTTCAGAAGCTGTACAAATTTGGCCAAGATGGAATAAATACTCTAATTCTCCTATAGCCATGAGCCAGATATTTGCCTATTGTCTCTTTCCCTCTCCTCTGTCCCCATGGTCACTGGTGTGTTAATTAAAAGATCCTAATTGAAGCCCTTCAGATAGGTCTTCAAGGCCTTATAGAAGGCAGCAGGGTCAGTCTGCATAATTGCAATTAAGGCTAAATGAACATGAGATGGAGAACATTTCAAAGAGAATGGGTGAAAGACTCCACACAGCTCTTTCCCTAAGTTGTAGCTTGTAGAGTAACCCATGGACTAAACCCTTGCTCTTCATCTTTGAATATTTGCAATGTATTCAATCTGGATCTAAATTAAGGAGCCTCATCTATTCTATCTATCAGCTCCAAAATGGTTGTACTCTGCCTTGAGACTGTGGAAGTGAAAGACTCCATCTTGAAGTAATCCTTTGAGAAGAATTTATAAACTGGAATTCTGTACTTTAAAAAAAAAAACAAACCCTTCTCAGCTATAGGGAAAGCTTAACATGCCCTGCACATTTTTTTAAAGGTCTTCACTAGTTAGAAGAAGTTGGCTGGCTAGCTGAAGGAAAGAAAAAAAGTACTAAAAAAATAAATCCCATCTTACATTGCTGCTGGCTTGTGAACCAGCAAAATATTAGGCAAAATTCTATGCTATTTTAATATTAATGCTAAAGGCAATGCCTTAGAAACTGTGGAAACCAGGAATTTGTTTTACCTCAGTCCTACCTCTGCAAGTAGCTAATAAATTACTGGGTTTGGCCTGTAAGAAAGTCAAGTGCTCTAACTAAAACAGACAACAGCACTCAAAATGACAGAAGAGATGGTGGAAACATGCTGGCAAACAGAGTGCAACTCTGCAATCAGAGGGAGATGAATAAAGGTTAATATTGTCCATTTCTGCCTTTAGATTTAGGCAATGAGACAACTATAGCTATAAATGATTTAACAATGAGACAACTAATGCAGATAAGCTAATGTTTGTTTCTGGAGTCATCTCAAGAAACTTTTCTGAACTTCTCCTGGTCCTTCAACTGTCAGAAGTCCTGTAGATCTAAAAGGCAATCACTTGCAAATTTGAGCCAGAAGATAGTTCTCATGGGGAAACATTGCTAGCAAAACATTTCATTCTATGGGGATTGTCCTCAGTAAACAGTTCCAACTTTTTATGCAAACCACACTCACTATTGTACGATTGTTTGGTAGAAGGCTGAATTTTGCTAAAGGCAATACAAAGCAGGGTCAGAAAGATAGTGTTAGAAAGCATTTCCAAAAAGACAAGATCTTTTACTCAAATTTCCTTTTGTTTTTGAAGGTATTCGCAGTGCTTACATATTATCCAGTAGATGGTGGTATTATTTCAGCAACTCCCTCGGTTTCTTTTAGGAAGGGTTGATCAAACAGATGCCTTAGTATTAGCAAGCTGGCTTTGACAGCTTTCTAAAACATAGAGAGGATATATGTAAAATATGAATGGCATCATTCACCTGATTCAACAGAACCTCTCTGCAATCTCAGCCTTAAGTATAGGAAGAGTTATAATCATTCTTTATATCAGACAAACAGGAGCTAAGGTTAGATCCACCAGTCCTGTGCTAATTAGAACATCAAAATCATGACTGATAGTTTATCTTCCAATTGATTATAGTGGAGTATCATATGGTGTGTGCATTAGCATTTAATAGCAGAAGCAATTTAATAGCTCCAGAAAATGAACATAAATATAAGCAATTTAACAGCTCCAGAAAATGAACATAAATATTTGAAGTGTTGAACTAAACATCAGAAAAAAAAAATCTTATCTTTAGCTGTGCATTTGTAGTAAAAAGATCCAACAATTATATGTTACTGAACTGAATGAATGTAGTTCAGAGTAAATTAAGCTGCAATGCTTTTTACAGCAAGCATAAATGGACTAGATGCAGGTTAAACTACAAAAACAATGCACTATGGGGGGGTGTTGTCATCCATGAACAATCTGTTCTGAAGGACTGTATCCCTCACAAACACCAGTCTCATGGTTTCTGGATATTCATTGATTCATCTTTGGCAGTAGAGGTAAACATTCCCTTTGTATCCACAGCCTCAGAGTGGTATACCAACTATAATTCAAAAGATAATTATTCTTTAGCCATATTTCAGTTTAGATGGCTACAAAGCATTATATATATGAAAATGGTTTGGATATCTTAGTCTAAAACATGAACATCTGGAGATTTGCAATAAGTGGCTACTAGCCAAGAGCTACATTTTTAGTATGGTGTTATCATTATGGAATTATTTTTCTCTTAGAGGTTGGCTTGGCATCACCTTCATCATGGTTGTTTCAGTGCTGCTCAATATTTTTTATACTTTTCTTTCCAAATTTATTCCATTCTTGTAAGATTGACTTAGCTTGTTAAATATGATTTGTTTTCCTTTCTTGCATTTTCTGGAATTTCTGGCATCATAACTATTGAACATTTAATTTGTTTGATATTTTGCCATAACCTATCAATCAAAACTGAGTTTATAAAGAAAGATTAAATCAGGTCATTGTATGATACCTTTGCCAGGATAAATCAGAATTTTACAAAATAACCCTTCACTCATTAAAAGTATTATAAAATGGGGATGAGGCAGAAGGACATCTAAATTATAGACAAGCTGTTTCCCCCTATGAGTTTTGCAATCAGACTCAAGATAGAGATTACAGAGTGTACACAGTTGATAGAGAAAGGCATTGTAATAATTTGGTTCCATCTAGTATCCAGAGAAAAAGAGTAATGGCTGTTTTGCTCAGCTCTGAAAACACAAAACTTGTCCCTCCCCAATTTTCCTCTTCCCATGGGGAAAGCTCATAACTTTGCATTTTAGACAATGGATGAAAATCCTTTGTAAATTCTGTACCTTTCAGTGCAAATTCCCACAGCCACAAATTCTCTGTTCCAACTAAAGAAGCTACTACAAACAAAAAAGCAAACAAAAGCAATTCATAGCCAGAGAGTGATGCAAGGAAAGGTATTAAAATGGAAAGCACATGCACATGAGGCAGCCTTAAAAATACAGAGACATTTTCTCCCATAATATAAAGCAATTTATATGTAAAGCATCTGTAATCGCAAAAGTGCCTTAAATACAATATTCAAATTCCAGCAATAAGAGCTCCTATACCTGACAATGATAAATCAACATATTAAAAGGCAGGCTGCTCTCTGCAGCAGGTGCTATTTGGAAGGAAAACATGTGAGGTTTATAATGTGGAGTGAAAACAGAGATAGCAGAAAATGACCAAAGTGGCTGAAGGCCAGAAGGCAACACTTGAAGTTGCAAAATAGAGCCTGAGAAGGGAGAGAATTAAGGAGGTCAAAATGATAAGAAAGATTCTGGAATTGGAATGCTGAGATTTTATCATACTCCAATTCTCATTCATATATTCAGGCAACTACTCCAGAATCAGTGCTTTGGTTTTAATATGGCCTATTGCTGGTGGCATTATTTTATCATTAGTATTTTGGTATAAATACTAAAGTAGTTATTAGTGTTAAAAAATAATCTTAATGGGGAAAAGAATGAAATATAGACCAATGCTCTATTTTTAAAAGTTTGATTTCTTTAAATATCCATTATAAGATCAATAAGCCTAATGCCCTCTTTATTTTTAGTTTAGTTTAGTGGATTTAATTTTAAGATATTTTAAGCTTTAGACACCATATTCCTGAACTTTTTCCTTCCTTCCTTCCTTCCTTCCTTCCTTCCTTCCTTCCTTCCTTCCTTCCTTCCTTCCTTCCTTCCTTCACCAAATCTTCCTTTTGAAAAATTTAAAAAAATGCATGGATTTTCGCTCTATTCTAAATTATTACCTAACCAGAATAAATTAAAGCAACACTGTACCAACTGAATTTTCACAATGCCATGATTACTACTTTTGCTGCTATGTTGCTACTATGACAATAATTTGTGCTATTTCAATGTGAATGAGATTTGCCTTGACAAAGCACTTTGCCCTACAGACACAATAGGCTCTGTTCCACCCCCAATTGTAGTTATAATATGATTTGTTTTACAAAGCGTATCATGCAAGATGAAAAAAATCATGCTGGCTTTAGAAAAGATTGAGGGACACAAGATATTATTTCTGATGCCCACTGAATAATTGAGAAAGCCAAAGAATACAAAAAAGAAATAAATATATACTTGATTAACTCTAGGAAAGCTTTCAATTATATCAACCAAGCCACGGGGGAATGTCCTTAGGAAAATGGATTCAAAACATTATATTGTCCTCATGCAAAACCTTTACACAGGGCAGGAGGTCACAGTCTGAATGGAACATGGTGAAACACCCTGACTGCTGGATAGCATAGAATGAGACATTTTTTTTCCTTATTTATTCAACCTATATAAAGAAAATATATCGAGGGGTGCTGGATTGGAAGAATATGACCATAGTTTTAAAACTGAAGAAAAAATATGAATAACTTATGCTACTCCATTGCAGCTGATGAAATGATATCCAATTTATAAAAGTCTGTGCTTTTAATAAAATGTGTTAGTTTGAAAAGATGCTACCAGCCTCTTTACCAGCCTGATTTTTTGACTGTTAGAAATTAATACAGTTCTCCTATACCGTGTTATTCTATTCTGATAACTATACATTCAAAATGATTTGCAAGCTCTAGTAAGAAGAGCACAGTAAAGAAATGGAATTAAGGTTAAATACAAAGAAGACCAAACTGGCAGTAGGTACAATAACCAGCCTTAGAATTGACAGTATTGAAGTGTTGAAGTATTGAATAGCTTCTGCTTTTTAGGATTATCAGCAGTGAAAGAACTAGCAGTCAAGAAATCTACCATAGTGTAACATTAGATAGAATAACAATGAAGGCTTTTTATAAAAAATATTTAGATGTTATGTTGTGTCTATACCTATACTAATTCAAACTGTGTACAATAATTTTCCCTGTGATAATCTATGGTCATGAAAGTTGGATTTTGAAGAAGTAGGATGGAGATGAACATTGGTATTCTTTCAAACTATTGAGAACATTATTGAGAATGCCATCGGTAAGCCAAAAAGAAACCAAGTATACAAATGGAAGTAGAACAAATCAATCCAGATTTTTCACTTGAGCATAAATGACCCAGACTCAAGTTATCACATTTTGGATATGTTATGCAAAAACAAATTGCTCTGGAAATATCTATAACACTGGGAAAGATGGGAGGAAAAGGAAGAGGATGACCAACAGCAAGGTGGATACATTTGGTTACGTTAGAGATTGGTGAACCATTAGAGACCCTGCAGTCTGTTAAATACAATCCAAGCAAAGGTATTTCAATGAAACATTAAGGAGAAGTCTAAGTATCATTGTAATTGTTTATTCTAGGTACTGGATTGTATCTATATGAGGGAGAGGGGGGCATTCACTTTATTTTCAAACTGCATTTGGTGTTACTAAAGACCTTTCTAAGCAATCTTTACAAGCTGTGCCATGTTTACAATATGAACGTTAAAAGGAATTCACATATTTTTCTTCATTCTAAAATATGTCAGTAATAACTGACAGAAACTAGCTAGGTAGGTGGGTAGAAAGAAAGGAAGTCATCACCCTTAGATTGATTTTCAGACTTGAAATTTAGCTTCTTTAAAATATCATTTGTTTCATACTTCATACTTATTTTATTCTAGAATTTTAAAGTAACAATATAATAGTACTCAGAATACTGGCCTAAGCCAGTCAAAAGAAACACAAATAACATTCCCTTGATGTGCTTTGAGAATGATTAAATCAGCTTTTATTCCACTGTTCCTTGACAAGGTCCCAAATTGTTATTTGAGCTTTTGTTCCTTCCACTAGACTAGACTGACTGCAACAGAATATGTATGTGGTCAGTACATGGAATTACTCTAAGGGAAGAGTCGTTGCCAGCTGCAAGAGATAAAGCTCTCCCTTAGGAAGGTTTGTGTTTTGTTCTGGGTATTTGTTTGCTTTCTCCATTCAAAAAGCTGTTGTGATTTTGGTCACATTAATTACAAAATTGGAATGCAAATTACAAATCTAGCATGCATGCATGAACTCCTTGAATAGCAGGTGCCAATTTTGATATTTTCAAAGCTTAGCCCTGTAAAATAAATCCAGCCTTTTTGCAATCTGAGATACCACTTCACATATTCAGTTGCCTCTCTAAGGCTGCATCATTAATTTGTTGTTGTTGAATTCATATCAGTCTTAACTCCTGGTGGTTACATAGACATGTCCCTATAGTTCTCTAGGTAATATTTTCCAAAGTGATTTGCCACTGCTTTCTTTCTGGGACTGAAAGAGAATGACTGGCCCAAAATCAGCCAGTTGACTTCTATGTGAAAGGTAAAATTAGAATTCAGTTTTCCTTGTCTAAAGGTCAGCATCTTAATCACTAGACCAAACAAGTTAGTGTTAGTGGATGATTTGACTAGTGAAGGCGAGGTTAGAACCAGGAGAATGCGAGTTCTGCTTCTACTTTGGGTATGCAAGCCTGGTTGGGTGACTTTGAACCAGTCACTCAGAAGTGGTATTCAGCAGGTTCTGACTAGTTCTGGAGAACCGGTAGCAGAAATTTTGAGTAGTTCAGAGAATCGGCAAATACCACCTCTGACTGGAGATTTTACAGAGTCCTTCCCCTGCCAGCCCCACCAAGCCATGCCACAGAACCAATAGTAAAAAAATTTGAATCCCACCACTGCAGTCACTGTCTCTCAGACCAACCCACCTCACAGGGTTGTTATGGAAAAAACAGGAGAAAGGAAGACTATTGGGTATGTTCACCAGCTTGAATTACTGTATTTATAAAAATAATAAAAGTGGAATTGATATATTTATAATATTTTAAGACTATTTAACTGATACATAATTCAGGGGTGTCAAACTCAATTTCATTGAGGGCTGCATCAAGGTTGTACTATTACCTTGGGGACAGGGATGTGTGGCCAGCTCAACGTCACTCATGTCAGGCGCATCCCTCCCAGGCTCTGTTTTTGTCTGTGATGGCCTCCTGCAGTGCTCTGCCAGCGAAAACGGAGCTCGGGAAGGATGCACACAGAGCTCAGGAGGGCCACACATGGCACACCTGAACTCCATTTTTGCTGGCAGAGGCATCATAGACCAGTCCTTCATTGTTTCCAGGGTGGCCCATCAGGCCAGATCTAAGAACCCCATGGGCTGGATACATCCCACGGGCCTTGAGTTTTACACACCTGACATAATTTAAGAAAAGGATACACTTGTTCACTGTTATAAGTGAAAATTTACTTTATACACCTAAGAATATAAAGAACCAGACAGACTCCATATTTGTTCATAATCTGACCTTCTAGATATCAGAACATTTATATAACTTGGTATTTTTCTAAAATTCTGCAAAGTTGCAAAATATTGTGTCCTTGGCTTGATTTGAGATTCATGCTAGGTCACCCTGACATTAGAGGTTTATTAATGATCTATTGTGTAATCTTTTAAGTGAAAAAAGGAAATCTGATGATAATGATGAAGATGAGGAGAGTTAGGTGTTTTCCATGGAAGGAGTCTGGGAGGAGTTATGAAAACACCCAGGACTACCCATTTCTTTCTTATGAGAATCTCTATAACTTTTATGTATGAAAAACAGGAAGTATTATGTAATCTTTTAAATGTGATAATCCTATATATGGCTGTAATTACTGGAAGGGAGTGTCTCCTTCTCCTAAACTGTTATTGGGGGCTGGTATTTGCAAATATCCTGAAATAAAGCCTTCTACGGATTCTGATTGTCACAGTCTGTTATTTTTTATTGAATTCTCACATTCACCTATAGTCCATTTGAGAGGCAGAAATAACGTTTGACTAAACAGCTTTTCCCACAAATCTTACAGGTTGCCACTAACTATTATGTAAACAAGTTCCTGATCCTGCTTACCCTCTGAACAATGCAGTGCTTCTCCCCTCCACAAAGATGATGTTTCCAAATGATCGGATAATTGTAGGATCTTTGACCAATTGATTTGTACTGACGACACCATTATACCTTTTCACAATAACCTATTTGGCTTTATGCTGATCTATGACCATAATAAAGCTTTTATTTGGTTTACTCTGTGGCTTTTCTCTAGGTGTCAAGTCTAGAACAAGCTGTGAACAACAAATGCTGTCCTGCCCCATTAACTAGATTAGAGGGAAGGGATAATATTTTCTTCCATTCCTTGTGATGCTAACTAATCCTTCTTCCTGGAAAATGTTTTTTTTTTTTCTCCAAATGTAGAAAAGAGAAAGAATGTACAGAAAGCAACATATCATTCCAGATTTTGTTAAATTTATGGGCCATCTTTCTTCAAGGGGTTTTAAGATTAAATCTCTGGAAATCCTTTGAAAGAAAAGATTTGCAACACAGAGGAGTGCATAGACAGTTCCTCTATTTGAATCAATAAAGCACTTTAAGTATCTTTTCTGGGCTGCTGTTGGTTGCTTCAGAAGAGAAGTGCATAGTACCTCTAGTGTCATGTTGTGAAGCACTTCTTTTGATGGCTTTGCACAGGCTTATTCAATATAGTATTCATACTCCTCTCTCCATTTTATCTCATAGCAACAAGCCTGTGAGAGAGACATGGGTGAGGGTGGACAAACTGGGTCTTCTTGGTCCTTAGTCCAGCATCTTACCACTATGTAGTACTGGTTGTTCCAAACCGCCAAATATCCTCAATATAATCCAGAATTGTAATTATTTACATAGTTGGTGTTAAGTACTTGGACATGGGTAGGAGTAAATGGAGACAGTCTTTGAATGTGAACTTTCAGCTCTTTATTGCATTGTGAGTTCTCAAAACAATAATAGTGAACTCTGCCTTATATAGGCAACCTTTGTGAGAATTGTCCAATAGCGAGCTATGAACGTTAGCTCTTCAAACCAAAAAGAATCCTCTGTTAAGGGCCAATCAGATTCCTAAGAACTAACCAATCCGATCTGGCCGCCTAACAGCCAATCAGAAGTGCAGGGCCAGAACCCTGCACTTTACCTCAAGCTCATACTTTATTAACTATGGTACATACACAACACCCCTTCCCCCTGGCTTCTTAATTACGGTGTAGTTATATAGTCCTTTAAATAGGATGGTTGTCTTTTAAGTCTTTCGGATTTTCATTGGACTGGTTGATTGCAATCCTGTTGAGGTAGATTGTTGTTTGGCAGTGTCTCTGCTTCTTGCTCAGGTGCAATTTCTTGCAGTGCAAACAATTCTCCTTCCTGCTCCATTTCTTGAGTCTCACTTGATTCGTTGCTCTCTTCGAGCAGGTTCCCTGGAACGTCATCTTCTTCTGTACCTCCCCCCCCTCAGTTTGGTCATGGAGGAGTTGTTGACTGGCCGTTGTGAGTCGTGACCATAATTGGTCGATATGCCGTTTCCACAGTCTATTGTCACAGCATTTCACTATGTAGGATTTGGGGCCGGTCACTCGCACTACCGTTGCCTCTATCCATAACGGATCGCCTGATAAGTTTCGTGCGTAAACGCGGTCTCCTACCTGGAAGGTGCGATAGTGACCACTGGATCCTATTGGCTTTTCCAGTTCGTAAGCAGGGTGCAACCGGTCGAGGTGGGAACGGAGTCTTCACTCCATCAGTAGTTCGGTGGGAGTTCTGCCGGTGACGCTATGTGGAGTTATATGTTGCAAAAAGAGAATTTGGTTGACCTTGTCATTGATATTGTCATAGTCCACTTTTTGCAAGGTCTTTTTAACATATTGGACCATGCGTTCCACTCGCCCATTGGTCGCAGGGTGATCAGGCGAGGTGATCGTATGGTGGATGCCGCGGTCAGCGAGGTACTGCTCGAACATTAGTGCCGTAAACTGTGGCCCGTTATCGGACACCAGGACGTCAGGCAATCCGTGGGTTGCAAAGAGTCTATTTAGGATGTTAATCACTGCCTCGGAAGTTGTGGCCGTCATACGATGAATTTCTAACCAATTGGAGTATGCGTCGACTGTCAGCAGGAAGGTATATCCTTTGGTTGGCCCCGTGAAATCCAGGTGGATTCTGGACCAGGGTCCACGTGGCGTCTCCCATTCAGTAGGCATGGCTTTTGGTGGGGCGTTGCTGACTTGTTGGCAATTGGTACATGCTTTGACCCACTGCTCGATTTGCCGGTGCATGCCCGGCCACCATGCATAGCTTCGTGCAAGCGCTTTCATCCACACGATGCCAGGGTGGCCCTCGTGCAGAATTCGTAGCAGCATCTTCCGGAGTCGTTCTGGGACAATGACTCTATCGCCCCAGATGACACAGCCTTTTGGGGAAAAAAGTTCAGTCTGTCTTGCTTTAAATGGCGTGAAGTCATTTGGGACTTGGTCCAATGGCCATCCACGTTCTTCCCAGCCTAGGACTCAAGCTAGGGTGTGGTCTCGTTTGGTTTCTCTCGCGATGTCTCGGGCGGTCATAGGCGGCGAGTTGAGTGTTTCGATCTGCAACGTGGTTGCCATTGGTGCCGGATCGTCGAGAGTCTCTGGGAGCGGTGCTCGGCTTAATGCGTCGGTGTGGGGAATGGCTTTCCCCGGGCGATATTGCAGGCGATAACTATAAGCAGCTAGGAATTCTGACCATCGAGTCATTCTAGGGGATAATATGTAGGGGGTTGGCTTGTCCCCGGCTATTATCCCTAGCAACGGTTTGTGGTCAGTTATAATGGTAAATGTCTTTCCATGCATATATTCATGAAATTTCTTCACAGCTGAAATGATTGTGAGAGCTTCTTTATCAATTTGTCCATAGTTCCACTCTGCTTGTGAAAGAGTCTTCGAAAAGTATGCAACAGGGGCTTCGTTCCCATAGGCAGTACATGACTCAAAATGGCGCCCACCCTAAAGGGCGAGGCATTGCAGGTTATAACTAATGGTAAAGTCTCATTATAGTGCATAAGTATAGAGTCAGATGTGAGCAATTTTTTAACATTCCGGAATGCTTGTTCTTCCTGGTAACCCCATACCCACAATGCTTTTTTATCTAATAACCGGTGTAACGGTTCAGCAACAGTCGCTTTGTGTGGTAAAAATACATTATAGAAATTAATGAGGCCTAAGAATGCCTGGAGATCGGCCTTGTAACGTGGCCTGGGAGCATTTTTTATCACCTTTAATTTACTTTTGGTAGGGTGAATGCCCTGGCTATCAATCCGATACCCTAGAAACTCAACACTGTCGGTATATAAGTGACATTTGTTTTTTTTCACCTTAAGTCCTGCCTCTTGGAATTTTTTAAGAACACATTTCAAATGATCCTGCAAGATTTTTTTGGTAGGGGCTGCAATTAATACATCATCAAAATACAGAACCACACCCTTGATTCCCTGTAACAACCTTTCCATGAGGCTTTGGAATATCCCTGGGGCTACACTAACCCCAAATTGCAATCGAGTACATTTAAAAGCACCTCTGTGCATTACAATTGTTTGGGCTTCGGCCGTCTTTTCATCCACTGGTAGTTGTTGATAAGCTTGAGCTAAATCTAATTTAGCGAAAACCTTTCTGCCCCCCAAGGAATGGAGGAGGTGCTGCACCACCGGAACTGGATACGCATTCTGCTGTAGGGCGTGGTTTAAAGTGGCCCGGTAGTCCCCACAAATTCGGATTGACCAGTCTGGCTTAATGGGTGTTACAATAGGGGTTTCCCATGGAGAGTGATCGATGGGCTTCAACACCCCTTGAGCAATTAGCTTGTCGAGTTGTTCATTGATCTTAGTTTTAAGAGCGAATGGAACTCGACGGGGCTTCAAGCGAATTGGGGCTACTTTTGGATCTAGACTAAATGAGATTGGGGTCCCTTTATACTTGCCTAAACGGTCCGCGAAGACGTCGCTGAACTCAGAAATAAGGTTTTCCTCCCACTCACAACCACCAACTCGGTTCACGCCAGCCACTTCGATGCCGAGTGGCGCAAACCATTGGAGGCCTAAAAGACTAGGCCTATCTCTATCGATGATCGTTAGAGCTAAGTACGCTATATGCTATTTGAAGGAGACTCTGACTCGGCAGGACCCGACCACGGGGATTCGATTTCCTTGGTAGTCCTTGAGGATGAGGCGTTGAAATTGGAGGTCTTGGCGTTGGATTGTGGAGATAAGTTGCTTGAGTGTCTTCCAAGACACCATCGAGAGGGACCATCCTGAGTCGACCTCCATGTGGCAAGGCTGGTTCTCGATGGCTACCGTGACTCGAATTTTCTTAGTGTACAAAACTGAGGCATGACCTATAGTGATAGTATGGTGAGCCTCTTCTTTTTGCAAAGCTCGATTTCTGTAGGAGTGGTTTACTGGTTCTCGCCTTACAGGACGGTTTCCTGTCAATTGGCGATAGTTGGCCCCTTTTGAGGCCTGGCTGGGTCCTGGTAAGCTGCGGCAGACCCAGCTGATGTGGCCTCCTTTTCCGCACTCATAGCAGAGTGCGTCGCGGAATTTGCATTCGGCCCTGGCATGGTTTGCTCCACAGGCAGCACAAGGGTGTAAGGGCTTAGGGCGAGGGTCCCGGTTGGACCGCAGTCGATGGACCCCTTCTTCATCGCTGTCTGACGACGAAGAGAGGTCCTCATGGTGCGTTGTTGAGAGCTGCCCTTCTGAGTTGGGTAAGATTTTGCCGGTCAGTTTTGTTGCCGGAGTGCGGCTTCGCTGTAATTGTGCAGCCAACTTTTTGGTCGCTCCGCAGCCATGGCTTCGGAGATGGCGTCAGCAAGGCTGATGTCACCTTTCGCCATCAGTTTGCTTTGCACGCCTAGTGCATCTAATCCCAGAATTACTCGATCTCTTAGTGCTTCTTCTAAATCGGCGAACCCGCAGAGGCTCCCTAAATTCCGAAGGTCCGCCACGAAATCGGCCACGCTCTCTCCTTTTTGCTGGTTTCTCTGATAAAACTCATGGCGTCTCATGAGTGTAGGCACGGTTGGCACGTAATGGTCTCGCAGGATGGGTTCGAGGTCCTCCCAGGTCATGGCTTTTACTTCTCGAGGTTTGGCGAGTGCTTTAGCCATTTTAAATACAACTGGGCCTCAGTGCGTCAGGAACAGTGCCCGCTTCTTTGCTGGTGTGGCATCCTTCAAATTATTCGTCTCAAGAAACATTTGGAAGTGATCCATGTAGGATTCCCAATCCTCTTGGTTTGGATCGAACAGAGCGGGTGGTACGATGCCGCCGGACATGGTTCCGTTGTTGGCGTCGTCTTATCACGTGCTCGGTATTGCTTCCTGGCTTCTTAGGTTCAGACGTCTCCAAATCCCACCTTCGTCGCCAGTGTTAAGTATTTGGACATGGGTTGGAGTAAATGGAGACAGTCTTTGAATGTGAACTTTCAGCTCTTTATTGCATAGTGACTTCTCAAAACAATAACAGTGAACTCTGCCTTATATAGGCAACCTTTGTGAGAATTGTCCAATAGCGAGCTATGAACGCTAGCTCTTTAAACCAATAATAATCCTCTGTTAAGGGCCAATCGGATTCCTAAGAACTAACCAATCCGATCTGGCCGCCTAATAGCCAATCAGAAGTGCAGGGCCAGAACCCTGAACTTTACCTCAAGCTCATACTTTATTAACTCTGGTACATACACAACAGTTGGATATATTACTTTGGGTGTTTTTTATCCACTGGGAAGTGAGCTGTCACTCATTTTGAATGGACAGAGAAGCAAAACTCAGTTTGCAACAGAGTAAACTCAAAAAGGATCTGGAGTCAAACATATATCGTCAAGTGCAGCTGAATATTTGCATTCCAGCAAGCATATATTGCATTTTATACACTGTCCTTTTGAATGTGCCCCTGAGAAGTACCTCATTCAAATCAGTATTTAATTCAGTTTTTGATTGAGTTAGACTAATCAAAATCAATATAAAATAACATTCAGAAATCAGGTAGAAAAAAAAGGCTGACTTCTGCTTCATTTATCTTCTGGCGCAAACACAGCATTAAAGTCTTAGAAATTCTTTTCATGTTCACAAATGTCAGTGTTGCTGTCTGGGTTAATAATATTTCTATTTTAGGTTTATTCACATAGGCAACAAATCCCCACATCTGTCCCTCCCTTCCATGCTGGGACAGTCTTAATTCAAAGCATGTCTCTGTGAAATTCAAATCCTGCCTAGCTGTGCTATGTGCAAGTTATCACTAAGCACATCCTTTACTGAGGTAAAACTGTTGTGAGAGGCAATATCTAAATCTCTAATGGCCTTCCTTATCATTTTAAAAGAGCTATTTTGGTTTTTTAGGTTGATGATAGATCCTTTGGGGATCATGATCAGATTTGGAGCTGCAAGTAGATAAAGGGTTTTTCTTATCAGCACCTGCAGTGAGAATCACTGACTTCTAAATGGTGACTAACTAGAGCAGGACTAGACCAGGGCAAATTGGTGGCCCGTGGGCTGGATGCATCATGCACATGCCACACCCACCTTGGCTCTACAAAGGCCAAAAACATCACAGTATGTCATGATACATCGTGTGACATGATTGAGTTTGACACCTGTGGACTAGAGCATCTGATGCATGGAGCCATGTAGGAAGAGGCGTGGCTTTGACCAGCCAATCAGGCCTGCCACTTTAAAGCCTGTGGCTGATGTTTGCCAAGATCCCTGGTTTTCATGTTGAATTAATTTGCAATAACTGCCACTTCCTAAGAAAAACACCCCAAAGCTCTGGAGTTATTTCTTTATCTCGGTGCTGCTACAAATTGTATAATATAAATAAAAATAATAAAGTGTCTTGTTTTAAAAAAGAACCCAAATACTGAAACAAAACAACAGACAATCAGAATATCATTTCTGATTGCTGCTCAGTAGGAAAAGGTGTTTATAACAGTAATTGCTTGTCCTAGTAGATATAGCTAGGGCCAGCATCCTGCTGTGTCATGTGATAGCTGTGTAATTTGAGACATTGAATTCAACATCCTTTCAATTCAGTGAAAAACATTGATGAAGGATAAAACCTGAATTAAGCCAGTTCAAAGCAGCTGGTTATAGAGTTATGGGAAGTAAATTATTTTTTAAAAACATAGGAAGCCAGACCAGTTTATCCTTCTGATATTCAAAGGCAATACATAACTTTAAAATGAGTTGGAGGGAAAACTTTCTATCCTCAAGCAGCAAGCCATAAATTATAAGATCAAGTTATATCTAAGGTGATAGCAATAAGCTTAACCTACTCTTGACTTACTGTTTGTCCTCTAAAGGCTGGGCTCTTGGTGCTGTATTATCAATTTCCCTCATAATTCAAGGAAATGAAATGCAGTGAAATGTAGCTTGTGTGAGTACATGTAGGATCCTTGGCCCTCATTATTAAGAGTCTTAAAATATAGCTGTTTAGTGGTAAGCTATAAAGTTTAATTTGGAAACTGGATCCCATATAAAAGAATTGTGTTTTATGTATCTCTGTGAAGGCTCTAGGTAAGTTTTATATATCTTATTCTTTTTATAGAACATGCCAGATTTTTTTTTTATTTTAAATGGGCCTGATATCACAAAATTCTATGCCCACAGTATTGTAGTGTGTAAGATGCCTTCAAAATGAAGATATAGATGCTATTTTAGACTGGAGTAGGTTGTGGAACCACAACATTTTTAGAGTATTACAGCTTGTTCCCAGGGCTCAATAATCTTCATCTGGAGATTGTTTAAACAATTCAGAATCTAACAGCACTCTTCTGGTGTATTTCAATGAATAAAATTCACCATTCTGTACATTTCAAGATAGATGACAATAGTGTATACAGTGCAAAGCTGTGATAGAAATTGATTACAGAAAAAGATATAATGAAAGCAGCTTTGTACATTTCAATTGTATTTGGATGTAACAATAAGTACTATTTTACAATGAATTTTATCATTGAATTGATTTTATCATTGAATCTAAAGCTAGTCAGCAGTGTTTACCCTGGCTCTTCTATGGAGATGATTACAAGGAAATCAAAAGCTTTTGCCCTTATGTTTATTATATAACAATTTACTGATAGCTTTTGATTCTGAATTGTACTTAGGTACTTCGTTTCCTTAATTCAGGGGTCTTCAAACTTGACAGTTTTAAGACTTATGGACTTCATCCCTCAGAATTCCTCCTCAAATCATGTTAGCTCAGGAATTCTGGAGCTTGAAGTCCACAAATCTTAAACTTGTCAAGTTTGAAGACCCTTCCCTTAATTAAACCAATTTGAAATATATTGTATGTGGCATTTTTCAATTAATGTTAACCACAGTTCAGATTTACATAAATCTAAATTGTTCAATTAGAAATGAAATGAAAGATACAATGGAGAATAAAGTTGTAAAAGTTAAAAATTAACTTTGATCATTTTGTTTTGGGCATACAAGTCAGTGTAGACTCTTGATATTTGCCTGGAAAAGTTCCTCAAATTTTCTTAGCAAGATTTCAAAAGTGTTTTGCCACTGCTTGCTTCCTTAGGATGAGAGAAAACAACTGGTACAAGGTCATCCAATGACTTAATGCCTAAGGTGGAACTAGAACTCACAGTCTCCCAGTTTCAAGTCTGATGCATTAACCACTACACCACACTGGCTGTCACAGCGATTGATGAAATTATACCAAATTCAAATTAAGTTAGTAAGTTGGGAAGGACCATGTCAACGAGCCACAGATGCCTCTTGTTATGTTCGGTGCATGGCGCAAGAAGCGGAGACGAGTCGATGAACAGTGAACTTCAACTCTTTATTTAACATGGTGCAACAGCTCTCTAAACGGCCTCAACAGCCCCCTTTATATAGGCAAGCTCTTGGGTATTTAGCCAATGAAAACACAGGAACACTAGCTCTTTTAACCAATGAGAAAGGCTCGTTAATAGCCAATCAGATTCTCCTGAATGGACCAATCCGATATCGCTATTATCGGCCAATCAGAAGTGCAGGGCCAGAACCCTGCACTTTGCTTTAAGGTTTCAACAAGTTTTATTCAAACACTTTTATTAATTCACAACACCCCTTCCCCCCGGGTTCCGTTTAAGGGGTGCGGTAACGTAGTCTTTGAGGTAGGCAGGTTGTTTTGATTGTCTATTTGATTTACGCTGTCCTCCCGGTATTTGTTTTGTTGGGGTAGGACATTATCTGGTGAACAGGGTGCCTCTGATTCTGTATCTAGACTTCCGTTCCCATTAATGTCCTCGATATCCCTTTGAGGCGAGTTAACCCCTGTCCCCGATCCTTCTTCACAAGTTGAGTCTGATCAGTTGTTTGTTCCGCTTGTGCCTTCCACCGTTTCAAAATCAGCCTTCTCAGCATCTCCTCCCCCCTCAGTTTGGAAATCACCAGAATCGCAGACCCCCGACTATAGCCTTGAATGCAGCTGATCAATATGGTGCTTCCATATTCTATCATCGTGACATTTCACTCGGTATGATCTGGGTCCGATTACTTGGATTACAGTTGCCTCGACCCACAATGGGTCGCCATAAAAGTTTCTCGCTAAAACCAAGTTGCCTACCTGGAAATTTCGGCATTTCCCGCTGGACCCATGTGGTTTTTCAGGTTCGTACGATGGGTGTAGTCGGTCCAGGTGGGAGCGGAGTTTTCGTCCCATCAATAACTCAGCAGGAGTTTTGTTGGTGATGCTGTGTGGAATGATGTGCTGCAAAAGGAGTATCCGGTTAATTTTGTCTTCGATATCGCCATAGTCCATTTTATGTAGAGTTCTTTTGACGAATTGTACCATGCGCTCGGCCCTTCCATTAGCCGCAGGGTGCACCAGTGAAGTTAGCGCATGGCAAATACCGCGGTCCGCTAGGTACTGTTCAAAAGAAAGCGCGGTAAACTGGGGCCCGTTGTCGGATACCAGAACGTCCGGTAATCCGTGTGTTGTAAATAATCTGTCCAATTTTCGGATGACCGATTCGGTTGTTGTATTTTTCATCTCATGGATTTCGAGCCAGTTCGAGTAGGCATCCACTGTTAATAAAAATGTGTGTCCATTCGTAGGTCCAGCAAAGTCCAGATGAATATGGGACCATGGTCCTCTGGGTGTTTCCCATTCTGTTGGGATTGCTTTCGGTGGGGCATTGCTGACTTCCTGGCATTTGGAACAAGTCTTTACCCATGCTTTGATCTGCTTGTCTATGCCCGGCCACCACGCATAGCTTCATTCAAGTGCTTTCATGCGCACAATGCCGGGGTGGCCATCATGCAAGGTTCTCAGTACTGCTCGCTGTAACCGCTCTAGAACAACGACTCTATCACCCCAAATGATGCAGCCCTTCTGGGAAAATAATTCTGTCTGTTGACTTTTGAAGGGGGCGTAATTGTCGGGGATTTGGTCCAATGGCCATCTACGTTCTACCCAACTGAGGACACGTGCTAAAACGGAATCGCGTTTAGTTTCAATTGTGATATCGTGAGCCATCAGCAGCGGTTTTTGGAGTGTCTCGATCTGCAGTGTTGTGACGGTCGGAGCAGGGTCGTCCACGGTTTCTGGAAGCAGTGCACGGCTTAATGCGTCAGCGTGGGGAATGGCTTTCCCTGGGCGGTGTTGCAACTGATAATTATAGGCAGCCAAGAATTCTGACCAGCGAGTCATTCTGGGAGATAATATATAAGGGGTTGGTTTATCTCCTGCTATTATTCCCAGTAAAGGTTTGTGGTCAGTTATTATAGTGAAAGATATTCATGAAATCGTTTAACAGCAGATACAATAGCAAGAGCTCCCTTATCGATTTGACTGTAATTGCGTTCTGCTGTTGACAGCGTTTTTGAAAAATAGGCAACAGGGGCTTCACTTCCGTTTGGTAAAACGTGGCTCAAAATGGCACCCACTCCGAAAGGTGATGCATCACAAGTAACAGTCAAAGGCAAGGTCTCATTATACTGCATCAAAACAGTGTCGGAGGTCAATAAGGCTTTTACTTGTCGAAACGCTTGTTCCTCTTGGTGCCCCCAAACCCAGGTTGCTTTTTTGTCTAGTAAACGATGTAGGGGTTCGGCTACAGTTGCCTTGTGAGGCAGGAAGAAGTTATAAAAATTGATAAGGCCTAGGAACACTTGGAGATCCACCTTATTTCGGGTCTTGGGGCGTTTTTGATTGCCCTCAGTTTGCTATCGGTGGGATGAATGCCCTGTTTATCTGTTAAATATCCTAAAAATTCTACTCGATCAGTGCATAGTTGACACTTGTTTTTCTTAACTTTGAGACCCGAGTCTTTAAATTTCTGAAGAACCAACCCCAGGCACTCCCTTAATATTTCTTGAGTCATCAAAATAGGGGACAACGCCTTTTATCCCTTGTAATAGTCTTTTCATCAAACATTGAAAGATTCCCAGGGCCACGCTTACTCTGAATTGGAGTCAGTTACATTTAAACGCAGCTCGGTGCGTAACGATTGTTTGGGCCTCTGCTGTTTTTCTGTCTACAGGCAGTTGTTGGTATGCCTGTGCTAGATCTAGTTTAGCGAAGACTTTTCCGCCCCCCAGGGAATGGAGAAGGTGTTGCACCACCGGTACCGGGTAAGCGTTTTGCTGCAGGGCGTGATTCAGGGTGGCTCGGTAGTCCCCACAAATTCTTAACAATCCATCTGGCTTGATGGGTGTCACAATTGGGGTTTCCCAGGGAGAATGGTCAGTTGGTTCTAACACCCCCTGGGCTATTAATTTATCAAGCTGCTTGTCAATCTTTGGTTTAAGGGCGAATGGGACTCGACGAGGCTTAAGGCGGATGGGAGCTATTTTGGGGTTGAGGTTAAATGATATCGGGGTCCCCTTGTACTCCCCTAGTTTGTCTGCAAAGACGTCCTGGAATTCTTGGACGAGAGCCTCTTCCCAGTCGTTGCTGCTGGTTTGGTGAATGCCGGCCACTTCAATTCCAAATGGAGCGAACCATTGGAGGCCTAACAAGCTAAGCCAATCCCTGTCGACTACAGTCAAGGGTAGAGATGCAGTACGATTTTTAAAGGAGGCATGGACTTGGCTGGATCCAACGACTGGAATTCGATTTCCTTGATAATCTTTGAGTATGATTCTTTGGAATCGGAGGTCCTGTCGCCTGGATGGTAGGGTTGAATTGCTTGAGGGTCTTCCAGGAAACCATTGAGAGGGACGATCCTGAATCGACTTCCATCATACAAGGCTGGTTTTCGATGGCCACCTTCACCCGGATCTTTTTGGCGTCCAGTGATGAGGTGTGACCAATTGTAATAGTTTGGTGTGCCTCTTCTCGCTTCGTTGAGTGGTTTAGGGGTCTGTTTCTGTAGGAGTGGTTGTTCCATTGGTGGTTCAAGGGTTCTCGCTTTGCAGGACAGCTTCCTGTAGATTGGCGGTAGTTAGCCCCCTCGGGTTTTGGCTGGGTCCTTGTTTGCTTCTACAGACCCATCCGATGTGGCCTCTTTTCCCGCACACATGGCAGAGTGCGTCGAGGAATTTGCAGTCTGATCGGGGGTAGTTTGCCCTACAACCAGCACATTGATACTGCGATTTCTGGTGTTGATCTCGTTCAGACCGGAGCTGGTTGACCTCTTCTTCATCACTTTCTGATGACAATTTGAGGTCCTCGTGGTGGGCTGTCATTGCCGGTTCTTCTAAGTGAGGTGAAACTTCGCTGGCGAGTTGGCGAAGTGGAGCGTGGGTGCGGCGCATTCGGGCAACCGACTTCCTGGTTGCTTCTGCTGCAGTAATGTCAGTGATGGCATCTGTAAGGCTGATGTCGCCTTTCACCATCAGCTTACTCTGTGCGCCTGGTGCATCTAATCCCAGAACTATTCTGTCCCTCAGGGCTTCTTCAAGATCGATAAACCCGCATAGGCCTCCTAAATTCTGGAGATCCGCTATGAAATCTGCAACGCTTTCGCCCTTCCGCTGATCTCTCTGGTAAAATTCATGCCTTCTCACGAGCGTTGGTACGGTCAGTGCATAATGGGCCCTTAGCAGGGGTTCAAGGACGTCCCAGTCCATGGACTTCACTTCTGCTGGTTTCGCTAGTGCCTTGGCCATCTTGAATACGGTTGGCCCACAATGAGTTAGGAATACCACCCGTTTCTTTCCGGTTGGTCTCCAGAAACATCTGGAAGCGATCCATATATGAGTCCCAGTCTTCTTGTGCTGGGTCGAATGGAGCGGGTGGTATGATGCTGCTGGACATGGTTCCGCTGTTGGTGCGTTTCAGCCACGTGCTCTGTTATCGTTCCGTAGTGTTCAGTCAGCTCTGATGTCTCCACATCCCATCCTCGTTGCCAGTGTTATATTTGGTGCATGGCACAAGAAGCGGAGACGAGTCGACGAACAGTGAACTTCAACTCTTTATTTAACATGGTGCAACAGCTCTCTAAACGGCCTCAACAGCCCCCTTTATATAGCCAAGCTCTTGGGTATTTAGCCAATGAAAACACAGGAACGCTAGCTCTTTTAACCAATGAGAAAGGCTCGTTAATAGCCAACCGGATTCTCCTGAACGGACCAATCCGATATCGCTATTATCGGCCAATCAGAAGTGCAGGGCCAGAACCCTGCACTTTGCTTTAAGGTTTCAATAAGTTTTATTCAAACACTTTTATTAATTCACAACACCTCTGGTTTAAAACACTTCATGGAGAAGTGTTGTGCTTCATATTGTTGATATTACACATGTGGCTATAACTTTGGTTTCTTCAGTTTGGCAACCCATGGTATCCTTCCAGCATTTTGGACACCTGATAGGAAAGCAGAGGAGGAATAGAAAATGAACGAGTAGAATTAAAACATCTTTACAGTCTTCTGAAAGGTTATTGTATGGCTCAGAAGTTTGTCACAATTTTTGAGACTTCAAATGGAAGAAATGGCAGATTTTCAGATCCAGAAAATTTTAACTAGGATTTTGGAATTAACTATAAGGGATCCTTGCATGGAAAATGCTTTTGTTTTGAACTTTAAAAAAAAAAAAAAAAGATGTTTAAAATTTGATCACTAGAGGGAACTAGAAGGAACTAAAGATTACAATTAAAGGATAATAACATTTAAACTCACAGTTACAGAATGAAGCAAAATATTTTAACATACATTTGACTTTTAAGTTATTCTGTGTCCCATGCACATAATCAGAAATTCCCCAAATGCTCAAATATTATATTAATGAAGTAAAATATTTATGCTCTTGTCCAAGACCTCTGCACACAGAAGACACATACAAATGTTCAGGAGGAAATATAGGATTGCTTCCATTTAATGATGTATCAATATTATGATGGACATAAATACTAAGACTTGGGTGGGTGGGGAAGACAGAACAGTTATTTTCTATCCTAAGATTTTTATTTATTTAATATTGCACATTTTTTCTTTTATATTTTATTTTAATTCACTGTGATTTCTGTATTTCTACATTGTCTGTGACCAAATAAGATTTGATGATGATTAAGCACAGATTGTAAAGGTGATGCATTTATTAAGAATGACTCATAACAGTCTGTTCCAATGTGCACTGAACTGACTTCTAGCAAACATGGAAAACTATTTAAAAAAAAAACAAAAAACAACAGTACTAGAAAGGCAAGTGCTTGGACACAGCACCAGAGGTGATGTTCAGCAGGTTTTTTTTTTTTTTGAAATTTTTTTTATTAATTTTCTACAAACAAACAAGACAAACAAAACATAAAAACATCAACTCTTATATGTACATCCAGTGTGTCAGTTGGTTCATCATTTTTGTGCATTCATTCTGTAGTCTCAATTACAATTATGTTACATAACAACTCATATTGTCAATCCAAACTTATATATCCTAATATCACTAAAAAAAGAAGTTTTTGACTATATTTTTAATCATTCATGCTTAATGAGCTAACAATACTTTAAACCAGTTTACTCTATAACAAATCATCTAGTCATATCAAATCAATCCTAAAAAATCCTTTATAAATATAATATCAAATAGCAAAATAATAGCAAAATAAAGATATTCCTTACTATCTAGCATTCTAAATATTCTATTATCGTATTTTATCATCTAGCCATTTATAAAAAAGATCCCAAATTTCGTAAAATTGTTTATCCTCTTGCTCTCTAATTTCAAATGTCAATCTGCTCATCTCAGCACATTCCAATATTTTCTTAATAATTTCTTCCTGTAATGGTATTTTCTCATTCTTCCAATTTTTAGCAAATACAATCCTGGCCGCTGTTAATACATTTACAATCAGGTATTTCAAATCTTTACTATATATATCAGGTAAAATTCCCAATAAGAAGATCTCTGGTTTCAAGTCTATATGTTTCTTTGTCATTTTTTCCAACCACATGCGAATTATAGTCCAATATTTTCTAGCATCCTCACAAGTCCACCACATATGGTAATATGAGCCGGGTATCTGATGACATTTCCAGCATTTTTCAGATTTATTCTTAAACATTCTTGCTATTCTTGTTGGAGAAAAGTGCCACCTGTAAAACATCTTATACAAGTTTTCTTTATATGCTATTGACATTGTTATTTTATAATTTTGAGACCACAATTACTGCCATTTCTCTAAATCAATCCCATATCCAAAATTCTTCCCCCAAACAATCATAGTTTCTTTGACTTGTTCTTCCTCTAATTTCATTCCCAGTAAATAACCATATAGTTTTTTAATCACCTTCTCATCAGTACCCATCAAGATCTTATCTAAATCAGTCTGTTTATCATAAAATCCCTCCGTTTTGGAATCTTCATCATACCTTGAATGTATTTGTGCATATGAAAACCAATTCATCCTTATACCTTGTTCCTCTAAGTTTTGGATCGATTTAAGTTCACCCTTTTCATCCAAAAGTTCCCCATATCTAACTGTTTGTTCCTTCTTGTAGATTATAGGATAGGAAAATGCTTCAATGGTCGATAACCAAACTGGAATTTTCAAATAACATTGTCTTTTTATCTTCTCCCAATTTAACCACAAAGACTCCCGTACATAATGTCTTCTAAAATAACCCTGTGTTTTAGTTCCCTTATACCATAAAAAAGCATGCCAACCCAACAGCAAGTCATGCCCTTCTAATGTCAACAACCTATGTTTCCTTAATGTTATCCATTCTTTGACCCACATCAAACTTGCAGCTTGATAATACAATTCCCATAGGCAGACCAAAACCTCCTCTAATTCTAGCATCTTGCAAAAGCTTTAGCTTTATTCTCGCTTTTTTACCTTGCCATATAAACTTCAACATAATTTTATTTAAATCTTCAAAATAGTCTTTTCCAAGCCTAATTGGTATTGTTTGAAACAAAAATAAAATTCTAGGTAAGATATTCATCTTAATTGTTGAAATTCTCCCTATTAATGACAATTGCAAGTTTTCCCACTTCTTCAAATCTGTAGTTATCTGTTGTTTAAGTTTAATATAATTATTCTCCTTTAATGTGCTACATCTTGTTGTCAAATATATCCCCAGATACTTAACCTTATTTGTAACTTGAATTTTCAAAAGATCTGCCAATTCTTCTCTCTGTCTCAATAGCATATTCTTTGTCAAAATCTTTGTTTTGTCTTTATTTATTTTCAAACCAGCCACCTCTCCATATGCCTCTATCCTTTCCAGTAACTTTGGAGCTGTTTCTAGCGGATCTTCCAAAATAAAAGCTAAGTCATCAGCAAAAGCTTGTAGCTTAAATTCTTCCTTCTTAATTTTCATTCCTTTTATGTTTTTATCATCCCTAATATTTCTATTCAACACTTCCAAGGTCAACACAAATAGCAAAGGAGATAGGGGGCATCCTTGTCTTGTACCTTTCCTTGTATTAATAAAATCTGTAAGTTCCCCCTCCATCATTACCCTTGCTGTCTGTTTATTATATATAGCTTCTATTGCTTGAATAAAATTTTTAGCGAAACCCATCTGCTCCAATAATAATAACATAAATCTCCAGTTCACGTTGTCAAATGCTTTTTGAGCATCTAGGAATATCAAAGCCATTTGCTTTTCAGGATGAGCCTCATAGTATTCCAAAGTGTCCAAGATTACTCTCATATTGTCTCTAATTTGTCTCTTTGGCAGAAATCCATTTTGATCTGAGTGAATAAAATTATTTAAATATTTTTTAAGTCTTTCTGCTAAGATTGAAGCAAAGATTTTATAGTCTGCATTCAATAAAGAAATAGGTCTATAATTCTTAATTTGCAATGGGTCAGTCTCTTCCTTTGGTATAAGTGTAATATAAGCCTCTGACCATGTTTTAGGTATCATCTTTTTTAACATAACTTCATTCATAACTTCTAACAATGGGATGTTCAATAATTCTTGAAATGTTTTATAAAATTCTACTGGAAGCCCATCTGGACCCAGAGCTTTCCCATTATTTTGTCTCTTAAATGCTTCATTTAGTTCCATCATTGTTATATTGCTTTCTAGCATTTCTTCAGTCTCTTTAGGTATCTTTGGTAAATTAGCTTCCTGTAAATACTGTTTGACTTTTTCTTCATCAATATTCTCTTGTTTATATAATTGCCCATAAAAATCTCGAATAATTTCTTTTTTCTCCTTATTCCCATAACAAACTTGGCCTTGTTCATCTATTAACTTCAATATTTTTCTTGATTCCTTCTCTTTTCTCAATTTATATGCTAGCCATCTACCTGGTTTATTTGCATCTTCAAAATAATTCTGTTTAGAGTTTCTAATTTTCTGTGCCAGTTCTTCTTTCTCTATTAATTCCATTTTATGTTTGATTACATCCAGATTCAATTTAATATCCTTTTTCTGTGGCATTTTCTGTAATTCTTTTTCAAGAATTTTATACTCATCTTCCAAGGCCTTAGAAGCTTGCCTTTTCCTAATATTCTTTTTTCTTGTATAATCTATTATCAAACCTCTAGCGTATGCCTTCATTGTATCCCACACATTTTGCGTTGAAGTATCTTCTTTTTTATTTTCTCTGAAGAAAAAAGCCAATTCCTTCTCCATCCATTGTGTAAAATCTTTCTCCTTTAAAATAGTATTATTTAATGTCCATCTCGATCTTTTTTTTTGTCCCTTCCATTTAATTGTCATTGGGCTATGATCTGCCCAAGTACTTGTTTCAATATTTGTTTCTTTAATATTAGATATTAGTTCTGTTGAGATCCAAATCATATCTAATCTGGACCATGATAAATGTCTATTTGAATAAAAAGTATATTGTTTAGATTTAACATTTCTTTCTCTCCAAATATCTTTTAAAGTTAATTCATCTGTCATTTTAAAAAAGGCCCTTGGGAGAGCCTTTCTATTTTGCTTTGTTGTTGTTGCTATATAGTCCAGTTTATTGTCCACAATTCCATTAAAATCTCCCATCATAATTATATTAACATAGTCCAGTCCAATTATTTTCATGTGTAGCTTTTTATAAAACTCTTCTTGTTTATCATTCGGAGCATAAATTGCAATCAAGAGTATTTTTATATTATTGTCCATTATTTCTACCATTAATACTCTTCCATCTTCATCCGTGTAAATCAATTTTGCTGGAATAGCCTCTTTAATGTATAAAACCACACCTCTTTTCTTACATTGAGTCAAAGAGGTAAATATTTTCCCCAATTTTGGCTGTAATAACAATTGTTCATGTTGTTTTTTAATGTGAACTTCTTGTAAACAAATTATATCAAATTTTAATTTCTCTAATTTATGAAAAGTTTTCCTTCTTTTAACAGCTGAATTAAGTCCATTTATATTCATTGTAATCAGTTTTTTTTTCTCCATGATTATGCTTTATATTTAGGTCTAACAGCTCTCGTGGATCTCACTTCACGCTGTTCTTTATTATCCATCTGTCCCCCTGCTGCTCCTTTCTCTTTTTCAGTCTCCAGTTGTTCATCTTGAAACTCAATTGATAAAGCCTCTTTCTCTGCTTCCTCTCTTCTTCCTCCAAAGAATTCTGCATGGAAAAGTTCTGCTTTCTCAATTGAATCAATTCTATATCTCTGCTCTTGCCACCCAAACACTAGTCCTTCTGGAATCAGCCATCTATAATTCACTTCGTTTTCCAATAGTATTTTGGTCAGAAATCGATATTCTCTTCTCATCTCTCTCACTCTTCTGGGTATTTGTTTTAAAACCACAACCTCTTTACCCTTGTATTTCAGTGTTTTCTCTCTTACTACTTGTAATATTTGCGTTTTAATGGATTTTTTGGTAAATCTAATATGGACTTCCTTGGGTAATTTATTTCTCATCGCATATCTTGTATAGACTCGATATATCTCATCTATTCCATCCATCATCTTTTCCTCTGTAATTTCCAAAGCATCTGCCAAAATTTCTATCATTACCGCTGCCAAATTTTCTCCTTTTTCCTCTTCTATATTTTGAAATCTGAGGTAAAATTCTGACCTTTCCATCTCCCACCTCAACATCCCACCTTTTTCTTGTTCAACCGCTGTTAGTCTGCTGTCAATATTTCCAATCTTCTTCTCTCTTTGTTTTCCTTCTTCCTCAATTTTTTGGAATCTCTCCTCATACTTAACCATCATTTGTTTAATATTTTCCACTTTTTCATCCGTCTTCTCTATTCTTTGTTCAATATTTTCTGCTCTTTGTTCAATATTTTCTATTCTTTGTTCAATATTTTCTGTTCTTTGTTCAATATTTCCTGTTCTTTGTTCAATGATATCTGATTTTGTCTTGAGATCTTGGATTCCTTGCATAATCATCTGTAAAGTTACTTTTTCTTGTTCCTTATCTTGCTTCAACATCGTCTGAATTAAACGTTGTCCTCCAGCTGGTGGGGAAGCAGAGGTAGAAGCAGAAATGCCAGGTGGTATTGGTTTCCTGCTCATTTCAATGTTTCCAAAACTTCAAATTCTTCTTGACTTTTAATCCAACTGGTAGAGCAGCCAATTATAATCCAAAATGGAGAACTCCAATAGTAAAAAACACGAAACCAAAGAAGAAACAGGAAAAAAGGAAGAAGAAAGATCTTCAGGTTCTTCTAGACCCTAATCCAATTACGAGATAGTCCACCATAAAAAAGGAAAAAATAGAAAGGAAAAAACAAACAAATCCAAAAATAATAATATTGATTAAGAGCAAAAGAAAAAAGAAAAAAGAAAAAGCAAAAAGAGAAAAAAAACACAAAAAGTTCCTTCAGATTCTTCACACCTTAATCCAATTAAAAAGTCTCAATAATCCAAAAAAAACAACAACAACAACAACCACAACAACAAAGTAGTCCAAAAACATAAATATGAAAAGCAAAAAAGTCCCAATAAAAAAGAAAAGAAAAATAAAGAAGAAAAAAGAAAAAACTCTGAGGCTTTCCCTTTAAAATAAAAGGCAAAAATAAAAATATTACTAAAATTAAAATTTAGAAAAAGGCTAGTGAATGGGGTATATATAAGAAAACACACTGCACTTTGTTATTTATCCAAGGCTCTTGTTATGACTCTCTTCTCCAGCAGCTTCAAAGCCAAACCTCAAGTGTTGTTGATAGCAGTCCAGGAAAGCACCTGCAATAATATTTTGCTGTGCTCTCCCTCTATCTTATCAGGTTAAAATGTCCTTGAGATGAGGTCTTTTTGCAATTCTCTCCAATTCAAATAAAGATACTTTCAAGCCTCTAGTTGGCAGTGTTACAAAGTTTCTTAATGCTCTTTCTCCCCCCCCCCCCGCCAGAAAAAAGGAATAATATATACAGAAAAAAAAGAAAAAATAGCCAAAGGGAGCCTCTATCCTAAAGAAATTTTAAAAATCAAAGGGAGCATAAAATCAAAGGGAGCATAAAAATATATATAAGAGAAAATTCAATCCGGTTACCTACAAAGTCACAGTAAAATCTTTCCCAAAAAGTATAAAGAAAAGAAAAAAAAAAAACCCAAGCCTCAATTTGACATCACTTTAAAAAACGCCGCTCAAAACAATTTCAGTCAAAAAAAAATCTCACAGCTTTCTTCTTTATCCCGGTTGAACTTTCCAACCTCAGCAAATTTACAGCACAAAAGAGTTTTTCTCACCCAGCCAACACACTTCACTCCAATCACTTTCTTTCCGGAGCTGTCCCGACTTCAGCAGCTATGGAGGCTGCCTCTCCGCCGCCAGCAAAAGGGCTTCTTCCGGATCAAACCAGAGATTTTGCGATATCTCTGGGATCCTGGAACAATGCCCTTCATGATCACCGTCTCTATGGGACGGTTTAGGTCCGTTAGGACCGACCAGGGGCGAAAATATCGGCTACGATCTCAGAGCCCCAAGATCGCAGCTGTATCGCCGGAACGAAGCTCCGCCTTCTCCGATATTCAGCAGATTTTGATCAGTTCTGGAGAACTGGTAGCAGAAAGTTTGAGTAGTTTGGAGAACCTGCAAATACCACCTCTGACTGGCCCTGCCCCCAACTATTCTCTGCCTCCTGAATTCCAGCTGATTGGCTAGGTCTTCTTTTGTTGCCCTGCACAGGAGAATGGAGTTGGAAAGCAGATTAATGGGGTGGGGAGGAAATGGGGATTTTGCAGTAACCTTCCCCCGAAAAAGGGTGAGAATAGGATTTTGCAGTATTCTTCCCCTGCCATGCCAATCAAGCCATGCCTACCAAGCCATGCCACCCTCATGAAGCCATGCCCACAGAAGCAGTAGTAAAAAAATTTGAATCCCACTACTGCACAGCACCATTGTCTCATATAACTTGTTAAAATCAAGCTATTTTAATACAATGACCCATGACATTGTTCAAATAGTGCCATTAGCAAACTTTATTAGAGAACACAAATTTGTCAGCACATAGAGGGAAATGCAAAAGTTACAGCTCTTTAGCTCTTGCAAATCCATTCCATGAATGCAAATGGATGCTGGGCTGATTTACAGTTGCTAAGGATCTGGCCTATTAGCTTTGTGGAATCTTCTTTTTACCAGGATTTCAATAGGGTGATTACAAGGTCTGTGGAATTGGCTGAGGCACACAAAGAAAGGAGATGAATTTAGCCTATTGTGACAGTGTGCTAGGTATTGGAACTTGGAAGTCTACTTTTTCTATTTCTGAGAAATGTGGGGGGGGGGGGAGAACCCATAAGAAGTTTATGCCATCTGTTCTGCAGTTTCCCTTAATTTTTTCCCATTTACAAAATTGCTCTAGGCAAGCAGAAGCATTATGTTGATAAACGGATATATCTGTTGATTCGCCATCACTTGCCTGACATTAGATATTGCACCATTCAGTTGGTGAACAACTGTCAGTTCTTGCCTCATTGGACTTTTATTCATTTTGTTGCCCTAACCATGCCTTTATTTTAGCATCTATTCACTCACTCCATCATATCATATTTGTACGCTGAAATAAGAGAATGTATAACTAACTGTGCTACTGAACAAGACATAAGAGTAAAGGTGGATCGAACTGTTTCCTTGGATTCAATCTGTAGAACTTACTTTGAATACATCCTCTCTCGAAACCAATTCTTTGAAGCACCTGAACATTTGAATTGTGCTTTCTGCAGATAGCAGACCTGAAAGGGAAGAAGCATTATTTACTGTATGTATATCATGTAGAAATCCAACAGTGCCCTAAATGAGTGGCCATATAAAGAAAAGAAACCACCCATAAAAACAGAATAAACATTGGTTTTTTAAAATTTCTTTGTGACATTTCTTTCCTCTAGATTGGATTTTCTTCAGCAATCATCCAACTTCTCAGGTTTTCTCTGTAGTGCCACTTACACATACATACAGTTAACTTCTGATAACCAATACATTATATTTTAATTATAGATCTTCCACCAAAGTTATACAGAACATGCTGCAAACTCAAAGTTTTCTGCATAAAAATTTAGGCACAAGAGTTTAAGAAAAGAGTCCAAAGAGACAAATTCAACTTCAGGAAGATTAAATATTAGTCCATTCCCAGTCCAAGAGAAAATGTGAACGTTATTTGCCACAAAGACTCGGCCCTAACATTCCTTTTTCATATAGCCCTTACTATCAATTTGACTGATGGTCATACTTTCTTCTGTTGAGTAGATGGCTTGATTTCCCTGCTCTTTTTCTTCTTAATTTGCAATGTGTTGCCAGACCTTGGACCTTAACTAGCTCAGGATCAGCTGAATCAAGACTCCTCAAATGTATTCCCATGATGCAAGCTGACATTCACTTGGTTATGTTCTTCAGCTTCCAGAACTGAATCTAAAGACTACTACATGATCCCTAATACATGTGAGGATTGGTTCATCTAGAGATGCACATCTTTCCAAGAACTGGGATGAGTGCTATAATAAGGGTCCTCTTCTCAGCATTATTTATCTCCAGCTAAACTTTGTTTACCAGTTCCAAATTTTCAGCTGTTATTTTTCTTACAAAATGCTGGGTTATACTTTTGCTTTGTAAACAGAAAGGAAAGTTAAGGCAGAAGAGAAACAGATAGGTCTTTTGATCAAAGGAAACTTAATTCCCACAGAATACAAAACCCCCATTCTATTTTTTTTTTTTACATCAATAGCAGCATTTTGCATGATTTTGCATTTTGCATTCGAAATCCCTCTTTTATTTATTCTTAACTTTTACATTGGATTTTAATCTGAAAACTAGGTGATGCTTTTTAAACCTTTCACAGAAAGACTATACATTTTCTCAGGTCCACATTAGATCTGTCCCTAAATTGATTATTTTTAAAAAATTATATGTTCCTTTTAATTGCATAAATACTGTATGTAATAAAGTTCCTACTACAAAATATTTATGTTTTAGATATATATTTATAAAAAAACTGGAATCAATGGTTGTGATCTCATCTAATTTGAAAAGGCCTTTGATCCAATGCAGTTTAAATATTTTAAATTGTGTATGTCAGGTTAATATTGATATAAAGAATTTGCTTTTAAATGAGCTTATGGGAAAAGATAAATGTTTTAAAAATAAGTTTTAGACTTAAATATGTACTTGGGACCTCTGATTTCAAGCAAAAGTATCAGTTATTAAAAAGTTTTGCAGGAAAAATAAATCCTCATGTTTTCATTATTGAACTCACAGGTATCATATAACAATGGACATGTTATCTTTTCTGCTTTCAGCTTTATCACTGGACCCACATTTTGGCCACTATTTCCCTATGGAATCCAAGTAATCATGCAGGAAAACAGCACTGGCATAATTTAAAAAGTGATTACACGAAGTCCCTGATATTATGACAGGGATTTGATTCTTGTTTTAGTTAAAACTGAGTGCATTTTCAGCATCGAAAGCTTGCTGAAAGGCATATTTGGCACATTTTGGGATTAAAGTTTAATTTCGAATCTTACTCATGTCATAAGCCTACACTTCAGATTATTCCTGGTCAAAAAATTGCAAAGTAATGTAATTTTAAAAAAATTGCAAAGTAATGTAATTTTAAATAGCACTAAAATCTACTGTGATTTTATAGGCAATTAAATATAATGAAGGTGAGAATAAGTTATTTGTAAGAACTTTGGACCAGAGTTTAAAAACCTTATATAGACAAACAAGTAATTTAGACTGTTGAGGAATACATGTCTGTTTTCTATAATGCTGAGGTGCAATTAATTAGAAAAAATATCATTTTATTGAAAACTTTGGTCAATATACAAGCAGGATTGGCTATTATCTTCATTATGTTGAAGTGTAAAAGGACAGATGGGACATATGGCCTACTATTTTCAGTTTTGGTTCTGTGTATGTTAGTTTGTTAATATAAATTTAATTAATACCATATTATTTAAAGTCATGAATGGGATTTCAAAATCTATAGATGACAAATATTTTGAAGATATTAGGAGTCATATAAAGATGGGATACAGCGGACAAATATTACTCCTTTACAATGGAAATGCCACTTGAAATGGAAATTAAAATATTTAATTGTTACTTTATAAGGCCAAAAATAATACTATGTTTACCAGTTAAACTGTTTCATATGTTATATATTTTTTCATGTTTGCCTTTTTCACTTTTTCATTTGTTTTGTTTTCTTTCTGTCTACCTCTCCCCCCATTTGTGTGTGTGTATGTGTGTGTTATCTTCAACCAGCTGTTACTAAAGATATGTATGAATCATTTCCTACCTGCTTTATGCTATAGATTTGCAGTAGTCCTTCACTAAGGCAAAATCTGCATCATTTGTTTGAGCAATGACTGCTGAACTTTGAATGTCACAACACAAGAACAGTGACAGGGAAAAACAGATAAAGTAAGTTTCAGAGATAGTGGTGAGTGTGTTATACATTACTTCAGCCTTATCTCACAGCTGGAGTATTTTTCTATTTGGTTTAAATTTATTTTATTTATTTTTATTTGATTTGATTTGTCAATCACTTACAATGTAATAGGTATAAGTATAAGCATAAGTAAGAATACAGGAAATAGGTACGGATAAATGGGGACAATAGCACAGGGATGGTAGGCACGATGGTGCACTTATGCACGCCCCTTACAGACCTCTTAGGAATATTAAGTAAATGACTCACTCTGGCTCACTCCATTTAATACCAGAAGGAATTCATTTTTTGGAAATGAACTAAGTTGACAGAACTATCAGACAAAATAAATATATTAATACTGTACATGAAGAAGGCAAGTTTGGGTTTCAATTTGCCTTCTCTGGATGTCTCCATTAAGAGTTTATGCATAGAGAGAGATTTACTAGCTGACTAATATAAACAAGGAAAGGCGAGTTTTCAATGCAGAAAATTAAGTTAAAATTAAAGGATACTGCATGCAAATGTATGTAAGTCATTAAGGTTTCAATCCTGGATGGAGATATTTGATATCCCAATAGCTATAATATGACTGAAGTGAGATAACTCTTCCTCCTAGAGTAGTAGTCCCCAACCTTTGGGGCACCAGGAACCAGTTCCATGGAGAGAGGTTTTTCTGTGGACCAGAGGGTTTTGTGGGCTGCCTACATCCAATATATGGGGCTTCTGCAACCTGGTTTCTGGTATGCCACAGCCCATGTCTGGTGCAGGGACCAGGCCTTGTCCCAGAGCATATTAATTTATAAACAAGTAACTGCAGAGGTGGTATTCAGCCGGTTCGCACCAGTTCTCACAACCCAGTGGCAAGAATTTGTCATGGGTCACAGAACTTGCAGCGACTTCTGGCTGGCCATGTTCACGAACCAGTTTCCTAGTCACCCAAATCTCTCTGCCCCAGCAGAGGGGAGAAAACAAACAGAAAGTCAAAGGCTTTCTCCTTCCCTTTCAGGGCTTTTCCGCATCCCTCTCTGCCCCAGCAGAAAGTCAAAGGCTTTCTCCTTCCCTTTCTGGGCTCTTCCGTGCCCGTCTCCCATAGCCACACTACTGCCGCTGCCCCCCATGCAGCTGCTGCTGTTGTGCCCCAAAAGGGAGGCCTTGATCTGGGGCTGCTTCCCATAGCCACGCCACGCATGCATGCCGCCACCGCCAATGAGCTTTGAAAGAGATGTTCTGCTGCTTTCTTCACTGTCCCGTCACTTGCTGCTCTGGATTTCGCCCAATCAGTTCTTCCCAGAAAAGGTGTGTGTGTGTGTGTGTGAGAGAGAGAGAGACAAGGGAGGAAAGGGAGGAAAGGCAAGAAGGAAAGAGAAAGGGAGAAAGAGAAAGGGAGAAAGAACAAGGGAGAGAAAGAAAGAAAGAAAGAAAGAAAGAAAGAAAGAAAGAAAGAAAGAAAGAAAGAAAGAGGAGAGAGAGAGAGAGAGAGAGAGAGAGAGAGAGAAGAAAGAAAGAAAGAAAGAAAGAAAGAAAGAAAGAAAGAAAGAAAGAAAGAAAGAAAGAAAGGGAGAGAAAGAAAAAAGAGCAAGAAAGAAAGAGGAAGGGGAGAAAGAAAGAGAGAGAGGAAGGAAGGAAGGAAGAAGGGGGGGAAGAAAATTATGTGCTATTATTTTTAATTGTTCCATTACTTATCATATATTAATATTTTACACTGTTCCTACACCTAGAGTGATTTTACTGCCTTTCTTTTGCCCAGGTATTTTTCAGGGTTTACATGTCAATAGTCCAGAGCATAAATACAGGTGCATTTAACAGAGTTGAAAGGGACTGTGGAGGTCTTCTAGTCCAACCCCCTGCTCAGGCAGGAAAACTCTGAGGATGCCAAAATCTGAATAGAGGTCCTGGGAAAGGTATCAGAATAACAGAATAACACTTAGAAGGGGCCTTGGGGGAAACTCTATACCATTTCAGAGAAATGTCTTTTCTTAAAAAACCTCCAGTGTTGGAGCACCCAGAACTTCTGGTGGCAAGCAATTCCACTGGTTAATTGTTCTCACTGTCAGGAAGTTTCTCCTTACTTTTAGGTTGCTTCTCTCCTTGATTACTTTCCATCCTTCTGGTGCTTTGGAAGATACATTGCCCCCCTTCTTTCTGGCAACCCCTTAAAAGCCTGTTGCCTATCACTCTCTTAGGCAAAGCATGTGAGCCATTTCCTCCTTTCAGTGGTCCATGAAAGTATGTACTCTAGTACATAGATAATAAAGTAAAACAAAAGGTGAACAAATTTTTTACAGAACTATAGATATGTTGAGGCTGGGTGTGACAAGGAATGGCTGGGAGGAGAGGGCCAGGTAAGGCACCCCTTGACGTGAGTGACATTGAGTTGGCCACACCCACCCAGTCACATGGCCACCAAGCCATGCAGTCAATCATGTGACCACCAAGCCATGACCACCCCAGTCACATGACCACCAAGCCACACCCACCCAGTCACGTGACCCTAAGCCACACCCATCAAATAAGCCATGTCCACAGAACTGGTAGTAAAAAATTCTGAATCCCACCACTGCAGTAGCTCCAATAGGACAGGACTTATCAGAGTAACCATGTCCACACAAGAAAGAAAGATCAACGTTAACTGAGCAAAAATGTTTGCTGATTACTTCCCCTTCTAAAACACATTCATTTCATCATTAAAAGAATGCTTAAAGGTTATACTGTACACATTGTGAGGTGGGATCTCTGTATTCTATAGATGAATTCTACAGAATCTAACAAGGATTCTCATAGACCGGTATTCAATTTTCTACAGTAGCCATTTCTAAATGTAAAGCTGGGCAGTTATGCAAATAACATCAAGAGATTTTTTTTTGTGTAGATAATGCTTTAATGAAGTAGCTGCTAGAACAAAGAAAAATCCATTTACTTGGCTGAATGGATGCTCTTGCCAAAACTCTGCATCCTCCCCCCCACCCCCCAATCCCATGGAATGCTGTAAAGAAATAATATAACAATGCTCAGGACTGTCTGCATATTCATCAGCAGGGCAACTTTCTGGTAATAGAACACAACTGGATGTAAAAATTGGAGATGGTCCAAAATTAGCTGGTTCCAATTTCTCAGGGCTGCAGAAAAAAAAAAAAAAGATGTCAGTACATCTTTATGGGAAGGGAAGTTGGACATGGCTTGAAATACTGCCAACTGCATCATTCTTAACTATTCCTTCCACCTAGTCAAATGACTAAAAGTCTGCATTACTATAACTTTTAATCCTCCCATCCTTCCTTTCACCCATCCCCTCCCACTTATGACTGTATGACCTTGTTGCTTGTATCCTAACATTTTTTTAAAAAACAAATTTTATTAGTTTTACAAAAGACAACACACAATCCAGGCATAACAACTTGAAAAATCTTTTCTAAAAAAATAATAATAATAATAATAATTAAAGAAGAAAGCCAATAGAACATATAAAATAACTCCAAATTGTAATATCAATATTTACATTATCTATTTAACTTCATATCTTATCCAAACTTCTCCTTTTATCCAAATTATATTTCTTGCTTATTAAAATTTTATTGCCTTTCATAAACATACAAAACGCAAAACATAAACAAAACTAAAACATCTTTTCTGAAGGCTGCCTGATCCCGGGTTGAAACTCTTCACACAGACACAAATTCAAACATCATATTCACTTTATATATCCTTCCATATTATCATTTTCTTTTCTTTTTTTAATAAACCAATTTTATCAATTTTACAAAAACAGTGCACAAACAATCAAGGCATAACAGCTTATAAATTCTTTTCTAAATAATAATAATAATAATAATTAAAGAAGAAAACCAATAGAACATAATGATTCCAAATTATAATATCAATATTTACTTTATCTATTTAACTTTATATCTTATCCCAGCTTCTCCTTTTCATCCAAATTATTTCTTGTTAATTAAAATTTTATTGCCTTTTATCAATATACAAAAAAAAAACATAACAAAACCTTTATATATCCTTCCATATCTTATTACCATTTTCAATAACATTCTTTGTTTGTTCTATTTCCAACTATCCATTCATCTTTTTTCTTTTACTATACTTCTCCTATACACTAATTGGAGTGACGCCTTTAACTCATTACCCTAACTTAAAAGTACTTCATTAACACTTAATTTATCTTGGGATTCTGTTTAGTAGATTCTAAAATTACACAGTAAATTTTATACTCTAAATACATATATAAAAACACAATCTTATATACCTTCCAGAATCCCCCTTTTATCCTTAATTAAATTCACCCATTGTCTCTGAATAAACTTTTTTACTTTAGATCTTGCTTCCCACCATTAAGGCTTCTCCTCCCCCCCTTTCTCTCTTGCTTATTCCTCTCCTTGCCCTTTTTACCCCTTTGTCTCTCCTCCTCCCTTTTCTTACTCCCTTTCCTTTGCTTTCTAACCTTGCATCCACCTTTCCTCTCATTTTTCTCTTTTTTGGTTGTTTTTTCAAATCTTAAAATCCCCTTTTTCTTTTTTTTTTTTTTTGAAACAAATTTTTATTAATTTTAAAGATAAAACAACACATCATTAACCATTAAATACATAAACACATAAAACCTCTTAATATTGTAAATCCTTACAAGTCAAACAAAACAATATTTTTATACAACATAATTCCAATTTATCCCATCCCCATATGGACACGCAAATATCTTTCATCAAGTTTCTCATTATTTCTCTTTACTCCAATTCAATTTCATTTCTCTTCCATATTTATCCATTTTATAATCATCATATTCTTTTCTTTCTGACTTGTTTAAATTATTCTCATCTAACATTCCTCCAAGGTTTTATTGATTCTTTTTTCCTTTTTTTTAATAAAAAACAAATTTTGTTAGTTTTATCATAAGCATAATACACAAACATACAAACACAAAACATAGACAAAACTACAAGATCTTTTCTGAAGGTTGTCTGTTCCCGGGTTAAAAACTCTTTACACAGACACAAATTCAAACATCATATTCAACCTAAGTCTCCTTCTATATCTTATTATCATTTTCTTTTTTATATATATATATAAAAACCATTTTTATCAATTTTCTAAAATCAATACACACAAAATCAAGGCATAACAGCTTATAAATTCTTTTCTAAAAAAAAATAATAATGATAGACCAATAAAACATAACATTTCCAGATTATAATATCAATATTTCATATAATATTAACTTCATATCTTATCCCTACTTCTCTTTTCCATCCAAATTATTTATCAATTAAAATTTTATTGCCTTTTATCAATATACAAAATCAAAAAAAAAAAAAAAGCATATATATCCTTCCATTATTACCATTTTCAACAACATTCTTTGTCTGTTCTATTTCCAAACATCCATTCATCTTTTTTCTTTTACTATACTTCTCCTGTAAACCAATTGGAGTTGCATCTATAACACATTACCTAACTTAAAAATACTACATATAAATCTTTCTTGGGATTCTGTTTAAAAAATTCTTAAAATTACATAATAAATTTTTTATTCTAAATATACATACATATAAAAACACACTCTTAAATACCCTCCAGAATCCCTCTTTTAGTCTAAATTAAATTCACCCATTGTCTCTAAATAAACTTTTTTTCTTTAAATCTTGCTTCCCCCCATTAAGGCTTCTCCTCCCCCCTTTTCTCTCTTGCTTATTCTTCTCCTTGCCCTTTCTACCCCTTTGCTTTTTCCCTTCGCTTTTCTTGCTCCTTTTCTTTTGTTTTCTAACCTTGCCTCCATCTCTTCGCTCATTTTTCTCTCCTTTGGTTGTTTTTATAATTCTTAAAAACCCCTTTTTCTTATCCTTTTTCTCCTCCTCTCCGGAAGGAACCCATTGTTCATCAAAGATGGCTTCTTCTTCCTCTTCTTCCTTGTCCCAGTCCTTCTGCTGCGTCAACTTTTCTAAGGAACATAACGCCATTTCTAAGAATTGGAACAAAGCGCCCAAAGTATCTTCTTTTTTATATTTTTGATATTCAATCTCTAGTTCATCCACAGAGAATGCCATTATGAAAAGGGAAACTTTTTCCAAAACAACCACAAGTATTTTTAATCCAAGACAATCAAAAGCAATTAAAAAAAAGAAAAAAGTTCCAAAAGTTAATACTTTTCTTCCTTCTTCTCTTTCTCTTTCCAAATTAATTTTTGATCAAAGAGGTCCAATTACCATATATCTTCTTTTGGGATCCACCAAGACGTTCTAGACAGTCTCCTCCTTTTTCAGTTTCTGCTCCAATTTTTCTTTCTCCCTTCCCACTTGCAATAACAATTTTAAATAATCAAAAATCCATACCTCCAGCAGAGATTTTCCAATTTCTTAAATTTTTCAATGTCCAAAAATCCCTTTGTCTCTTAGCTTAGCTTTCAAAGCAATCCACTTTCAGTGTCTAATACATCCAAATATTTCTGCTTTTTCCGTGGGATGAGAGAGTAAAAAAAAAAATAAAAAAAAAAAGTTCCCTTTAACAGCTTCTCCGCCGCTTTCGATCTTCTTAGGGATACAATGTATCCTCCAGCAACAAGCAGCTCAATTCCAGGCAATTTAAAAGTTGTTACTTGACCCGGCTCAGACAGAACTTTCACTTTTCACACTTCCTCCAGCACAGTTCTTACCCGGTTGCTGGCTTCTTCGTGGCGGCCATTGCTGACCGCCGCTCCACCGCCTTGGGAAAAAGGGGTTTTCCCGGAGAAGGGGGGGTCTGCGATGCCCCCACCTCCCTAACCGGCTCCCCTCTATCTTCAGCTGTCCCTACAGGGCAGCCATAACCCCCTGACCCATCTGGATCGGGGGTACCTCGGCAGCTAGCCAGCAGGAATCGCGAGCTGTCGCGAATTCCTGCTGCTCTGAAGCCACGCAAACCGGAAGTTCCAAAAATCCCCTTTTTCTTATCCTCTTTCTCCTCCTCCCCGGAAAAAACCCATTGTTCATCAAAGATGGCTTCTTGTTCCTCTTCTTCTTTGTCCCAGTCATTCTGCTGCGTAATCAACTTTTCATAAGTACATAACGCCATTTCTAAAAATTGAAATAAAGTGCCCAAAGTATCTTTTCCATCTTGATCTTCCTTTTTATATTTTTGATATTCAGTCTTTAGTTCATCCACAAGCGATGCCATCCTGAAAAGAGAAACTTTCCCCAAAACAACCACCCAAGTATTTTTAATCAAAAATAATTCAAAAAAAGTTCCAAAAGTTTATATTTTTCTTCTTTCTTCTATTTGTTTTTCTGGGGTTACTGTTTAATCAAAGAGGTCCAATTACCTTGTATCTTTCTTTGAGATTCTAGGCAATCTCCTCCTTTTTCCACTTCTGCTCCAATTTTTTTTCCTCTCCCTTTCCACTTGCAACATCAATTTTTAAATGATCAGAAATCCATACCTCTAATAAGGTTTTCCAATTTCTTAAATTTTTAAGTCCAATGTCCAAGAACTCTTTTGTCCCTTAACTTCAACTTTCAGAATAATTCACCTTCAGTGCCCAAACAAATTTCAAATCTTCATCTGCTGTTTCCATGGGGTGGGAGAGTGAAGAAAAAAAAGTTCCCTTTAACAGCTTCTCCCCCGCTTTCTATCTTCTTAGGGATACAATGTATCCTCCAGCAATTCCAACAAGCTCAATTCCAACGATTTTTAAAAGATGTTGATTGATCCGGCTCAGCCAGCACTTTCACTTTTCTTGCTTCCTCCAGCACAATCTTATCCGGTTGCTGGCTTCTTCGTGGCGGCCATTGCTGACCGCCGCTCTACCACCTTGGGAAAAAAGGGTTTTTCCAGACGAGGAGGGGGTCTGTGGCACCCTCACCCCCCTGTCCAGCTTCCCTCTCTCTTCGGCTGTCCCTACAGGGCAGCCATATCCCCCTGACCCATTTGGATCGGGGGTACCTCGGCAGCAAGCGCAGCAGGAATCGCGAATGGTCATGAATTCCTGCTGCCACCGAAGCCACACGGAACCGGAAACCCGTATCCTAACAATTTTTATTGACTGTTTCCTAGTATGATTTGATTGCTTATTGTACCCTATGACTATTATTAAGTATTGTACCTTGGAAAATGCTGGCCATACCCATGTATGGGCTTACAGCTTCATCTGCTTTATATCATCTGTAGCCTTCCATATATTGTTAATGGTAACTCTTTTGACTTAATGCTAACCCTTGACCTATAGACCTATTTTGCAAAAAAATGGCGTTGCTCCAGAAAAATTAAACTATTCTGCAAATCTGTTATCAGTGCTAAATTTGCTTTTTTTAAAAACAACAACAACAACAAGGAATACCTTTACAGATTGCTTCTAATGGATTTAATAGTAAGATTTAAAGTTAAACCATTGCTTCATCTTTACCGTTGACATTCTCTAGAGGGAAAGTTAGGCTAATGTGGAGCACTTTGGCAAATCCCTTAAGCTTCTTAGTTCAACCATTGTAGAACTCTATTTTAACAGCGACTATGCTAATGTGAGTTCAATGTGTTTTCCCAGCCTATGTGGAGAGGGCAAACTGCCTTTAATTCCGTTTAGAAAACCATGTTTCTTTTTTAGGCATGGACCCAAATGTCATGCCAGGAAAAAATAATGATACTTTTCAACAACTCAGATGGAATTGTTTTAAAAAATCACGTATGAAAGAAAACCAAACCCATACCATCCGTCAGGTACAGTTTAGAACTCTGGAGAATATATTTGCTGGATAGTCTACCTATAGAATACAAATGGAAATAGAGTGTCCCAAAGCATTATTTCTGCATAATTTGCATAGTTAGGGTAGAGATTCTCTGGATGCAGTTCCTCACAAGATAAATAATGGTGTGTGCTTCACAGAAGTGTGAAAGCAACGGCATTAAGGAAAAAGTTTATTATGTATAATTGCTTGCTTCAGTTTATGTGACTTCTATAGAACTTGGACAAGCAATTTAGTTTACAGATATTTATAATGGTTTTCATGAAGATGTATGAAACTAAAAACCTGTGTGCTTTTTCAAACTACCAATAAATCATTTTACAACATTTACTTTCTCTTTGTTGTGTGTTCATATATATATATACATATATAACATTTAAATTAAAACTAGCTTACTGGAGTAGCATATGTTTTTTTCTGTTCCTTTCCCTTATTTTTTATTCATCCCTTGATTCAATTTATGAAATAAATTACAAGAGTTTAATGCTAACTTAATGGATGTTATTATTACATTTGTTGAAATTTTGTTTTGCAGAAAATACAATATTTCATAACAGAGAGGTATATAGAACCGTTCTATATTTTGTTGGGAAGTTGAAGAATAGTAAGCATCAAGGAAGAAAAAAAGAACTAAGGTTGCCATGATATATATATATTTATATAAATAAGTTAAGACTCTGGAAAGAGTGCAGAGAAGAGCAATAAAGATAATTAGGGGACTGGAGGCTAAAACATATGCAGAACAGTTTCAGGAATTGCATAAGTCTAGTTTAGAAGGAATAGGGATGACATGACAGCAGTCTTCCAATATTTAAAGGACTGACACAAAGAAGAAGGGATCAACCTATCCGCCAAAGCACTTGAAGGCAGGACAAGAAGCAAAGGATGGAAATTAATCAAGGGGAGAACCAGCCTAGAAATAAGAGCAAATTTCTTGAGAGTAAAAACAATTAACCGGTGGAGCAACTTGCCTCCAGTGGGTGCTTCATCACTGGAGGTTTTTAAGAAGAAATTGGACAACCATTTCTCTGAAATGGTATAGGGCAGGGGTAGGGATAATGTAGGACATATACATTTATATATTAAACAGTCCCATTCAAGTCAAAAATTGATTTTCCTCACAACTGAAAAACCAGTAGGCCAGGGATGGAGAACATTTTATGGCTCACTCAGGAATTCTGGGAGTTGAAGTCCATAAGTGATAAAAGAGCCAAGTTTCCCTACCCCGGTATAGGGTCTCCTGCTTCAGCAGGGGATTGGCATAGAAGATTCCAATGACACTTCCAACTCTGTTATTTTATTATTCTGCTTCATACTGGTGAAGCAAGCAGATCTCTTTCTCCTAAGGAGAGGTTAGCTAGCTGTTTTGGCATGCTAACAGCATAGAAAAGGAGAGTTATGAATATGGCCAGCTGTAGGACCCCTTTAGACCCCATAGGCTTAGATCCTCTTTGCCTTCTTTCTAGCCCTAGCACGAGCATAACTTTGTGGGCAAATGGGCACACTACTACACAAAGCACCGGGGAATAGCCACTTGATGTTTTTATTTCCTAAAAAAGTCTTTCAGTAGGGTGGTGCTACAGGCCAGCGAAAAAGTGAAAAGAATATAAAAAAAATGAGCCAAAAGGAAAAAAGCGCCCATGAGCACAATGGGTCCCCACAGCATAGTGCTGTTAAAGATGGCTTTATCTCCTCACTAGTCCCAGAATTATATTAGGGATCATTTCCTATTGGGAACTTTGGGATCCCAATAGGAGCTTTGGAATCATTTCCTATTGTTTAATATTTGCCAGGTGAAAATAGGAGCAATTTTATCTACTTGATAATATCTCTGCCCTAGCCTATCTCCTTGGACTGCATTCCCTCTCTCCCCCTACGTTGTGCACTCCTGCTATATTAAGGCACTCAGAAGTCATCTTTACTGGATTAAAACGCTTCGAGATAAGTAAAGATAGTAGCCTTAATTTTCTCCTACTGTGGCACCTACCTAGTGTCAACTAAAAAGATACTCCTTTGGTCTCTTTAGCTGCCAGAAAAAGGGAGTGGGGAAAAACAAGGCATCCTTGAAATACCTAGATAATCACCTCGGCAGCCCAAAGTTGTCGGAGCATAAGAAGGCTATTGGAAAGCATGATGAATGACTCTTGGAGACAGATGCATCCCATTGGAGAAGTCACATGCAGGGGGTGGGGGGAAGACCAGGGTCAAGGGGAAAATGATGTAATTTAGTATCGGCTGCATCCAGCTTACACCAACATGGCCACTCCTAATAAATCAATTTATTTTTCTCTGAGATGTGGCTAGAGACTTTTGATTTAAATGAGGTTGAATTTGTTGGAGCCCTGACATCTAGAAGGAAAACATCCAGTCAACAAATGTCACAGAATTTGTCTTTTTTTCTTCCTTTCCCATATTTAACCTTATTTACAATTTCTTATCACCTAACTGAAGCTTTGCAAAATCCTCTCCTGATGGTCCCTAGGGATTGAGGGAATTAATGCAAATCTGCTTATTAGGCAGAGAATGTTATAAATACTCATAACAATCTGAACTTTTTTTTTCTAAATCTTGGAGGAACATTAATGTTATAGATAGATAGATAGATAGATAGATAGATAGATAGATAGATAGATAGATAGATAGAGACAGATAGACAGACAGATGAAATGGCTCTGTCTCATAGGAGGGGGGAAGTAGCACAAAGCGCATTTGACAGAAAGTGGTACAACTAGCACATATATTCTGCAGTTCTTGAAGGCATTTGCATTCAAGTTCAAATTGAATGACTGCCATGGTGGTGCCAAGGTGAGTGAATCTATTGTCTCTCCACTGGTTATGTGGAAATTGCCTTTTCACTACTTATAATTTGGACTGCAGTTTACAAAAGACTTCACACAGCCCAGGTTACTTGCTGCTGAAAATGTACGAAAGGAAATCTCAAAAGAATTTTGTATGGTACATTAACAATGTTGTATTCCATCCATTTGTCTGTGTATGCCTCGGTATACATAATATTTGGGGTGGGTCTAATTTTATTGAAATCCTGCCAACGAAAGTTGTAAAGAGCAGTGGTGAGCTTAGCACATTTCCCCTCTGTGCTTTTCACACCTAGCAGGATTTTTAAGCATTGTAGCTTGCAACAGGAAGGAAAATAAGTCATGTACGAACTTATTCATCCATGCAGACTGATGAAAAATGAAACATTTAAACTTTGTTCATCTGAATAAAATCAAAGAATGGCACATCCCAAGGACTAACTGGGTGGTATGCAGTAACTTATAGCTCTTCCCAATATCTTTAGTAGTTATTTTGCAGAAAGTTATCCTGTGATTTTGGAATAAAATCCATTGCCATGATCCATGGTATCTTTCATAATGGTTTTATTGTATAAGCCACTGGAATGGAGGAGAAATGAGAGTTTCCTTTTGAATAAACCACAGCAGATGAATATGAGTGTTTACCGACTCAAACGCTCTGACAAAGGAAAAGACTGGAGAAGATGATTCAGGGAGATGCCAGAGAACCAGAAGGAGAAGCCTGCTGAGAAAGCAACTGCTGGATTTCCCTTATTAAGCTGCACATGCTTCTTTACCCCTCTATGAGGCATGGCTTTGTCTCAACATTGTCCAGGGAAAGAGGAGAGCTGCTTCCCCATCTGAAAAGTCTTCCTCAGGAGCATAGAAAGGGTGGCAGACACTATAGGGTAAGGGGAGACTTATATGCCCAGAGCTGATGCTGGAAAACTTATTGAGACAGCAGGAAAAGAAGCCTCAAATTGATACTGCCAGAATGCTTACCTCCTTATCGTTTCAGTTTTGAATGTTATGTTGACTACTGAGGCACCCAAGAACCTGTTTTTATTCTCAGCTTCAGTCTCTGAATTCAGAAGGGAAGAATCAACTACAGTACTGTAGTTCTTTAGAGAGTCCAGGGTTCGTTTTCTTATCAACAATTCATCAGCTTCCAAAGGGATTCCAAAGGTGCTTTTTTCAGGAGGCAACTGGACTTTCTGAGGGGGGGTTTTGAAGATGTTTCACTTCTCATCCAAGAAGCTTCTTCAGCTTCTTCAGAAGTGAAAGAAAGAAAAACCAGAAAGTCCAGTTGGCTCTTGAAAAAAGCACTTTTAGGACAACCATGACCTGGATGACTGAGAATCTCCATAGACAACTCATCAGCTTCTCACTACCTTGACTACAAGGTCTCTGCTCCAACCCCAATTGCTGCTGTCAATGTGACAAACTAAACAAAAAAAGAACATCATGGCTTTGGGTGCTTTGCAAAACCAGGTCATAAGCATGACAGAGAGGCAGAGAGTTAGGTACATTCTTCTGAATTGAGAAGTGTTTGAGAAATGTATTGGGTGTTGTGGGTTACCATCAGCAGTTGGTTACAATCTGGAATACATATTTGTGACTAGATCTTGAAATTTTAGATATCCCTATTTGGATTTCTTTCTTTGCCCTTTTAATTTTCCTCAGTTCTTGTGTTAATTGCTCTACCAACTCCATATTGTCTTCCTAAGCCCTTTCTCCCTGCCAGTCACGAAAAGAGGCCCCTAACTATGATAATAGAAAACAATGGTCTTTTTTTCTCCTTTCCTTTACTATATTGTAGGTTGTTACATTATTACCTGTGCATTTGTTCTATTTTTTCCAGGTTTATGTTGCCTCTCTGTCAAAAATATTGAAATGTATAGCATTGTTGAGGAAGAAATAGGACACCCTGAAACACAATAGGAATAATGCCCTACTATATGCTTTGTGTAAGCAACTGTCTGTTTCTTAAGATGCCAGATTAGAACAGATAGAAAAGTAAGTTGAAAGCTCATGAAGAGAAAAATAATCTAGTAAAGTATTAAGTCTCATGTTCTCTGTGCAGAATGCAAAGACTTCAAAAGGCTTTGATTCTACAAAGTCAGATTACCGTATATACTCAAGTATAAGTCGACCCGAATATAAGCCGAGGCACCTAATTTAACCAAAAAAAAACTGGGAAAACTTATTGACTCAAGTATAAGTCAAGGGTGGGAAATGCAGCAGCTACTGGTAAATTTCAAAAATAAAAATAGATGCCAATAAAAACTTTCACTAGGACAGTTGAGAATAAGTTTGATGTTCACAATTTCCTCTTTGAAAGAGACCAGTAAATAGGGAACAAGAAGATGAAGAAAAAGAAGTGTGTTTTTTCACACTTTTCACACTGAAGTGAACAAAAATGGCATCATAGGAACAAGCTTATTCTCAGCCCAAAGGTTTGTTTCTGATTTCTTCCCTGATTTAAGGGAAATTTGGGAAACGATCTCACTATCATGAAAGGTTTGATTGATTCACTAACCCAAAAGATGATGATGATGACAGTGGTAGGCAGGAGTCACTCTCTCCCTTGCAAGAAAAAACCAAGAGCCGTTCTTATGATCTCTCTCTCTCTCTCTCTCCCCCTCCTCCCCCTCTTCCCGAGTGGACTGAAAGCAGCTGGAGCTGAGGAAATGAAACTGAGTGGAGCGACCTCGGCTCGCATTGCTTTTTCAGCCTAGAGCTCAGAAAAGCCTCCCCTTCCTCCTCCCCCTCCTCCTCCCCCTCCTCCCGAGTGGACTGAAAGCAGCTGGAGCTGAGGAAATGAAACTGAGTGGAGCGACCTTGGCTCACGTTGCTTTTTCAGCCTAGAGCTCAGAAAAGCCTCCCCCTCCCATGCTTAAAAGTTGCAAAGGAAACACGGAAGCAGGGAAGCGGCTGCCCAGCTTCGGAGCTCCACACCATTTTTTTTCAGAGGGGAATCTGACTCGAGTATAAGCCGAGGGGGTTTTTTCAGCACAAAAAATGTGCTGAAAAACTCGGCTTATACTCGAGTATATACGGTATATAAATACATTTTTTTGTTTGGTTACCATTATGTACAAGGCACAGTTCTGTTTATTTGACATTACCTTTCCCCAACATAAAACTATTTTAACTATTTGGGTTTGACAAAAAGAATCTTTGGGGGTGAGGAGGGGAGTAATAAAAATAGGAACCAGATCTTGCAATACAAACAAGGCCCTTGTATACTTACATGGTACATCATAATATGAAGGGGCCTGTGGTGTGGTGTCAGAAACTACCTTTCATTACTTTGACATCATCATGATCAGGAGTGTAGAATTGCAGTGTGTTTGATTGGTATACAGGGATATTGGACCATTCCGGAATGAGACCAATACCTAAATGCAATGCATCCTAAATATGTATGGAGATTCTCAGTCATCCAGGTCATGGTTGTCCCAAGGGTGCATTTTTACAAGGCAATTGAATCTTGTCCTTATGGGTTTGTCCTATGTTGTGGTATGCATTTATGAACAAAACAACCACTTCATAAACACATGGCACACAGGAGAACAAACCCATCAGAATAAGATTCAGCAGTCTATATACATTTAAAAGACAAAGGCCACTCTTTTGCAAACAACAAAGGCCACATTTTGGAAGGAGAGGGTCACTGGTTTGAAAGAGGAGTCAAACAGACCATCTATATCAAAATTAAGCAGCTCTCTCTCAACAGAGGGGGAGGGATACAACATCATCTATCTCTAGTCTACAACACATTCCTTTCAGAAGTTCCAAGAAGGACACAGATAAACCTCTAAGTTCCCTCAATGACTCTTTAAAACATGCAAATTGTTAAGCCTGGGTTCCCCAACCAGTGTTAAGGAGACAAGCTAAACAGAATGTGCAGCGTTAGTCAGATAGGCATACAGATAAATATGTGAGATAAGTTTGTATGTTAGTTAACACACAGTAAAAATAACAGATACGCTTGTGTTATCAAAAATATAGTTTATTCCATTTAGAGTTTTATAGCATAGTTAAAATAACAGTCCATTAGTCATGTATCATTTTAGTCAGTCCATTCAAGGATATTCAATTAGCAAAGTCCGTGTAGAATATCCAATGTCAGTTCACTTACAATAAATCAGTTCTCTCACCATTGATAAATCAACAGTCCTTACTCTCTCCCATTCCAGTAGGGGAAAAATGCAGTCTTCAGTCTATTCAGTAATTAGGGATCATCAAGCCAGAGAGAGCAAGCTGCAGTGCCTTGCTTTTTTTATGGTGCTTTTACAACCACTCCCTTAATTACATTCTTACAGTTAAAGTTACAGACACTTTAACTAACAAACCATGATAACATATTTATTATTTTACCTAAACCAGTTAGGGTAAACAATGTTATCCCTAACATTCTCCCCTTTTAGGTAATAATAATACTAAAACTATTTACATCTTTAAATCACATTTGTTACAATTTTCTTTAAACTTAATTATTCCTTGAGCTTTTGTAAATTGGTCTGCAATGTTTTCTTCTGTCATGCAGTGTTCCAATTTAATTAGCCCATTCTTTACAGATTCTTTAACATTTAAATATCTTAAATCAGTATGCTCTGATCTAGTTTTTATAGCAATATTAGTAGCTAACTTTATGGCTGCTTGGTTGTCCTCGTACACAATAATGGAATCTTTAACAGTTATACCCATGTCTAATAATAACTGTTTGTACAAAATTAAGTCAGTGCATAGTAATGACAGACATGAAAATTCCGCTTCCATCGTGGACAAGCTGATATGCTGTTGTCTGATTGACCTCCACCCTATTAGTGTCTTACCAAATAATATAGCCATCCCAGATGTTGATTTTCTAGTGTTTATGTCAGTTGCAAAACTTGCATCTGCATAGGCACTAAGACTCAAATCACCCTTTGGTTCTATATACAATGCATGGTTCATTGTTCCTTTAAGATATCTTAAAATTCTTTTAATGATTGCCAATGACATTGATGTGGATCTGAATTAAAATGTGCCAGCTGATTTACACTATAAGCTATATCTGGCCTAGACCAATTGCTTATATATGATAAGCTACCAATCAAAGATTGATATATAGACTTATCAAATTTGGGACTTTGATCATTAGTTTGGCAAACTTCCTGACTCATTGGAGTCTTTGCCGGTTTACAAAGTTCCATTTTATACGTTTTAATTAATTGGCAAATTTTATCTTTTTGAGATATCTTAAATCCATTTTTTGTTTTGTTAATTGTCAATCCTAGATACTTTTAATTTCACCTAAATGCTTTAATTTTATCTTTTTAGCTAATAATGATATAATCTCATTAGCTTCATTATTAGTCTTAGTTATCAAAGCAATATATCTGTAAATAATAACAATAATGACACCGTTCCATTATTTTCTCTTTTAAACACACATGGATCTGCTAAACCAGATTTAAATCCTATATTGTTTAATTCTTTCACAATATATTGGTTCCACTCAAAGTCAGATTGTTTCAACCCGTAAAGACTCTTTTTGAGTTTCCAACAATCATTACTATTTACTTTATTGTCTTTTATAATAACTTGCTTTTTCAAATATATAGTGTGCTGCAATGGTGCATGCAGATAAGCAGTTTCTACATCTAAATGGTTAATGACATAGTTTTTCTTAGCTGCCCACACTAATTCTGCTCTCAAAGATGTTGCTTTAAATCTTGGTGCGAAAACTTCATCGTAATCAGATGCAGTTTGATTAAATCCTTGAGCTACCAACCTAGCTTTATGGGAAACAGTCCCATCATTTCCAGTTTTTACTTTAAATATCCATTTGCACCCAATGGATTTTTCTCCTGGAGGTAATTTAGCATCTTCATATACTTTCATTACCTTTAATGAATTTAGTTCTTTTTCCATTGCCTTTTGCCAATTCTCCTGATCCTTAGCAGGATACATCCTAAGTTCATCTATACTAGTTGGAACTTTAGTTACTTGGCAAACTATGCTTGCTTGATACCTATCAGGTGATCTAGTTACATGTGTAATACGTCTAGGTATTACAGGACTTATAGGTGGACTTTCATTTATTAACTGTTCTTGATTATCTAACTCTTCCTGATCAATTGTTTCCTCTTGTTCTTGTCCTATTTGCTCTTTGTGGACTTCTTCTTTAATTGAACTCTTCTTATAACTAGTCTGATCTTTTTGCCTTTTGTAGGGTTCAATAATTACTTCGTTATTTAAATCTTGCTCTAATCTATTCCATCCTACATGTTCTAGGAATTTAGCACTAGCACTGGTGTAAACTCTAGATGTACCTGGTTTGTGGTGGTCTCCCATGGAAAGAATGAGACACAGAGGCTGGTGTACTCGGGATGGGAGTCTAGAGCAAATTCTAGTGCTCCCTTTTATTGAGAATTTCGTACATAGTAAGCATTCACATTGTGGATTACAATAATTAGATATAGTACACGGAATTGTTTACAATTGTCTGAGCTGCTTAATTGTTCCTGGTGTTTGTTTTTAATTTCCTTGCTTATCTCAGTGACCCTTAGGCAGACATGTATGTATAAGCTCTTAGACTAATCATTACCCAATACTGAAGTCAAAGTTTATTCCCACATCTCCCCGTTTTAGTTTTTTGATGATCGTGGATGCCTCGGTAGTTTTTTGCCATCTGCAACAACAGTTCTCCTTCTGTAGGCTTCACCCGACACATTCCTAAAAGTCCAGGGAGACATTGGATACAACAGCATACACAAAGAGAAAGTATAAAAAGCAATATCACTCCAACAATTAGGTGATGAATCCATGAACCATCTGGCAACCAGGACCAAAGTGCAGACCACACGTCCAGTCCCTCGTCCTCCGATTGTAATGGATTCTCACTCAGGGTTTGTTCCATATGCTGTATAGTAGCCGCAATGTTTGGAGAATAATCAGAGATATACATGCAACAATGTGTATGAATCACAGCGCAAACTCCCCCTTGCGCAGCCAAAATAGTGTCCACCGCATATCTGGTTTGCAGGACAAAGTCAAGGATTTTTCCTTGTACTTCTTCAAGCAGCTTTAATGTTTTAATGGTGTCTTTAAACATAGTAACTGTCCAATTGTTTAAACTATGCAAATCTCTATAGTTCATCATGACTCCTAAAGGAGGAATAACTCCCCTTGATATCTGTGTCCAGTAGTCATGATTCAAAACAGAGTTTACTTCTGTTGCGGAATGTGCATTGCGGATATGAGCAGTCCCCAAAGATTTTAAAATGACATGAGATGGGATTACTTTCCCAAAGGTGCAGACTCCTTTCCATCGTGCTGGCATGTGATCATAGGCCATCCATCCACACAGCAACCATAGATTTGCTCCCAGGAGATGGCCAACCGTATTTGGTTCAGCATAGATTAATCGTGCAAAAGATTCCATTAACATAGCCAAATAAGTGGGCGGTGGTGCGTATTTCCCATTTGCACATTTGGGCAGCTGGTTTTCTATCTGATGGGACAATATGTGGCAGGGATAATTGGACACCCATTTTCATTGATCAAAGATATGATATCAAATTTAGAAATATTATGTACAAAGTAAGTGAGATTTTTAGTTTTCATGTCATCCGGATAAACCCGACTTCCATTGCCAATAATAATTGTTTTGTTACAAAATGGATATGTTCCCAAGTAAGTCATATTCTCTACTATCTCATTGTGAGTTCAGCAGATACCCGCCACCTCTTGGATTCGGCTTCCAAGATGCAATGTATTTATGTTATTTGTATTCCAACTGTTAGACCACATCCCTGAACAACCATAGCATTGTCCCTTATACCAGTCACCTTCGGCCAGAGGTACTGCAACCATTGGAAGCCCTGATGTTTTGTGAGTTGGCATGTGCATACATACTCAACAATCAGTTTTATTATGAAGGTTTGCTAGCTTCCCCATGTCCTGGATCAACGTGTTTCTTTTCCATTCCCCCAAATCCATCCCCTTGCCCCTTTGGCTGATGATAAGGACGCACACAGCGAGCAGGAACCCAAACAACTGTCCCCTCATCTTCAACAGCAGCGTATCCTCGGCCCCAAGTTATCAGCGGGACAGGTCCTTTCCACGTTGGATCTGGTAGTCTCTTACACCGAACTTTCGGTCTTGGTGTACCTGGAGAAGGGGAGGAAGCAAAATGCCTACTGGCTGCCATAGCAGCGGGAGATCCTGTCATATTTAAAAAAATTAAAGTGTATAAGGTAATATTAAGAATGTTTTGTATGGAAGGCAAGCCATATCCATCCACTTCCCCTGTTTTTGTTTTTGTGTGAAGGAGTACTTGTTTTAGCATCTGATGAGCTCGTTCCACAATGGCCTGACCAGTGGAATTGTAGGGAATGCCAAATTTATGTATAATTGACCATCGATGACAAAATTCCGCAAAGGCGGTGCTAATGTAAGCAGGGCCATTATCGGTTTTGATCTCCATTGGTGGCCCCACATGTGTGAAGGTACGGAGGCAATGGTTGACTACATGTTTTGTAGCCTCTCCTCATTGAGGTGTTGCCATAATAAATCCTGAATAGGTATCAACGGTGACATGCAGATGGTGCCATGGTTTGAAGGGAGGGTGTTGTGTGACATCCATCTGCCATAGTTGACAAGCAGATGACCCCCAAGGATTTACTCCTTGAGGAAGAGCAGTGAATTGAGCACTGCAACTAGGACATTGTTGAATAATAGCTGCAGCTTCTGCAGCAGTGAGACCAAATTGTTTACAAAGAGCTTTGGCATTTTGATGAAAATAGCTATGTGAGTCCCATGGAGTAACAGGAGAAAGCAAGAGACAGGACATGGCTGAGGCCACTGTGTCAGCCATGTCATTCCCTTCCTGCAGCTCCCCGGGAAGTGGCTGGTGGCTGCGAATGTGTTCGATATGTAGAGAATGTGTGCGAGAATGAAGACAGTTTTGCAGAGCTAAAAACAAACTCATAAGATTCGCATCAACAGATGGAGAAAGAAAAACAAATTCAATGTTAAGTATCAATTGATAAACGTAAAGAGAATCCACAATAAGATTTAGCGGTTCTTGTGCAAATTCCTGTAAGGCCAAAATAGCAGCAGCTAATTCAGCCCTTTGTGCTGATTGCTGAGGAGGGGTAATTTTTGTTTTCCATATCCCTTCCTGTCTCCATGCACAAGCGCCATAGGTCTTACCACCGTCCGTATAAACGGTCACTCCCCCAACTGGCTGCTTAGCAATAACTGAATTAAAATTTACAGATACGTTTTGAAGCAACTGGAAACGAGAGTCACTGGGGGTGTGGCAAGAAATCTTCCCTGGCCAATTTTCAAGAGCAATTTACAATTCAATGGATTGACTATACCAAGTTTCCCACAGAGTGAGGGAGATAGGTAAAAATAACTGAACTAGATCTATGCCATATAAATGCATACTGCGATTTCGGCCTTTGATGATTAACTCACTGTAAAGCATAGCCATAGTGGAAATTGTTTTTCTGGGAGTATTCTGCAAATGTAACCATTCAATGATATAAACCTGTGCTTCATGTAATTGAAATAAAGCTGCAGTAGGCAAGGCTGGAGTTTGTAAAATTGCCAAAGCAAACGGAGTATCAGGAATGCATCGATCAAACCAACACTGCGTTAAAGCTGCATTAACATGTGTCAGTACCTTCCTTTGTTCTGCTGATAAGGTTATAGCAGAATCTGGTCTCGCAGAGCCCTTTCGGGCCAAGAACAAGGGTTGGAGTACTGCTGTAGTTAACCCCAGGTAGGGTCTAACCCAGTTAATTGTTCCTAGTATTTGTTGTAATTTTACTAGAGAAATCTTTTCCTCAATTTTGATTTCTGGAATGACCGGATGAGCATAGGTTGCAAGGACCTTATGCCCTAAGTAGGCATATGGCGTTTGACTTTGAATTTTTTCTGGGGCAATATGAAGTCCAAATTGTAATACCTCTTTAAGGCAAGGTAACGCTACCTTAACTGTTCCCGGTGGGCTGGGAGCTGCAGTTAAAATATCATCCATGTAGTGGTAAACCTTCCACTCAGGATGAGAGGTTCTGAATGGAACCAGAGCCATTCGAACATATGACTGGCACATCGTTGGACTGTTTGGCATTCCCTGTGGCAAAACCTTCCATTGGTAACGAAAGGTAGGTGCATTGTAATTCAACTCAGGTACGGTAAAGGCAAATAATTTCTTGTCATCTGCATGCAAAGGGATAGAAAAGAAGCAATCCCGTAAATCTACTACAACTGGATCCCAATTACGTGGGATCAGGTTAGGGTTAGGCAAACCACATTGTAACGCTCCCATTGGTTGAAGGATGGAGTTAATGGTTCTCAGATCATGCAAAATCTCCATTTTCCATTTTGCTTTTTAATAACAAATACCGGAGTGTTATATGGACTAGAAGTTGGCTCAGTGTGTCCTAATTGTAGCTGCTCAGCTACCAATTGATGTAAAGCTGTAAGCTTTTCTTTTGGAAGTGGCCATTGGTCAATCCAGACTGGCTGAGAGGTTAACAATTGTAATTTTTCCATTATCCAATAACAATTTTTGTGCGAAATTGTGACAGCAAATCTCTACCCCACAAGTTTATATGCAGGGGCAACACAAGAGGTTGAATCCTTGCAGTCTCACCAGTTTCTCTATGCAATGCCTTCAACCAATGTACACTACTTCTTGCAAACTGCATACCACCCACTCCATGAACAGCTGGAGAGTCCTCAAGCGCCCATTCATTTGGCCATTCCTTTTGGCGTATCACAGAGACATCTGCTCCAGAATCTATAAGGCCAGAAAATGATTTTCCCTGAATTTCAATTGTCATTTTTGGTTGATCTGTAGTCAAATTTTTTGTCAGCGCTAGCAATTCTGCAGCAACTGGAGAACTGGCCATTTCAGTGGACCCAAAACCACCAGTTCGTGGGATCCCAATTAAAGGATTTATAGGGATGTATGGAAACAATAATAACTGGGCAATAGAGTCACCGGCCATTAATGATGCAGGAGTATTAGTGTACAATTGTATCTTAATAACCCCTTTATAATCTTGATCAATAACTCCTGGAATAACAAAAAACCCTTTTTCTGATGCAGAAGACATGGGAAGTACTAATCCCACTGTTTTTTCTGGCAGTGACCCATGCAAATGAGTGTCTTCAATATACACTTGATTACGAACGGTCACATTAATTGAATTCAACATTTTTAAATCCAAACCTGCACTCCCAGTAATTGAAGGTGATGCTTTTGTGACAGCCTTGGGAGCGGGGCTAGTTGCACGCCCCAAATTTAGTTTCCCGGATTTTGGTTCTGATCAGAGCGACATTGATTTGCCCAATGAAACCCTTTTTTTTGCATTTTAGACAGACTGATTTTGGACGGACGTTTACAATTTTGTTTTTGTTTAATGCCACCACCCCCACCCCCACCAGGGGCATGGCACTGGGCTTTAAAATGGCCAGGCTTTCCACAATTAAAACAATTCCCTGTAGGTTTCATCCCTTTTTGCAATGCCATAGCCAAAGTCTACATGTGGTAAGCCTGAGAACCCACCACTGCACATGCCTTTAACAGATTAGCCAGAGTAACCTCACCTCTAGCCACCAATGGCTGCAAGATACACTTGCAGTAAGCATTTGCATTTTCAACTGCCAATTTCAGCAAAAGTTCTTTTGCAGCTTCCTCATTAGACATTTGCCTGGTAATAGCCAATTGTAGCCTTTCCACAAAATCATTATAAGACTCAGATGCTGTTTGCTTAATTTGAGAAAAAGATCGTGCTGGGGTTCCCACATCCTGAATGCGGGACAACGCCCCAAGGACAGCTGCCATAACCACTGGAAATATGTGATCAGGCAAATTAGCAGCTTGATCAGCAGTGGATTCAAACAAGCCTGCCCCGTAGATTTGGTCTGGTGTATACAGGCCCCCCAAATTCCTTCCCCTAGTGACAGCTTCCCTTTGGTATTCTGAGTTAAAGACCACATACTGAGTAGAGCCCAATATCATTCTCATTAAATCTTTCCAGTCACTAGGAATCATGCGTGAGGTAGCCAAACTTGTCAGAAGCCCCTTTGTAAAAGGACTTTGAATACCATAATCTTTTACTGTTTTTTAATTTCCCTAAGAACTGCTAAAGGAATCGGAACCCATTCAATCTGCAGATTGCTTTGAGCATCCACTTGCCTATTGACTGGAAACAAATTCATCTGGGTAATCTCATCAGACTCTAATTTCCCCTCATTGAAAGCCTGATGCATCATGGCTTGAACTTTTCCCATTTTTGATTGGATTTTCTCATCCACAGGCATAGGCGCTGTTGGAAATGATAAAGCACACTCCAATTCTGGGGTAGGTGGGTGCAATACAATTCTTTTATAAGGAAGAGGTTCTACTAAAGTTTTTAAAAGAGGTTGTTGCTGGGTCTCTAAAGCAGTTATAACAATCTTCCAAAATATCAAAATTTCAGCTGTTGCCCATGGCTTTTCATGAAGGATAGTTCCAATTCTCCTCCATGTATCTAACTTTAAAGAGCCTTTCTCTGAATACCAGGAACAGATCTCTTGCAGCAACTCTCTCACATTATCTTTTGAAAGAACTATTTGCTCCCCCCCGAAGGGTTTAAAGATAAAGAAGTTTGTCCTGACTAACTTCAGCAGCTCACTAACATGCCGTTCCTGTGGCTGAGAGAGTTTTCCCCCCATGTTCCCTGAATAATCCTATTGTCCAGCAATAGTTAAGTACGTACTTTACCTATTCCAGGCAAGGAAACACGGAGGTCCGGACACGTACCACCTGCAGTGGATCATGTCAGGGTCACCACTTGTGGTGGTCTCCCATGGAAAGAATGAGACACAGAGGCTGGTGTACTCGGGATGGGAGTCTAGAGCAAATTCTAGTGCTCCCTTTTATTGAGAATTTCGTATATAGTACGCATTCACATTGTGGATTACAATAATTAGATATAGTACACAGAATTGTTTACAATTGTCTGAGCTGCTTAATTGTTCCTGGTGTTTGTTTTTAATTTTCTTGCTTATCTCAGTGACCCTTAGGCAGACATGTATGTATAAGGTCTTAGACTAATCATTACCCAATACTGAAGTCAAAGTTTATTCCCACACTGGTTCCCAGAATCTATAAGATCTGTGATTAGATTCATATCCTACAAAAAATAATCTTTTAGCTCTATACTGTCCTTTGTGTCTGAGCTGTGTAGGGATATGTACCCATGCTGGTGCTCCAAATGTGTGCATCTAACTTAAATCAGGTTTTTCACCATGCCACAGTGTGAATGGTAATTCACCTGTTGTTGAATTAACAACATTATTTAATATATGATTACCACACATTATTGCTTCTCCCCATAAATTGTCAGGTAATTCTGAATCAGACAACATAGTACGTGCCATTGATTGTAGTGTTTGGCCTCGTCTCTCTATAAAAGCATTATGTTGTGGCCTATATGGTGCAGACTTTTTATGTTGAATACCTAACATTCTAAGTCTATTCTGGAATTTATTATTTGTAAATTCCGTACCATTATCTGTTATAAGAGTTACTAATTTCTTTTTAGGTTTTTCTTTCTGCAAATTTAATCCAATTAAATAGATTTAGATACGTTTCAGTTTTGCTCTTCATTAAATAACAAAACCCATATCTAGAATAGTGGTCCATTATACTTAATATGTATCGAGCTCCTCCTACACTTGGTTTTTTTGGACCTATTAAATTGGCAAATACTACCTCTAAAGGCTCTTTGGTAGTAAATCCATCAACTCTATTTGCCGGTGTGACCTTGCTTTTGCTTTGATTACAAGCAAAGTATTGCAAATACTTATTACAAGGTTTCAAACTTATTCCTTTAGATAGTTGAACAGTTCTCTTAAGCATTTTAAAATTTAAATGCCCTAACCGTCGGTGTAACAAGTGAATACATTCATCATGAGGTTTCTTATTATCATAAACCGTGTTAGCCACCTCTAAACCATTATCATTTAAAACATATAATTCACCTCTTAAAGATGCAGTAATTTTCTTATCTTCTTTTTCAATTATGCAGTTATCTCCTTTAAAGGTAACTACATATCCTAGTTTAACCAAAATTCTAACTGAAAATAAATTAAACTTAAGTTGTGGTACATATAACATTTTTACATTCTCTTTTATGAAAGAACAATATGTTATACATTGACCTTTAGCTTTCAGTTTCCAGCCATTGGCTAACAATATCTGCTGTGTACTCTGGGACATTTTAATAAAATTTTTGTTATCATTTGTTATACAGTGGGATGCTCCACTGTCAACCACCCATAAATTATTTTTACAGCTCCGTTAAAAAACATGGCTAACTCTAAATTTTTATTTTTATTTTGGTTACTTTTAGTATTCTGGCCAGCGTTCTGGCGCTTTGCTTTTTTACAAAATCTTGCCAAATGTCCTCTTCCTCCACAATTAAAACACTTTTTAATTGCGTATTCAGTAGGAGATTCAATATCTTCTTTTTGAGGTTGCTCCCTCCTTAACTGATTTTTTTCAGGTCTTCTTCTTGACTCTTCAATCAATCTGCCAGTTATATCAGTTAAAGTTAAACTTTCCTTAGGCAAAATTTCAAGGGAAGTGACATAGTTATCATAACTTTTGTCTAGTGAAGATAGAATTATGTAGACTTGGTGTAGTTCAGAGAAAATAAGCTCTTTCTTGTGCAGTTCTTGAAAAATGCTTTTTATAGTTTTCAAATGACTAAGCATATCACCATTCATTTGGAGATGCGTCCTGAAAAGCTTCCGTGTTAGATTTATGTGAGCACCAACGTTATCTCAGACATAAATCCTCTTCAGCTTCTGCCAACACCCAACAGCAGTTTGCTCTCTGCGGATATGAACAAGTTGCTGATCAGATAGTGTTAGTCCTATTATGCAAAGAGCTTGTTCATTCTTCTGTTTAAAGTCTTCTATCTTTTGTCTATCTTCCTCAATCTCTGGATCCCATTCCTCTGCATTTGGTGCATTTTCAATTATGTTCCACAGATCTTCTCTTCGTAGAAGTAGACTACATTTCATAGACCATGATACATAGTTTGTTCCATCCAGCTTGGATATAAGGGACAAACTTTGAAGATTGACTTGTGCCATGTTTTCTTATATGGATATAAAACTATAATTAATAAAACACAGCTGTCTGTTTACTGTAATGTATAACAACACAAACTCTCACTTTTTACATAAATCTGTTTTATCCTAGTTAAACTGACTTTGCAGCCTCTAGGCCCATAACCAGTGTTAAGCCTGGGTTCCCCAACCAGTGTTAAGGAGACAAGCTAAACAGAATATGCAGCGTTAGTCAGATAGGCATACAGATAAATGTGTGAGATAAATTTGTATGTTAGTTAACATACAGTAAAAATAAGAGATACGCTTGTGTTATCAAAAATATAGTTTATTCCATTTAGAGTTTTATAGCATAGTCAAAATAACAGTCCATTAGTCATGTATCATTTTAGTCAGTTCATTCAAGGATATTCATTAGCAAAGTGCGTGTAGAATATCCAATGTCAGTTCACTTACAATAAATCAGTCCTCTCACCGTTGATAAATCAACAGTCCTTTCTCTCTCCCATTCCAGTAGGGGAAAAACACAGTCTTCAGTCTATCCAGTAATTTGGGATCATCAAGCCAGAGAGAGCAAGCTGCAATGCCTTGCTTCTTTTATGGTGCTTTTACAACCACTCCCTTAATTACATTCTTACAGTTAAAGTTACAGACACTTTAACTAACATACCATGATAACATATTTATTATTTTACCTAAACCATTAGGGTAAACAATGTTATCCCTAACACAAATGACCAGCTGTCTGCAAGGAATGTAAATCCTTCCATTCCCCACCATCCAGTCAGAGCTGAAGAAGCTTGTCATGTCTCTGTTGGAATCTGATTCTGAGGGGGAGGGCAAGCAGCTGACAGAGAGTGGGAGTGTGGCTCTGGTATTTGTGGAAGAAACTCAGGAAGGGCACAGTCTGGCTGGGCATTCAGAGAAAGACCCAGGCCCACCCCCTCTTCATTCTAGGGCACACATGGAGGAACAGAAAAGGGAGCAATGTATGTTACAGGGGTTACACGGGAGAAAAGGGCTCTGATTCTCTTCATTAGCTGTAGCTGGGAAAACAGGATTTAGAAAGGGCATTTGCTCACAGCACCTTGTTGGGAACAAAGCGTGAATTAACTTTGTTTGTCAAGGCTTATCTGGGTTTTTGCGTCCTCACAATTATATGTTTTTTGTTATCCTTTGAAGTCTGCAATTCCTTATCCTGCCCTCTCCTGTTAATTGCTGCAGCATGGTTTATGTTGATTTTTATTTATAATTTATATGTACTTTGGGTTCAGACTGAATTTCTTCTCTTTAAAGACTGTTCTTGGGAGAGTTTTTTCTCCAGCCAAAGATAACTGGACATTGGGGACCAAGTTGGAGGTATTAAAGGGACTTTTCCTACTTTTGTGAGTTTGTTGCTTTTGTGCTACAACCCAGGTCATCACAAAGCTTCTTGGATAGTAAATAAAACATCTTCAAAGAAAAACAAGAAAGTCCAGTTACCTCTTGAAAAAGCACCTTTGGGTCAATGCATCCTGCTTTTTTAAAGAAATCATTGATACCATATCACAGTCATTTATAGAGTAGAGGAGAACTTTACCCAGAAAATGGTGGTTATCTTCAAAAGTAAGAGCTTTGTGATACATCTGCGGCCTAAAATGTCTTTGCTGATATTGACCTGCTTAACTCTTTCTGAGACTTGTCCAGTTGTAATTTACATCATGTTGTTTTTTTAGCCCTCAGCAAATTCTTTAGTTTAAAGATAATATGCCATTCTTTTAGGAACCTCGATATATTTCTTATCTCCATGTTGACAGCCTTAGTGTCTTCCTAACATTCTGATTTTCAGCTTTCCAGTTGACCCCATTTCTCTACAGAGCCCCTTTATTTGAAACTTTTTGACCTCATTCTTGCTCATTTCTTTTGCCACTTATACAATTTCTTAGTCATCCTCTATTTGTACTCTAAAATGCTTACGTTGCATTAAAGTTGTACAAGAAATAATCAAAGTATGTATCATCAATATCCTAGATTTCAAAAATTAGAGTAAACAGTTAAATTTACATGAAGAAGGATTGTATGGATGATTCACCATGCTATCTTATGTTTCATGCATACACTTAGCCTGAACTTTCTAAAAACATTAAAAATGCTCCATAATATCCAATATTGAAATTTTGGTAGTACAGTGAGTTTACATTTCTGTTGAGCAAAATCCATTTCTTGTTCTACTATAATATAACCTACCTTTTGGACATCCATGTGATTCTGCAACAGATGAAAAGCAGGCAGAACACTATTTTCATCAGTCTAACACAGTGGTGGCTAACCTTTTTGGGCTCACGTGCCAGCACCCAGAAGGCAATGTGCATGGCCTCCCCATGCCCCCTGCACATGAGTGCACATCTCTCCACCCCACACCCTCTTACCTGCACTGCAACTCCCAACTGATTTTTGGCCTGTTTGAGGTTTTTTTCGGCTTCCCAGAGGCTTGAGAGAAGCCTCTGCAACCTTTGTAGGCTAAAAAATGGGCCTGTTTCATCACTTCTGGTATTTCTGGAAATACAGGAAGTGATGAAATGGGCCCATTTTTTGGCCTACAAAGGCTGCAGAGGCTTCCCTTGAGCTTCTGGGAGGCTGAAAAAGACCGCAAATGAGCTGAAAATCATTTGGGAGGCATGCACATGCCTGCACAAATGGCTCTGCATGCTACCTGTGGCATGCATGCCATAGGTTCTCCATCACAGGTCTAACACATACTGTACATAACTTTTTCCATGGTATAGACATTGCTGCAGTACTATTTTCTTCAATTTATTACAGATGCCCAACAACAATGGTCTCTGGGTGGCACTAAGCCTATAGCTACTGTACATACAAAATACTACGGATGTTGAATTTTTGTTATATACCTTGGGCAAAAGGTGTTTGTTGTTAATAATTTGCATCCTAATATGGGAAATCTGGGTTGATCAGTGTCAACTGTGGTCAGTAACAGCTGAGAGTTTCCTGTATTTCTGGTTCTACCTGACTACTTTTTGGTCTTGCCGCAACTCTGCATGTCAGACCTAACCTAGGATTGCATGAAGTAAAGGAAAAATATGTCATGCTCCATTCCTGGTTACTTACAGAACTTTGTCACATAGTTTTCTTGGAATCATCATGAAAATGTTTTGCCATTGCCTTCATTCAGGATGTTTTTATTATTATTTGCCAGTCTCAAAGAACACCAGTCCTGAATTAAAGAATGGAAAGCCTATCTCCTGGATCATGGGTCCCTGAAAATTTTTGGATTAAAAGTTGAATAGCCACTTGTCTGGTTTGGTCTGAGGGTTCTTGCCCTGAGCAGGAGGTTGGCTAGTATATTTCCAAGGTCCATTCCTACCTAGTAATTCTAAAGCAAGCTTTTAGGCCAATTCAACATGAAAATTCTTGCCTTTAAAACCCCTTAGGGCACAACCCAAGGATATATCAGGTAATGTTTTGCCAAATCTGAATCTGTGAGTCATCAGTCCTAGAGAGGGCTGTTGAGCATAGTCTACTCCTTGAGAGAGAGACATGGAAATGGATTAAATGTCAGGCCTTATTCATTGTAGCCATTGCCTTTTGAAACAGTTCCCTTCCCCTGAATGTTGTTTTTAGTTGTGAAGTCGTGTCTGACCCATCGTGACCCCATGGACAACATTCCTCCAGGCCTTCCTGTCTTCTACCATCTTCTGGAGTCCATTTAAGCTCATGCCTACTGCTTCAGTGACTCCATCCAGCCACCTCATTCTCTGTCGTTCCCTTCTCCTACTGCCCTCAATCTTTCCCAGCATTAGGCTCTTCTCCAGTGAGTCCTTCCTTCTCATTAGGTGGCCAAAGTATTTGAGTTTCATCTTCAGGATTTCGCTTTCTAAAGAGCAATCAGGGTTGATCTCCTCTAAGACAGACCAGTTTGATTGCCATGCAATCCAAGTGACTCGCAGGAGTCTTCTGTACACCGTAGTTCAAAGGCCTCAATTCTTAGGTGCTCAGCCTTTCTTATGGTCCAACTTTCACAGCCATACGTTGCAACTGGAAAAACCATAGCCTGGAGAATACACACTTTGGTTGGCAGAGTGATGGTAATAGACGCAATCTACATAGACTTCTGTAAAGCCTTTGATTCAGTGGTACACAACAAACTACTCCTAAAACTAAAATCTTATGGTATCTCTGGACACCTGCATCACTGAATAGAAGCATTCCTGTCAAACAGACAACAAATGTTCAAAATTGGGAGCGTCCTATCAAATTCTGTACCTGTCAACAGTGGTGTCCCCCAAGGCAATGTTCTAGGACCAACTCTCTTCATACTCTACATAAATGACCTCTGTGATCATATTAAGAGAAACTGCATCCTCTTCACTGATGATGTAAAGCTATTCAACACCACAGACAATACTGCTACCCTTCAAAAAGACCTTGACTATGTATCAGAATGGTCAAACAAATGGCAATTTCAAATCTCAACAAATAAATGTTCTGTCTTACATATTAGCAAAAAAATAAATAAATCAGAAAATAAAATACAGGCTGAATGTCAAGACCTTGTTCATGATCCAAACTCGGTCAAGGACCTTGGAGTACTTATCTCTAATGATCTAAGTGCTAGAGTCCACTGTAATTACATAGCCAAAAAGGCATTAAGAATTCTTAACCTAATCTTACATAGCTTTTTCTCTGGTAATATCACACTACTAGCTAGAGCATACAAAACTTTTGCTAGACCAATACTCGAATACAGCTCATCAGTCTGGAACCCGCATTATGTATCTGATATTAACACAGTTGAGAAAGTCCAGAAATATTTCACAAGAAGAGTTTTCCACTCCTCTACTCATTGCAGAATACCTTATGCCACCAGACTTGAAATTCTAGACCTAGAAAAGCTAGAACTACGGCACCTTCAGTCCAATCTAAGTATAGTATATAAAATCATACATTGCAGTGTCTTACCTGTCAATGAATACTTCAGCTTCAACAGCTTATAACAATACAAGAGCAAACAATAGATACAAACTCAAGGTTAATCGCACCAAACTTGATTGCAGGAAATACAACTTCAGCAACAGAATGGTCAATGTCTGGAATACTCTACCTGACTGTGGTTTCTTCCCCAAACCCCAAAAACCTTAACCTTAGACTGTCTACTATTGACCTCACCCCTTTCCTAAGAGTTCTGTAGGGGGCATGCATAAGTGCTACTACCATCCCTGTCCTGTTGTTTCTTTTTTATTTTTCTTATATGTATCCATGTATTCATAACTATGTTTTTACTTATACCTATTATCGTGTAAGCAATTGACAAACCAAATAAATAAATAAAACAAACAAATAAATAAAATAAATAAATGTTTTTTAGTATGCTGTCTAGATTTGCCATAGCTTTGGGGTGTACATAGTCCCTATTCAGCTAACCTTCTGGTAACATCTTAAATATTTACTTCAGCTTGCTTTTTGCCCAGTGTTGCTTTTGATTGAGTGTTGGCACATTTTATAGAATTTATTTTTGAGTTTCATATTTTTACTGCATGATTTGGTTTTTATACTTGCATGCTACCAGAGTTTTTGAGGATTGATGCAGTCTATAGTAACAAATAATTGTATTTCCATTACAGCCAGAGATTCAGAAATCTCACCCAAGGACTTGGCTTCTGAGCCAGATATTGTCACCTGCTGAGACTATACTTCTTGTCTTCTGTATTAAACTCTGCTCCATCTCTTATCATAAAAACTCAGCTCTGATCATGAAGTCTGCCATATTGTATGAACTTTATATAAAGGTAGGAATTGTGTTCTTTGAACTCTTACTGTATGCTGTGGCCTGCTAGATTTACAACCTTATAATAGCTAATTAACTGTCTCCGGGATGAATGGACCATGACACAACTTCAACATCTGTTTTTATATTTGAGAGTAGATTGTGTATCTTATAATACACAAGAATAGTTCAGCTTTGAGTCATTAGCTGTTAGTAAGAGATGTTCTGTTTTGGCATGTTTTGTTTATTTGGAAGTAATTGTATTCAAGAGATAATATAATAAATAAATAATACTCATTCCAAAGTTCTGGCTGCAATTGATTTGAAGAAGCATTTATATAAGATTATATACAGCCTTCTGTATGTCGAAAACAACCCCCAATAATTAATTAAAAAGTTTTAAAATCCTGTTACTATGTTATTCTTATAATTAATGACTTTATAGGCTTGCTATTTGTGATGGTTTGTGTTTTAGATCAACACTGTTATCATTAAGTCAGGCAATTATGCTTTTTTTCCCCTGCATTTTCTCTGGTAATTAGAAGAGCACCCTGACTTCAAAAATAAAACGACCTTCTCTTTCAAATAATCCTTTAATCATTGTTTGTTCAACATGAAAATTGTGCTAGGATTAAGAAATCCAGGCTCCGCATATGTTTAGGCAAAATAGGCTATTAATGCATTAGAGATGGTGTGCTTAGCGCACTTGAAAAACGTTAAGACGGAGACTCTTTTCCAGGGTCACTTGGATCAATACTTCAAGATTACAAATATTGAAATTCTCTACATCTAGTAGTGACCAGGATCCACACTGCTCTATGTCACTCTGAAGAATAATGGTGTGCATGTGTGTCTTCCGTATATGTGTGCGTGTGTGTGATTATTTTGATATTTCCATTCCAGTACAATTCTAAACACTGTTCTTTGAAACTTAAGTTCATGGTTTCCTGTGGAAATTATTGTAGATGAAATCAGTGAGACTTACCTTCAAGAGACAAAGCTTAGATGGTACTGAAAACTACAGTATAACATAACAGCTTAGGAATAAACTGCTTTTACTGCTTTGATATTTCCCAAAGCTGTATAATATTAAAATGTTGAGATATTTGCAGAAATGTATTTCTTCCGCCTTTTAAAATCAAGGCAGTCCATGATATCAGGGAAGGAACTCTGGGATTATACAATCCCAAGGCAATCACTAATAATGAATCCAGTTAAAAGAAATGGAAAACACATGATCTCATTCAAATTATATGGGTTTTATTTTTAACAATCCTACTAAAATTTAACTATTTATATGTTTCTTGAATTTTTGCTTGGGTTTTTAATCCTTACATGTCTTGAGTATCTTTTATAGTGAAGTAGCCTAATGGTTAAGATGCTGGGATTGTCAACTGGAAGCCTGGTAGTTTGAAACCCAAGTACTACATGATGGGGTGAGCTCTTGTTTTTGCCCCAGCTCCTGCCAACCTAGCAGTTCAAAAGTATGCAAATGCAAGTAGATAAATAGGTACCACTTTGGTGGGAAAGTAACAGCATTTAAGTAACAGCATATGAGCTGCGGTGGCACAGTGGTTAGAGTGCAGTACTGCAGGCTAGTTCTGCTGACTGCTGTCTGGCTGCAATTTGGCAGTTTGAATCTCACCAGGCTCAAGGTTGACTCAACCTTCCATCCTTCTGAGATGGGTGAAATGAGGACTCAAATTGCTGAGGACTCTGTAAACTACTTAGAGAGGGTTGTAAAGCACTGTAAAGCAATATATAACTCTAAGTGCTTTTGCTATTTTGTGCACCGTGATGTATAGTCATGCTAGCCATATGATCACAGAAGCACCTTCAGATGATACTGGCTTCCTCAGCGAGGAAACAGAGATGACCATGCCCCCCCTAGAGTCAGATATGACTGGACAGGGGAAACCTTTACCTTATTCTTTATAGATTGTTTTCTGCTTCACCCTGGATTTTATACCCTATCTTTTTGTGTAAGATGAGCCTTTCCTTTGTACTTAGCTTTGTTTCACTGTACATTGATCTGTCCTGATCATTTGTAAGCTTTACCCCTTTGGGATAAAGTATCTTTGCTTTTTCATTTTCTTCCTAATGTGAGTAAATATAAACCTTTCTTCTATATCATATCAAGGAAATAGTCAGACCTGTATTAATAATAATAAAAAAGAAAACTGGAATATCATCCATTCTTCTAATTTATGTACTGTTGCAGCTTTTTTTTTTTTTTTGAACATGAGCATTGCATCCCGGCTTCACATTTAATGCAAATGCTCAAAGCTCCGGAACAGCTGCCTTGCTAAACACAAGAGAAGCCATATGATTTGCAAGCTTGTGTGATTGTTATGGAAGTTGCTACTGGCTGGCTGGATGACTTACTGGCTAAACATGACCACTTTTACAATTCACCACTGCTCCGTTTTGCAAAGCGCCTCTTTTGAAGGCTTCACACAGAGTCTTCTCAGACAGAGGCCTTTCAGTCTCCCAAATTCCATTATTTATTTTTATTTTATTTATTTTATTTTGTCAAGCGATTATAAGATAACACATATAAGTACAAACATGGTTATGAATACATGAAATGGATACATATATATATAAAAAAAGGAACAGTAGGACAGGGATGGTAGGCACGTTGGTACGCTTATGCAAGCCCCCTACCGACCTCTTAGGAAAGGGGTGAGGTCAATAGTAGACAGTCTAAGGTTAAAGTTTTTTGGGTTTGGGAAAGAAACCACAGAGTCAGGTAGAGTAATCCAGACATTGACCACTCTGTTGCTGAAGTCGTATTTCTTGCAATCAAGTTTGGTGCGGTTTACCTTGAGTTTGTATCTATCGTGTGCTCTTGTATTGTTATGGTTGAAGCTGAAGTATTCATTGACAGATAGGACATTGCAATATATAATTTTATGTACTATACTTAGATCGGACCGAAGGCGGTATAATTCTAGGTTATCTGGGTCTAGAATTTCGAGTCTGGTGGCATAAGGCATTCTGCAATGAGTAGAGGAGTGGAAAACTCTTCTTGTGAAATATTTCTGAGAAACTTTCTCAACTGTAGTAATATCAGATACTTAATGCGGGTTCCAGACATTAGAATATTTACAAATTTTATATGAGATGTTAGAAAAAGCAAAGCAACACTTCAGTTAATTCAAAAGAATAATGTTTAAGGCAGAATATAAAATTGCAAAAAAATTGACCCCATCGCTTTCAAACTGTTAATTTTTTACAAACCAACTTTGATAGAGACTTTATATGAGAGGCTGATGGATTGGGACTGAAGCATAGGGATTGCTAGTTCTACCAGTATAATTTTCAGAGTTGCATATTAACTTAGCTGTCTCTCATTAGCTTTGCTTCAGCTTTTCTGAAGATGACTGGATAAAAACCTAGAACTCACCACAAGGGATGGAAAAGACATTATTCTAAATAATATTTTAATATGAATTTACCGTCATTGCACTTCAACCATATGTATAGATCAGACCACAATTCTCCTGCAGTGTTCAATCCTTTAAATTTTTTGGCAATACAGTTTTGTTCATACAAACACACATACATGCACATGCACAGATTCATACAAATATACATCGAAGAAAGCAATACAGACATTAGAAAATATCATTTGCAAATATGTGTTAAATAATAAATGCATATATGGGAAGAAATGTACATTTAAATTTGCATGCGTTGTCATGTAAAATACCAATTAATGCTGAAAAGGGGCAAATGAAAGTGGAAAAAAAGGAAAGTGAATACACTGGAACACACACATGTATGTTTGTATATATGTATGTATGTATTTCTCATCACTATCAGTGAGAGACTATGCAAGCTGATAATTGGCAAGGTATTAGAATGGTGGATCTCTCAACACATGCTGTGTTTGTAAACTAAATAAAGACATGTTTCAATTCTATAACCGAACCATACAGAATCAATATCCATAAAATGAAAAATAGTAATTGGTAATAGTAATTAATAGTTAGTCCATACCATAAACACTTGGGGAAAATAAAATCCTTTAGGGAAGTTATTAGCTCCATATTTAAGAACATCGCAGCTGTGCTGAAGTGGATTAAATATCTTTTAATTTCAGCATTTTATCCCCATTAAGGACAACCAGAAACCTAATGGACCAAATCAGAGACCCAGTAGTATTACTTACATTCATGTTACCCAAACAATGTCACTAAAGAGATATTATAAAGTCATTATGATTTGGTAGCCGTTCATTATTTATCTTTCCATAAATAGGAATACTCATCTTCTAAAATTCAATGGATGATCAATACTAATCACATTTTGTTCCAAGAAACTTTGTAGTTTGTCTATGCAGTGTCTTTCTAAAGAGTAGCTGAACACTATTTGCAATGAAGCAGCAATGGACAACTTTGTTGTGTAGTAAGGGGTGTTCCTATCTACTACTACATTTTAAAAAATATTCTCTGAGCCCTACTATTGAGAATGATAAGGATGACCATTTCCTGTTTTTTTTTTTAATTTTTCTTTTTAAATTTAAGTACAAACTCAATGGTGGGATTCAATTTTTTTTTTTACCACCAGTTCTGTGAGTATGGCTTGGTGGGTGTGGTAGGGGAAGGATACTGTAAAATCTCTAGTTAGAGGTGGTGTTTGCCAGTTCTCCGAACTACTCAAATTTCTGGTACCAGTTCTCCAAAACTGGTCAGAACCTGCTGAATACCACTTCTGTACAAACTGATATAATTATTTAAAAAATGTATCTAATGTTCACAGGTAATATAGGAGTCTTTAGAGGGCCAAAATAAATGAAATCTAAGGCAACAGTTTGCCACATCTATTGATATTTGATGTTTTTAAAACTGTACACTCAAGATTCATGCCTACTGCTATTAGATTTATCTAATATTTGACTGTAGATGTTTGTTTTGAAATGTGTAAAAGCACCGAAGGAAAAACTGTAAAATAAGCTTAAAAATCATACAAAAATAATATAATCTCTCTCAAAATTACCAGAGGTGATGGAGTAGTCCCAATAAGCAGTGTGCTTTTTTGTATCATTGTTTTTTTTCCATCCAGTCTGTACTTTCCACAGGGGGAAAGTGTAAATGCAGGTTTTCCCCTAACAAAAGTTTGTCATCTGTGCTCTAAGCCAGGAGTCTCCAAACTTGGCAACTTTAAGACTTGTGGACTTCAAGAATTAACTCCCAGAATTCCCCAGTCATTAATGCTGACTGCATTGATGATGTTACCTTTGGGTAATGAAACATCTGCAAGAAAACAGCAAGCTCAGAGAGCACCTAAAGAACCCCTCATTTCAACCCTAAGTATTATCCTTTATTGAAAACAGCATTGTGAGTGTGTTATCTTTGCTGTGACAACATTGCTAAAATAAATGGCAGCTATCTCACCTAGTTCTAATCAGGAGACCAGAGAAGGAGCAGGGAGCACCTTTACTGTTTTTTTTTTTTTTTTTTTTGACAAAATCAGTGTTTCATAGATAGTCTTGGCCATACTGATAGCCATTTTTAGAAGACTCATGAGATGTTCTCAGTGCTCCAAATATATTCAAGAATTTAAAACGTTGCCTAGTTCTGGTCTAAGTGTAGTTTCTGAGATGAGCAATTGAAATATCTAGTGTCTCCTGATGCCAATAGGTTTCAGATTATGTGATTTGGCTGACAAGTGATGTTAAAATTAAACAGCATGTTTAGCCCTCAGCAATCACTGAATTCTTTCACAGGGACTGGTGATGGGAGAGCACAACGTTCTCCTGTGTTTTTTAAAAAAATACAATATAAACCCAGAAATGTTTTGCTTAGTGTTAGTCCTTTGAGATACATCAAATCAGGAAACAGACAGCACAAGGATTCTTAAAATGTTATTTTATCCTTATTGTTATGTACTTGGACATGGGTTGGAGTAAATGGAGACAGCCTCTGAATAGTGATTTTCAGCTCTTTATTAGCATAGTGACTTCTCAAAACAACAACAGTGAACTCTGCCTTATATAGGCAACCCTTGTAAGAATTGTCCAATAGCGAGCTATGAACGCTAGCTCTTTTAACCAATAAGAATCCTCTGTTAAGGGCCAATCGGATTCCTCAGAACTAACCAATCCGATCTGGCCGCCTAACAGCCAACCAGAAGTGCAGGGCCAGAACCCTGCACTTTACCTCAAGCTCATACTTTATTAACTATGGTACATACACAACACCTGTTAAGCCTGGTTTCCCCAACCAGGGTTAGGGAGACAAGCTAAAACAGAATGTGCAGCATTAGTCAGATAGGCACACAGATAAATGAGTGAGCTAAGCTTGTATGTTTATTAACATACAGTAAAAATAACAGATACGCTTGTGCTATCAAAAATATAGTTTATTCCATTATGAGTTCATAGCATAGTCAAAATAACAGTCCAATAGACATGTATCATTTAGTCAGTCCATTCAGGGATATTCAGTTAGCAAAGTCCGTGTAGAAATATCCTTTGTCAATTCACTTACAAGTCAGTCCTTTGTTTTCTCTCCCGTTCGAGCAATGCAGTCTTGTGTCCTTGCAGTAATCAGAGATCATCAAAGCCAGAGAGAGAGCAAGCTGTCGTCTTGCTTCTTTTAAAGTGCTTTCACAACCACTCCCTTAATTACTATCCCACAGTTAAAGTTGCAGACACTTTAACATACAAATTATGATTACATATTATTATTTACCTAAACCAGTTAGGGTAAACAATGTTATCCCTAACAACACCCCTTCCCCCTAGCTTCTTAATTACGGTGTAGTTATATAGTCCTTTAAATAGGACGGTTGTCTTTTAAGTCTTTCGGATTTTCGTTGGACTGGTTGGTTGCAATCCTGTTGAGGTAGATTGTTGTTTGGCAGTGGTTCTGCTTCTTGCTCAGCTGCAATTTCTTGCGGTGCAAATGATTCTCCTTCCTGCTCCATTTCCTGAGTATCACTTAGTTCGTCGCTCCCTTCGAGCAGGTTCCCTGGAATGTCATCTTCTTCTGTACCTCCCCCCATTTGGTTTGGTCATGGGGGAGTTGTTGACTGGCCATTGTGAGTCGTGACCGTAATTGATCGATGTGCCGTTTCCGCAGTCTATTGTCACAGCATATCACTACGTAGGATTTGGGGCCGGTCACTCATACTACTGTTGCTTCAATCCATAACGGATCGCCCGATAAGTTTCGTGCGTAAACGAGGTCTCCTACCTGGAACATGCGACAGCGGCCACTGGATCCTATTGGCTTTTCCAGTTCGTAAGCAGGGTGCAACCGGTCGAGGTGGGAGCAGAGTCTTCGTCCCATCAGTAGTTCGGCGGGAGTTCTGCCGGTGACGCTATGTGGAGTTATGTGTTGCAAAAAGAGAATTTGGTTGACCTTGTCATCGATATTGTCATAGTCCACTTTTTGCAAAGTCTTTTTAACAAATTGGACCATGCGTTCCGCTCGGCCATTGGTCGCAGGGTGCGCAGGCAAGGTGAGCGCATGGCGGATGCCGCGGTCAGCGAGGTACTGCTCGAACATTAGTGCCGTAAACTGTGGCCCGTTATCGGACACCAGGACGTCAGGCAATCCGTGGGTTGCAAAGAGTTTGTTTAGGATCTTGATCACTGCCTCGGAAGTTGTAGCTGTCATACGATGAATTTCTAACCAATTGGAGTATGAGTCGACTGTCAGCAGGAAGGTATAGCCCTTGGTTGGCCCCGCGAAATCCAGGTGGATTCTGGACCAGGGTCCACATGGCGTCTCCCATTCAGTAGGCATGGCTTTTGGTGGGGCGTTGCTGACTTGTTGGCAATTGGCACACACTTTGACCCACTGCTCGATTTGCTGGTCCATGCCCAGCCACCATGCGAAGCTTCGTGCAAGCGCTTTCATCCGCACGATGCCGGGGTGGCCCTCGTGCAGAATTCGTAGCAGCATCTTCTGGAGTGTTCTGGGACAATGACTCTATCGCCCCAGATGATACAGCCTTTTTGGGAAAAAAGTTCAGTCTGTCGAGATTTAAATGGTGCGAAGTCATCTGGTACTTGGTCCAATGGCCATCCGCGTTCTACCCAGCCTAGGACTCGAGCTAGGGTGTGGTCTCGTTTGGTTTCTCTCGCGATGTCTCGGGCAGTCATAGGCAGCGAGTTGAGTGTTTCGATCTGCAACGTGGTTGCCGTTGGTGCCGGATCGTCGAGAGTCTCTGGAAGCGGTGCTCAGCTTAATGCATTGGCGTGGGGAATGACTTTCCCTGGGCGATATTGCAGGTGATAATTATAAGCAGCTAGGAATTCTGACCATCGGGTCATTCTAGGGGATAATATGTAGGGGGTTGGCTTGTCCCCGGCTATTATCCCTAGCAACAGTTTGTGGTCAGTTATAATGGTATATGTCCTTCCATACACATATTCATGAAATTTCTTTACAGCTGAAACGATTGTGAGAGCTTCTTTATCAATTTGTCCATAGTTCCACTCTGCTTGTGAAAGAGTCTTCGAAAAGTATGCAACAGGAGCTTTGTTCCCATTAGGCAGTACATGGCTCAAAATGGCGCCCACCCCAAAAGGCGATGCATCGCAGGTAATAACTAACGGCAAAGTCTCGTTATACTGCATAAGTACAGAGTCAGATGTGAACAGTTTTTTTAACATTCTGGAATGCTTGCTCTTCCCAGTAACCCCATACCCACAATGCTTTATTATCTAATAATCGGTGTAACGGTTCAGCGACAGCTGCTTTGTGTGGTAAAAACACATTATAGAAATTAATGAGGCCTAAGAACGCCTGGAGATCGGCCTTGTTGCGTGGTCTGGGAGCGTTTTTGATCGCTTTTAATTTACTCTCGGTAGAATTAATGCCCTGGCTATCAATTCGGTATCCTAGAAACTCAACATTGTCAGTATATAAGTGACATTTATTTTTTTTCACCTTAAGTCCAGCCTCTTGGAATTTTTTAAGAATGCATTTCAAACGATCCTGCAAGATTTTTTTGGTAGGGGCTGCAATTAATACGTCATCAAAATAAGGAATCACGCCCTTGATTCCCTGTAATAACCTTTCCATGAGGCTCTGGAAGATCCCCGGGGCTACACTAACTCCAAATTGCAATCGGGTACATTTAAAGGCACCTCTGTTTAGGCTTGGGCCGTTTTTTCATCCACTGGTAGTTGTTGATAAGCTTGAGCTAAATCTAATTTAGCGAAAACCTTTCCGCCCCCCAAGGAATGGAGGAGGTGATGCACCACTGGAACTGGATACGTATTCTGCTGTAGGGCGTGGTTTAAAGTGGCCCGGTAGTCCCCACAAATTCGGATTGACCCGTCTGGCTTAATGGGTGTTACAATAGGGGTTTCCCATGGAGAGTGATCGATGGGCTTCGATACCCCTTGAGCAATTAGCTTGTCGAGTTGTTCGTCGATCTTTGCTTTAAGAGTGAATGGAACTCGATGGGGCTTCAAGCGAATGAGGGCTACCTTTTGATCTAGACTAAATGAGATTGGGATCCCTTTATACTTGCCTAAGCTGTCTGCGAAGACGTCGCTGAACTCAGAGATAAGGTCTTCCTCTCACTCACAACCACCGACTTGGTTCACGCCGGCCACTTCAATGCCGAGTGGCGCGAACCATTGGAGGCCTAATAGACTAGGCCTATCTCTATCGATGATCGTTAGAGGTAAGTACGCTGTATGCTTCTTGAAGGAGACTCGGACTCGGCAGGACCCGACAACGGGGATTCGATTTCCTTGGTAGTCCTTGAGGATGAGGCGTTGAAATTGGAGGTCTTGGTGTTGAATTGTGGGGATGAGTTGCTTGAATGTCTTCCAAGACACCATCAAGAGGGATGATCCCGAGTCGACCTCCATGTGGCAAGGCTGGTTCTCAATGGCTACTGTGACTCGGATTTTCTTAGTGTCCAAAACTGAGGCATGACCTATAGTGATAGTATGGTGAGCCTCTTCTTTTTGCAAAGCTCGATTTCTGTAGGAGTGGTTTACTGGCTCTCACCTTACAGGACGGTTTCCTGTCGATTGGCGATAGTTGGCCCCTTTTGAGGCCTGGCTGGGTCCTGGTAAGCTGCGGCAGACCCGGCCGATGTGGCCTCGTTTCCCACACTCATGGCAGAGTGCGTCGCAGAATTTGCATTCGGCCCTGGCATGGTTTGCTCCACAGCAGCGCAAAGGCGTAAGGGCTTCGGGTGAGGGTCCCGGTCAGACCGCAGTCGATGGACCCCTTCTTCGTCGCTGTCTGATGACGAAGAGAGGTCCTCATGGTGCGTTGTTGAGAGCTGCCCTTCTTGGTAAGATTTTGCTGGTCGGTGGTGTTACCGGAGTGTGGCTTCGCCGTAGTTGTGCAGCCGACTTTTTAGTCGCCTCCGCAGCCGTGGCTTCGGCGATGGCATCAGCAAGGCTGATGTCGCCTTTCACCATCAGCTTGCTTTGCACGCCTAGCGCATCTAATCCCAGAATTACTCGATCTCTTAGTGCCTCTTCTAAATCGGCGAACCCGCAGAGACCCCTAAATTTTGGAGGTCCGCTACGAAATCCGCCACACTCTCCCCTTTTCATTGGTTTCTCTGATAAAACTCGTGGCGTCTCACGAGTGTAGGCACGGTTGGCGCGTAATGGTCTCTCAGGATGGGTTCGAGGTCGTCCCAGCTCATGGCTTTCACTTCTCAAGGTTTGGCGAGTGCTTTAGCCATCTTAAATACAGCTGGGCCGCAATGCATCAGGAACAGTGCCCGCTTCTTTGCTGGTGTGGCGTCCTTCAAGTTATTCGTCTCAAGAAACATTTGGAAGCGATCCATGTAGGATTCCCAATCCTCTTGGTTTGGATCGAACGGAGCGGGTGGTACGATGCCGCCAGACATGGTTCCGTTGTTGGCGTCATCTTATCACATGCTTGGTATTGCTTCCTGGCTTCTTCGGTTCAGACGTCTCCACATCCAATCCTCGTCGCCATATTAAACATAAAATGGATCAAGCAGAGAAAGAAGAACTGGCACAAAAAATTAGAAGTGCTAAACAGAACTATTTTGAAGATGCAAATAGGCCAGGTAGATGGTTGGCATATAAATTGAGAAAAGAGAAAGAATCAAAGAAAATATTACAGTTAATAGACAATCAAGGTCAAATTTGCCATGGTAATAAAGAGAAAAAGGCAATTATTTGAGACTTTTATGGACAATTATATAAACAGGAGGATCTTGATGAGGAAAAAAATAAACAGTATTTACAAAATGCTAACTTACCTAAGATACCTGATGAAACTGGGGAAATGCTAGAAAGTGCTATAACAATGATGGAATTAACTGAAGCACTTAATAGACAGAACAATGGAAAAGCACCAGGACCAGATGGTCTCCCGGAAGAATTTTATAGAACATTACAAGAACCGTTGAGCACTTCACTATTAGAAGTCATGAATGAAGTTATGACAAATAAGAAAATACCTAAAATATGGTCAGAAGCTTATATTACACTTATCCCAAAAGAAGGGGTTGACCCATTACAAATTAAGAACTATAGACCTATTTCCTTATTGAATGCAGACTATAAAATCTTTGCTTCAATCTTGGCAGAGAGGCTAAAAAAATATTTAAAAAATTTTATTCACTCTGATCAGAATGGATTTTTACCAAAGAGCAAATTAAAGACAATATGAGGGTAATCCTGGACACATTGGAATATTACGAGGCGCACCCTGAAAAACAAATGGCTTTGATATTCTTAGATGCCCAAAAGGCATTTGATAATGTGAATTGGAGAGTTATGCTATTATTATTGGAACAGGTGGGCTTTGCTAGAAAATTTATTCAAGCAATAGAAGCCATATATTATAAGCAAACAGCAAAAGTAATGATGGATGGAGAATTCACAGACTCTATTAATATTAAAAAGGTACAAGACAAGGATGTCCGTTATCTCCTTTGTTATTTGTATTAACTTTGGAAGTGTCAAATAGAAATATTAGAGAGGATACAAATATAAAAGGAATGAAAGTTAAAAAGGAGGAATTCAAATTGCAAGCCTTTGCAGACGACCTGGTCTTTATAAGATAGAGATGTACGGTGAGATGGCTGGCTTGAAAATAAATAAAGACAAAACAAAGATTTTGACAAAGAACATGCTATTAAGACAAAGAGAAGAGCTGACAGACCTATTGAAAATTCAAGTTACGAATAAAGGAGGAGGATTTGGCCTTCCTAATTGGGAGTTGCATTATCAAGCTGCAAATTTAATGTGGGCTAAAGAATGGATAACGTTAAGAAAGACTAGATTGTTGACATTAGAAGGACATGATTTATTATTGGGTTGGCATGCTTTTTTATGGTATAAGGGAACTAAATTGCAGGGTTATTTTAGAAGGCATTATATACGGGAATCGTTATGGTTGAATTGGGAGAAAATTCAGAAACAATGTTATTTGAAAATCCCAGTTTGGTTATCAACTATTGAAGCTTTTTCTTATCATATAACCTGTAAGAAGGAACAAACAGTTAGATATGGGGAATTATTAGATGAAAAGGATGAACGATGCAAAATTTAGAAGAACAAGGCATAAAGATGAATTGGTTTTCATATGCGCAAATACATTCAAGGTATCTTAAAGATTCTAAAATGGAAGGATTCTATGATAAATTGACTGACTTAGATAGGATATTGACAGGTCCTGATGAAAAAGTGATCAAAAATTATATAATTCTTTTTTGGAAATTAAATTGGAAGAAGAACAAGTTAAAGAAACAATGATTGCTTGGGGGAAGAATTTTGGATATGGGATTGATTTAGAGAAATGGCAAAAGTTGTGGTCTCAAAATTATAAAATGACAATGTCAACAGCATATAAAGAAAATTTGTATAAGATGTTTTATAGGTGGCACTTTCCCCCGACAAGAATTGCAAGAATGTTTAAGAACAAATCTGAAAAATGCTGGAAATGTCATCAGATTCCTGGTTCATATTACCATATGTGGTGGACTTGTGAGGAGGCCAGGAATTACTGGGCTAGAATTCGCATATGGTTGTAAAAAATGACAAAGAAACATATAGATTTGAAACCGGAGATTTTTTTATTAGGAATCTTACCTGATATATATAATAAAAATTTGAAATATTTGACTGTAAATGTATTAACAACGGCTAGGATTGTATTTGCTAAAAATTGGAAGAGTGAGAAAATACCAATAGAGGAAGAAATTATTAAGAAAATATTGGAATGTGCTGAAATGAGTAGATTGACATTTGAAATTAGAGAGCAAGAGGATAAACAATTTTATGAAGTTTGGGATCTTTTTTTATCAATGGTTAGATAATACAATATAATAATAGAATATTTAGAAACCTAGGATATAACGAATATGCATTTTTTTCTCTTTTTGGCTTTGATAATATTTTAAAAATATTTTATTAAGATAGATTTGGTATGATTTTATGATCTGTTATAAAATAAATTAATTAAACTATAGTTATCTTGCTTAAGTATGAATTAGTTAAATTACAGTCAAATGATTGTTCAATAGTGATATTGGGATATATGGTTGTTGATTGATGATATGAGTTATTATGCAACATAATTATTATGATGACTATGAAATGGATGCACAAAAAGGAGTGGTAAACCAACCGATACACTGCTTGTAAATTTATGAAGAATGATGATGTTTTTATGTTATGTCCTATGTTTTATGTGTTTGTGCTTGTTGTAAAAAATTAATAAAACTTGTATTAAAAAAAAAAAATTGAAGGGTAAGTGTTGACAATGTGATATGGGGAAGAAAGGATCCCAAACTTGAAGGGTTTCATACAGCTGTTTACATTTAAATGGGGGGGGGAAATCCATTTTCCATTGTATGAAATGTCATATATATGGCCCTAAAATAGAATGAGGTTTTATACAATTTTTAAATAGTTTAATAATATTATCCAAACACATGATGCAAGCATCCATCCATCCATCCATCTATCCATCCATCCACCCACTTACCATTCTAACCTATCTAATGAATAATTTTGTACTTTGTACTAAAAATTTCTGAAGAAAGTTATTTTGGAAGAATCTTAACTAGCTTTGTGACATTGTAAAGTTTAAGAAGAGTCCCAAAACAAAACTGAATTTCACTGAATCAAAGAAGGATCTTGGGTAATTATATAACCATCTGTAGTTCTATTCCTTGTTTTCTGGTGCAAACAGCAATATTTTAGTTTAATTGATCAAGCCCTTTGAAATATATTTTCCCACATGCTTGTTTGACCTTTCTTTGCTATGACTGATAAAAAAAATTATAAATGTTCCATACTCCACATTTTTCTTCATCATTTAATTGGATTGCCTAAAATATATGAAGTACTGAACAACACTAAAAATGAACTTCACCTGCCTTCGGGCTTGCAAGCTCTGTGGAATCAGAACAAAAAAAATGAGGAGATATAAAGCAAAAGAGAGCTTTGCCAGAAATAGCTGAGATAAATTTATTCCAGAATCCTCTCCCCTTTAAATCATGGGCAACACCTATCTTGATTCTCGGACAGAGGTGGTATTCAGCAGGTTCTGACCAATTTTGGAGAACCGGTAGCAGAAATTTTGAGTAGTTCGGAGAATCAGCAAATACCACCTCTGACTGGCCCTGCCCCCATCTATTCTCCACCTCCTGAGTCCCAACTGATCAGCTGAGTCTTCTTTTGTTGCCCTGCACAGGAGAATGGAGCTGAAAAGCAGGTTAGTGGGTGGGAACGGAATAGGACTTTGCAGTAAACTTCCCCCAGGAGTGGGGAGGGAATGGAGATTTTACAGTATCCTTCCCCTGCCATGGCCACCAAGCCTTGCCCACCAATCCACGTCATACCTACCAAGCCATGCCCACAGAACCGGTAGTTTTTTTTTTTTTTTTAATCCCACCACTGTTCTAGGGTTCTCTATTAACCCTCCCTCCTTTCCTTTTGAAGGAGTCAAACAGAGGAAAGAAGTTTTATATGAATTCTATTTTCAGGACCACCCAGAAACATGGAATGAAAATTAGGGAAAAAATTGAAACTGAGCTGCAAGACTTTCCTTCGTTTTGGGTTTTTGTTCAAGAAGATATTGTTTGCTGTCTATGAACTATTTTGCCCCCAACTCCTGTTGTGCTCTGTCTTTCTATCTCTGTGTCTCTCTTTCCAGATGATAGGTTCTTCAAGTCAGAAGGCACAGAGCCTGCTATCCTCCTTCAGAATACTAATGGTGTCTATGAGATGGCTAGATTAAAGCCTTTGGGATATCTAGTTGCTGTTGTTGCCATATCAGAAAAGAAAATTGGAAGCTACATAGACAGAAACAGTAGGAAGGTAAGAAGCCTGGAAATGGGAAACCTCAATAGATGAAAATGAAATGAATCAACAAGACATCTTAGGCATAAATGAATTGATAATAGACTGGAGTGGGGGTATTTTCGGTCAAAAGATCACAATATTTATTATTCAAGATATGAAAAACATAGAATTTTTTGAGCTTTCTGAGTTCTGCGCCAGAAAGCTCAAACTGCCCAAGGAACTGCTGATACAGTTCTACAGAGGAACTATTGAGTCTGTCATTTGCACCTCTATGTCTGGTTTGGTTCTGCAACCCAACAGGACAGACACAGACTCCAGAGAGTAATTAGGACTGCAGAAAAAACAATTACTACCAACCTGCCTTTAATCGAGGATTTGTATACTGCACGAGTCAAAAAGAAGACTGTGAAAATATTTACAGACCCCTCACATCCCGGACATAAACGGTTTCAACCCCTACCCTCAAAACAATGCTTGAGCACTGCACACCAGAACAACTCGATACAAGGATAGTTTTTTTCCAAATGTCATCACTCTGCTAAACAAATAATCCCCTCAACACAGTTCAGCTATTTACAAAGTCTGTACTACTATTAATCTTCTCATCACTCGTTATCACCCATCCCCTCCTACTTGTGACTGTATGACTGTAACTTTGCCACTTGTATCCTTATTATTTATATTGACTGTTACCAAATATGACTTGATTGCTCATTGTACCCTATGACTATTATTAAGTGTTGTATGCGGCTTTGCTCCGCATTTGGAAGGCTTCTCACTGGATGGTCGAATGCATCAAGAAAGACACCAGGCTGGTTCTATCTCAGGTGAGCTGCCCCGATCACGAGCTCGGGAAGCTCTTTTATTAAAAACACATAGTAATACATCACAAGCAGTGATTTCTATCCAATCATTATGTTACATGAGCAGAAATATTAGTGGACACATAGTAGCATCAAATCATAGTACTATATGGTCAGTTTTAGTAGGTACAAAGTAGCCAATCAACACTTGCAGTCCAGTTAATAGCCCATGGTGTTGTATTGCTGATTGATGTTCTTTGTTCTTGGTACATGCTTGCAGCCTATGTGAGGCCTTGAGGCCTTGGGGCCTGGCATGTACTGAAACTTTTTGAAGTTGATTCATTACTTCATCTCCTCTGTTTTAGTTTTATATGGAGGAAATTCTTCTGGATCTTCGTCACTGCCCATGCAAAAATTTGTGCGAGCGTACGCATCAGGGTCTTCTGAGGGTATGACTTTGTACAGAGGTTCTTTTTCCTAGAGGACATTAACCTGTGCAATGGCGCGCTTTTCAGCTAATAAAGACAGACTATTGGTAATAGTGCAAATAAAAATTGGTAAAACACATGGAAGAATAATGCATCCTGCAGCAATCATACCTATGAGAGCTACTATGGCTTGTAATCCTGGTAGTTTTGGGAACCAGGAACTAAAAATATTTTTAAAATCAATACCTTGCCATACTTGATTAGGATTATAGGTTAATTGTCGCATCTCAGTTGTTAATTGTGCTACTACTTTGCCAACCTTATCAATTTGAAGACAACATTTCGTAAGATTGAACCTACTACGTACCCCTCCTTCTTTGGCTAGTATGTAATCAAAAGCTAAGCGATTTTGGTAGACAGCTGTGCGTAATTTGTCTGTAGCAGTTGCTAGAGTGTTTAGAGCTTTGTCTGTTCGTTGGCCTGCTAAATCTAAAACAGCAAAGGCATTGTCGGCGTCTCTTTTCTTGCGGGATAATGTATCATACACAGGGATGCCTAGTTCTTGCTTAATAGAGATTGGTAGGAGGAAAAAGGAAGGTCTTATCCACCCCAATACACATGATCCTTGCCAATCTGCTGGAAGGGACGGATAGGCTAGGTTACCACAAATCCAATACATGTTATTTGGGGCTATCCATTCTTGGGAAGATGTTGTGTCATTGAGATAAGGAAGGAGGGAGGTGCTGAATTTTGTGGTGGTGGTAGTATTGTCAGGTGCAGTCCAAATCTGGTAGGAGTTATCCCATGTACCTAAGCAAAGGAGATGTCCTACTGGAGTGGACCCATTTCGAGAAAAGCAGTTTCTACCAATTAAGTTGGTGGTAATTGTCCAGAAAAGTGGATCGGAAGCTGTTCTAGCTGTTATGTTTCCTACAGAAGACATGTTATTGAACAGTGATGGTGAGGCTTCTAAGGCTTGCCATGGCCATTGTTCTCCTGTGGTGGTTCCCCCACAGACAAAACAATTGGTTATTGCAAGTTGTTTTGCAATTTTTTTCTGCCATATCCATGAACAAGTTTTTTTGCAATAATACTAGTATCAGGGTTTTTTTCTAATTTCCTTAAATTATTATATACCGACCACCCCAACAATGTTTCTTTACCTTCATATATTACTTCAGTTTTTATGGTAATGTAAGTGTTTGGATCTGATCCTGTGCCATCAATCCCTATGCCATAAGTATTCAAGACAGGGTGTTGTCTGGAGATGGTGATTTCTACCTTATTGTCTGTGGTAGACCCTGATATTCGTTTGAAATGTGACAGATGATTGTAGCCAGAGTACCCTCCCCTGGTATAATCACAGACACAAGACCAACCCGAGCACTCGACAGAACCTCCACAAGGGAGCCATTGGTTGGGGTTCCCTATGGCCCAGTTAATGGGCGTATGACACAAATATTTATGATTTTGGGCATACGTTGTTTTCCAGTCAGCTGACCCGCATGAATGTGCCCCTGGTTTAGAACAAGCAACACAAACATCAAAGATTAAAACAATTGGGTTAGTACCATCCTTGAGCACGGTGGTGTGGTTTAGGTAATAAAGTTTTCCCTCCCCCTCAGGATCAGATCTTCCAGAGGTTTTTGGAAGCCCTGCCCATAAGGTAACATTGAGACGTACAGCTGTCTTGGGATCGTAGCAAATGGTTTTTGAGTTCTTCTTACATATATGGTACATGGTCCCGTTGTTTTGGCAAGTTTTTCCCATAGGAAGGCACTTCTGCGGTTGTTGGGTATGGTAGATGAGAGTTAGTTGAATGGAGCCTGCTTGCGTGGTTTTGGTCAGGCAGGGGGCGCAGCCATCTGACACGCTGGTGGAGTTCTGCAATCTCTTAACCTGATGTAGAAAGGGGGTGGCCTGGACATGAATGCGAATTGTCTGTGATGATGATAAGGTGAACGGGGTTTGAGGACTGTCCAGGAGTCATAAATGTTGCGTATGGAATCATAGAGGCATCGACCGGAGCAATAATAGGTGGTGGCAGTAGGGCAAAGTATGAGGAGTGTAGTCCGAGGAGGGTGTTCAAAGGTGTTGATCCAGAAAGAAGCATTGCTGGAGATATGGCTTAGGGAGTGTCGACCATCTGAGGTAGGGGGGAAAAATGTCCCCATATGCGGTGCAGGTCAGCAGGAGGGGAGTACCTGGCGTGAAGTACGTCACTTGAGACGGAATGGAGACCTTGGAGGCATGTGCGGCAAGAAGGAGGAAGAGGGTCAGCAAGGCAATGGGACGAATCATGTTGATATGTCTGCAGGTGGTGATTTTTCTACTTTAGGGTGGTATGGTCTGATGTGTCGTCCAGGAACTCACAGGACACGATCTGGAAGCTGGATAGCTGCGTAGCCACGACCCCAGGTGAGGAGACCAGCAGGGCCCTTCCAAGTAGGGTCTGGCAGTTGGCGGTAGTATACCTGTGGTTTGGGAGAATCAGGGGAAGGAGGGAGGAAAAATGTCGCTCCGCTGCCATCGTAGCAGGGGTGCCGGAGAGATTGAGGAAATTAAGTGTATAAAGGCAGAGATTAAGGGTGTCTTGCATCGCCGGGAGGCCAAGGGCTTTTTTCCCTTTTATCAAATATCATTCTAATGCTATTTTTAGTGTTAGGTTGGTTCTCTCTACCAGGGCTTGTCCTTGACTGTTGTAAGGGATTCCAAATTTGTGGGTAATTTGCCACTTAGCGCAAAATTCTGACATAGCTGTGCTAGTGTATGCAGGACCATTATCTGTTTTTATTTCCTTTGGGTGTCCCAACGATGCAAAAGTGCGAATACAATGGTTGATGACATGTTTGGAGGCTTCTCCTCTTTGCGGGGTTGCCATTATGAACCCTGAATAAGTATCAATTGTGACATGCAGATACTTCCAGGGGGCAAACGGAGGAAACTGAGTAACGTCCATCTGCCATATTTCACAAGCTTTCAACCTGCGGGGATTTATCCTTAAGGGAATGGAATGGGCTTGTTGACTGCAGGTGGGGCACTGCTGTCTAATGGCTGAGGCTTCGGCCATAGTAAGGTTGAAATGTTTCATGAGAGCTTTCGTGTTTTGATGGAAGTATGAATGGCTCTCCCAAGGAGTTAAGGTATGTGAGGTCATGATACCTGCAGCCGCTTGATCAGCCACATCATTGCCTTCCTGGAGAATTCCCAGGAAGGGTTGGTGGCTGCGAATGTGTGCTACAAAGAAGGGGTGCTGACGCTGTGCAACAAGGTGTTGCAATGTAACAAAAAGAGAGAGAAGGTTTTTGTCAATAGTGGGAAAGAGGTAAGAATCGTGAATAGTAGAGACTATTTGAGTAACATATAGGCTGTCTAAGATCAAGTTGAGGGGTTCGTTAAAATTCTGAAGGACTAATATGGTTGCAGCAAGCTCAGCCCTTTGTGGTGATGTCTGCACAGGGGTGGTTTTAGTGTGCCACACCCCATTCCTTTGCCAAGCGCATGCCCCTCGTTCCCTACTGCCATCAGCAAATATAGCCAAGGCATTGACCAAAGGACTTTTACTGATGGGAGAGGAGAAAGAAATGGGTATTGTCTGAATCATTTGAAAACGTGGATCAGCGGGCAGATGGCAGGAGACTAGTCCAGGCCAGTCGGCTAAGGCAAATTGAATTTCTTGGGAGTTTTGGAATAGAGATTCCCATATTTGTAGCAAAAAGGGATGAAAAGTGTGGAGACATCTATTTCCATAAGTAATTTTGCACGACTCCTGCCTTTTATGATCAATTGAGCCAATTGAGCTGATTTGGAAGTGATGGAGCATCGTGGCGTATGGGAAAGATGGATCCACTCTATGATGTGGAGCTTTTGGTCCTTTTGAATTACTGCCGCGGTCATAAGCCTCGGGGCGGCTAAAATGACCATATCTAGAGGAGTGTTGGCAGCAACTCTGTCTACCCATATTTTTCAGATTTTCTCTTCTATTTGAGTTATTGCTTGAAGCTGAGGTTGCTGCAAGGATATTATGTCAGCAGGCTTTTTCCCCCAGGTAAGGGCTTCAAACAATGGAGAAAGAATATCAGTGGTTAAAGACAGGAAAGGTCGAGCCCAGTTAATGGTACCCAGATATTGCTGAAGTTGAATCAGGGTGGGTTGAGAAGGCAGAGACAGAGAGGGAAGTGAAGGATAGGCAGTAGCAGAAAGCATTTTATAGTCCAGATATGCATATGGAGTTAATACTTGCACCTTTTCAGGTGCTTTGTGCAAGCCTCCTTTTGCAAGAACGGCTTTCAGGAAGGAAAATGAAGTGAACACCGTACCTGGTGGCCCAGGAGCGGCAACAAGGATATCGTCCATGTAATGATACATCAGAAATTGTGGAAAAGCAGAACAATAGGGTAGCAAGACATTATTGACATAGTGTTGACACATGGTGGGGCTATTGAGCATACCTTGAGGTAGGACTTTCCACTGAAAGCAGGAGAAAGGAGAGGAGTTGTTTAAGCGAGGTAGTGTAAAAGCGAATAAGGCACAATCTTGCTTATGCAAAGGGAGAGAAAAGAAGCAATCTTTTAAATCAATGACCATTAGATCAAATTTTTCAGGGACGATTTTGGGATTTGGGAGACCACATTGTAGTGCCCCCATTGGTTTTATCATCATGTTCACGGCTCGTAGATACTGCAATAGCCTCCATTTTCCTGACTTTTTCTTTATGACAAAAATGGGGGTGTTATATGGGCTGACAGATGGTTCAATGTGCCCTTTGACAATTTGGTCCTGAACAAGTAATTGCAGGGCCTCTAGTTTGTCTATTGTGAGGGGCCATTGATCTACCCAAACAGGTTCTGTGGTTTTTAATTGTAGCCGCAGTGGAGTTCTAGCAAAAGATTCCATTAATCAATAATGAGTTTTTCATTAAGTTGAGACATAAGATCACGGCCCCACAGGTTAGTATGTAGTGGAAGGACCAAGAGTTGGAGGTAGGCAGTGAGAGAAATATCAGAGGAACTCACCGGTAGCCAGTGTTTGCTATGGTGGGTGTGCTGAACTCCTCCCACTCCCCGAATGGCTGGGGCAGTTTCCAAAGGCCAATCGTCCAGCCACTCAGCCATTCAGATGACACTTACGTCAGCTCCAGTATCTAAGAGACCCAAAAATACTTTGTTACGGATTGTGAATTGTAACACAGGCCTGGCTTGTTCCACTGTCTGATGGACAGTAAATGCCCATGCATCAGCCTTTTTAACAGGTACCGGAATAGTGGTTGCTACTAATTCTCCCTTGCTAAATTTTGTGGGAGTATTTCCAAATACTGCCATGGCCACTGAGGAAAAGTCATTGGAATCTCTCAGAAATGGAGAAGCAATGATTCCCCTTGCCATGCGGTCTTGGATGGGATAAATTATGAGGGGCGTCATGGCAGGAGGGATCGTTTTCAGGCATGTGGGGAGAAAGTAAACAGTACCTGGAATGTCAATTTCCATATCTTCGGAGGCAATTAGTTGGAAAGATATGGAGTCAGCCTTTGGAGCAGGGATGGCTGATCACCCCTCCTCTAGTTTCCCTGTGGCTGAGGAATGTTGCTGCGACACTGGTTTGCCCAGTGGCACCCTTTCTTGCACCTTGGGCATATCGTCTTGGTGTTGTTTTGTGTATTGTCTCTGGCTCTGCATTATGCTTTGAAATGGCCTGGCTTCCCACAATTGAAGCAGTTTCCAGCTGGCCAGTTTTGAGAATTTGCTTGCTGCAAGGCCATGGCCAGATACTCCATATTGTAGGAGACAGTTCCCACGATTCTGCAAGCCTTTAGATAGTCCGAGAGGGAAGCCCCCCCTCGGGCAGATAGAGGCTGCAGAATCCTCTTGCAATCCTCATTTGCATTTTCAACAGCCAGTTTCAACAGAAGCTCTTTACGGGCTTCTTCATTTGAGATTTGTCTCTGAATGGCTTTCTGAAGTTCCTCTATGAACTCAGCATAAGGCTGATGTGAGCCTTGAGTAATTTTTGAAAAAGATCCTACGATGCCAGAGGTAGGATCATCAACCTTGTCAAGGGTTTTGACCGCTATGATACTGATAAGGGCAAGAATATGTGGTGGGAGCGCCATCTGAGCTGTTAAGTCTGTAAATCGGCCCATGCCGAAAATTTGATCCGCTCTCGCAGCCGCACCACGATCGTAGGCAAATTTTTCAGCTTTGGCATGAAAGTCTGACTCCCAAACAACATACTGCGGTCCCGTCAGTATCATACGGAAAAGATATTTTCAATCTTGGGATAACATGAAAAAGGAGGTGCTGATGGTGTTAATGAAGCCTCTGACATATGGTGCCTGGATGCCGTATATGGCCACGGCTTGTTTTAAATCTCTAATTAATTTCATGGGTAAAGGTTCAAGTCTAGGCACCATATTTCCAGCTCCATCCCCTATATATTCAATGGGACAGAGAGAGAGAGCTCCTCCAGAGTAAGAGAGCCGTCCCTGCGTCCCTGCACCATGGCTTGTGCAATCGCTCCCATGTGTGTCTAATCCTCTGCTGGATTTGAGTTAGGAGGATTTATGGGTTCAGGAGCAGTGGGGGAGGAAGCTTCTCACGGGAGAGCGCCCTTTGTCTTGATTTCGGTTGTGTAAGGAGGAGGACCCTCCTTAGGGAAGGGGGCCTTGGTCAGTGCTGTGCAATGGATTTTTAAGCATTCCATGACTATCTGCCATGTGGTCAGAATCTTTGGCGGAACCCTGGGATTGCTATGAAAATAGTCACCCAAATGTTGCCATGTGGAGACTTTCAAGGACCCTTTCTCCGGATAAGCCGGGCATTGTGTATAGATGTAAGTCAAAAGGGTGATAAGGTCCTTTTTAGTTGGAACCGGGAGCGTTTTGCCCTGATTCCTAAGAATAAGAATTGAGCTCTTCGTTAATTCTCCTAATTCCTGCAAATGTGCTATCTGCGCTTTGGAGAACTTTCCGCCCATACTCACCTGAAGGGAGGATGTCTTTTTTAGGGAAGATTCCTGGGGAGGGATCCGTGACACAAGACAGCGTCCCTGAGTTGCAACTGGCTCGTCTGGCTGGGTGAGATAAGCAGTCGAAGACAGATGCACCCGTTTCTTTTAACGGATCACGTCAGGGTCACCAGATGCAGCTTTGCTCCGCATTTGGAAGGCTTCTCACTGGGTGGTCGAATGCATCAAGAAAGACACCAGGCTGGTTCTATCTCAGGTGAGCTGCCCCGATCACGAGCTCGGGAAGCTCTTTTATTAAAAACACATAGTAATACATCACAAGCAGTGAATTCTATTCAATCATGATGTTACATGAGCAGAAATATTAGTGGACACATAGTAGCATCAAATCACAGTACTATATGGTCAGTTTAGTAGGTACAAAGTAGCCAATCAACACTTGCAGTCCAGTTAATAGCCCATGGTGTTGTATTGCTGATTGATGTTCTTTGTTCCTGGGACACGCTTGCAGCCTACGTGAGGCCTTGAGGCCTTGGGGCCTGGCATGTACTGAAACTTTTTGAAGTTGATTCATTACTGCAGTTGTACCTTATGATTCTTAATGAATGTATTTTTTCTTTTATGTACACTGAGAGCATTTTCACCAAGACAAATTCCTTGTGTGCCCAATCACACTTGGCCAATAAAGAATTCTATTATATTCTAAAAATGAACAGCTTTCTTATTTAGGAAGGCTATATCAAGAAAATAAACTTGGATTGAAATGCAATTAATGAATGCATAATATCAATTAGACTTCATGGAATAGCCTTTAACATCAAGATTATTCAGGTTTATGTTCCAACCACTGATGCAGAAGTGGTTGATGAGTTTTATGTTTAAGTTCAATTTGAAATCAATAGAACATACATGCAAGATATGCTGCTTGTGGTTGAAGATTGGAATGCCAAAGTTGAAAATACTTTGGAAATATTTTTTTTTTTGAAAGAAAATTTTATTAATTTTCTACAAACAGACAAGACAAACAAAACATTAAAACATACACCTCTCATATTTACATGCAGTGTGTCAGTTGGTTCATCACTTTTGTGCATTCATTCTGTAGTCCCAGTTACAATTATGTTACATAACAACTCATATTATCAATCCAAACTAATATATCCTATGATCACTAAACGAAAAAAAAATAAAAATTTTTTTGACTATACTTTTAATCATTCATGCTTTATGAGCTAACAATACTTTAACCAAATTATTCAACAAATCATATAATCATACCAAATCAATCCTAAAAAAAAAAAAAACCTTTATAAATATAATATCAAATAACAAAATAATAGCAAAATAACAAGATAAAGATATTTCTTACTATCTAAAATATTCTATTATTGTATTTTATCATCTAGCCATTTATAAAAAAGATCCCCAATTTCATAAAATTGTTTATTCTCTTGCTCTCTGATTTCAAATGTCAATCTACTCATCTCAGCACATTCCAATATTTGCTTAATAATTTCTTCCTGCAATGGTATTTTCTCATTCTTCCAATTTTTAGCAAATACAATCCTGGCCGCTGTTAATACATTTACAATCAGGTATTTCAAATCTTAACTATATATATCGGGTAAAATTCCCAATAAGAAGATCTCTGGTTTCAAGTCTATATGTTTCTTTGTCATTTTTTCCAACCACATGCGAATTATAGTCCAATATTTTTTAGCATCCTCACAAGTCCACCACATATGGTAATACGAGCCGGGTATCTGATGACATTTCCAGCATTTTTCAGATTTATTCTTAAACATTCTTGCTATTCTTGTCGGAGGAAAGTGCCACCTGTAAAATATCTTATACAAATTTTCTTCATATGCTGTTGACATTGTCATTTTATAATTTTGAGACCACAATTTCTGCCATTTCTCTAAATCAATCCCATATCCAAAATTCTTCCCCCAAACAATCATAGTTTCTTTGACTTGTTCTTCCTCTAATTTCATTCCCAGTAAATAACCATATAATTTTTTAATCACCTTCTCATCAATACCCATCAAGATCTTATCTAAATCAGTCTGCTTATCATAAAATCCCTCCGTTTTGGAATCTTCATCATACCTTGAATGTATTTGTGCATATGAAAACCAATTCATCCTTATACCTTGTTCCTCTAAGTTTTGGATCGATTTAAGTTCACCCTTTTCATCCAAAAGTTCCCCATATCTAACTGTTTGTTCCTTCTTGTAGATTATAGGATAGGAAAATGCTTCAATGGTCGATAACCAAACTGGAATTTTCAAATAACATTGTCTTTTTATCTTCTCCCAATTTAACCACAAAGACTCCCGTACATAATGTCTTCTAAAATAACCCTGTGTTTTAGTTCCCTTATACCATAAAAAAGCATGCCAGCCCAACAGCAAGTCGTGCCTTTCTAATGTCAACAACCTATGTTTCCTTAATGTTATCCATTCTTTGACCCACATCAAACTTGCAGCTTGATAATACAATTCCCAATTAGGCAAGCCAAAACCTCCTCTAATTCTAGCATCTTGCAAAAGCTTTAGCTTTATTCTTGCTTTTTTACCTTGCCATATAAACTTCAACATGATTTTATTTAAATTTTCAAAATAGTCTTTTCCAAGCCTAATTGGTATTGTTTGAAACAAAAATAAAATTCTAGGTAAAATATTCATCTTAATTGTTGAAATTCTCCCTATTAATGACAATTGCAAGTTTTCCCACTTCTTCAAATCTGTAGTTATCTGTTGTTTAAGTTTAATATAATTATTCTCCTTTAATGTGCTACATCTTGTTGTCAAATATATCCCCAGATACTTAACCTTATTTGTAACTTGAATTTTCAAAAGATCTGCCAGTTCTTCTCTCTGTCTCAATAGCATATTCTTTGTCAAAATCTTTGTTTTATCTTTATTTATTTTCAAACCAGCCACCTCTCCATAAGTCTCTATCCTTTCCAATAACTTTGGAGCTGTTTCTAGCGGGTCTTCCAAAATAAAAGCTAAATCATCAGCAAAAGCTTGTAGCTTAAATTCTTCCTTCTTAATTTTCATTCCTTTTATGCTTTTATCATCCCTAATATTTCTATTCAACACTTCCAAGGTCAACACAAATAACAAAGGAGATAGGGGGCATCCTTGTCTTGTACCTTTCCTTATATTAATAAAATCTGTAAGTTCCCCCTCCATCATTACCCTTGCTGTCTGTTTATTATATATGGCTTCTATTGCTTGAGTAAATTTTTTAGTAAAACCCATCTGCTCCAATAATAATAACATAAATCTCCAGTTCACGTTGTCAAATGCTTTTTGAGCATCTAGGAATATCAAAGCCATTTGCTTTTCAGGATGAGCCTCATAGTATTCCAAAGTGTCCAAGATTACTCTCATATTGTCTCTAATTTGTCTCTTTGGCAGAAATCCATTTTGATCTGGGTGAATAAAATTATTTAAATATTTTTTAAGTCTTTCTGCTAAAATTGAAGCAAAGATTTTATAGTCTGCGTTCAATAAAGAAATAGGTCTATAATTCTTAATTTGCAGTGGGTCAGTCTCTTCCTTCGGTATAAGTGTAATGTAAGCCTCTGACCATGTTTTAGGTATCATCTTTTTTAACATAACTTCATTCATAACTTCTAACAATTGGATGCTCAATGATTCTTGAAATGTTTTATAGAATTCTGCTGGAAGCCCATCTGGACCCGGTGCTTTCCCATTATTTTGTCTCTTAAATGCTTCATTTAGTTCCATCATTGTTATATTGCTTTCTAGCATTTCTTCAGTCTCTTTAGGGATCTTTGGTAAATTAGCTTCCTGTAAATACTGTTTGACTTTTTCTTCATCAATATTCTCTTGTTTATATAATTGCCCATAAAAATCTCGAATAATTTCTTTTTTCTCCTTATTCCCATAACAAACTTGGCCTTGTTCATCTGTTAACTTCAATATTTTTCTTGATTCCTTCTCTTTTCTCAATTTATATGCTAGCCATCTACCTGGTTTATCTGCATCTTCAAAATAATTCTGTTTAGAGTTTCTGATTTTCTGTGCCAGTTCTTCTTTCTCTATTAATTCCATTTTATGTTTAATTACATCCAGCTTCGATTTAATATCCTTTTTCTGTGGCATTTTCTGTAATTCTTTTTCAAGAATTTTATACTCATCTTCCAAGGCCTTAGAAGCTTGCCTTTTCCTAATATTCTTTTTTCTTGTATAATCTATTATCAAACCTCTGGCATATGCCTTCATTGTATCCCACACATTCTGCGTTGAAGTATCTTCTTTTTTATTTTCTCTGAAGAAAAAAGCCAATTCCTTCTCCATCCATTGTATAAAATCTTTCTCCTTTAAAATAGTATTGTTTAATGTCCATCTCGATCTTTTTTTTTGTCCCTTCCATTTAATTGTCATTGGGCTATGATCTGCCCAAGTACTTGTTTCAATATTTGTTTCTTTAATATTGGATATTAATTCTGTTGAGATCCAAATCATATCTTATCTGGACCATGATAAATGTCTATTTGAGTAAAAAATATATTGTTTAGCTTTAACATTTCTTTCTCTCCAAATATCTTTTAAAGTTAATTCATCTGTCATTTTAAAAAAAGACCTTGGGAGAGCCTTTCTATTTTGCTTTGTTGTTGTTGCTATATAGTCCAATTTATTGTCCACAATTCCATTAAAATCTCCCATCATAATTATATTAACATAGTCCAGTCCAATTATTTTCATATGTAGCTTTTTATAAAACTCTTCTTGTTTATCATTCGGAGCATAAATTGCATAAATTGCAATCAAGAGTATTTTTATATTATTGTCCATTATTTCTACCATTAATATTCTTCCATCTTCATCCGTGTAAATCAATTTTGCTGGGATAGCCTCTTTAATGTATAGAACCACTCCTCTTTTCTTACTTTGAGTCATAATTCATAAATTAAAGAAATTAAAATTTGATATAATTTGTCTACAAGAAGTTCATATTAAAAAACAACATGAACAATTGTTAGTACAGCCAAAATTGGGGAAAATATTTAGTTCTTTGAATACTTTGGAAATATTAAAGAGGAAAATATAGCCAGACTGTTTGGCCAGGAAAGAAGAAAGAGGATGATTAATTAATCTGTGTCAATCCATTGATTGATTTGTTGTTAAATAAGTCTTTAAATAACCAAAATGTCACATTACAAGAAATAAAATTGACTACAGATATAATTCCCTTGTATTGGAGATTCAGCAAAATCATGGCCAAGGGCTGACTGTGGAACAGATCATGATTATATAAATGCAGCTGAAGTTTTATCAGATCTTTGGACACTACAAAGTTGTAAAACTACAGGAACTGATGGAATAGTTACAGAGATATGGCAAGCAACATAAGAAAAAACAAGAGATGTTCCAACCAAGATGTTTGGATAGTGGAGATGTGGAGAATTGTTGTTGAAAATGCCTCCGTAAGAGACTATATTTTTTATTGCATTGTATACATTTATCCAGAAATTTAAAAAAAAAAGTTATAAAAAACAATAGAATAAATTGAAATGGTGAATATTAATACTACACCCCACCCCACCCCACACCCAGAGGTGGGCTGCACATAATGCAACAATCGGTTCACCTACTGCAGAACTGAAAATGTGAGTGTGTGTGAGTGCACGCTATACGATACCATACCATACCATACCATACCATACCATACCATACCATACCATACCATACCATACCATACCATACCATACCATACCATACCATACCATACCATACCATGGGGGTACAGGTGGTTAAGATGCCAAACTTGTTGATTGGAAAGCTGGCAGCCCAGGTTCAAGACTCATGCTCCACATTATGGAGCGAGCTCTCAACCTTGCCCTAGCTCCTGCCTACCTAGCAGTTCAAAAGCATATAAATGCGAAGTTGATCACTTCAATGTGAAGGTTACAGCCTCCATGATGTCATGCTGGCTGTCATGCTGGCCACATGACCACAGAAATGTCCCAGAGATGGTTGGCTCAAAGGCCTTGAAACAGAGATGAGCACTACTCCCTGTAGTGGGCAACAACTGGTGGAGTAAATGGACTGCTTTACCCATACCATACCATACCAAGTTTTGTAATTACTTTCCTGTACAACAGGGATATGGGCCTTTCCTAACCTTTGTCCTGGGTATGGAAGAAAACTATAAGCTCCTTGCTAGCATAGGAGCAGAAATATCTGGAGAAGGAGACAGAGATGGATCTATATACTTTCTATTAACCTGTAACATTTATGTGATAGAGAAAGTGTAGTCCATCTCTTGCAACTGACAAAACAATTAAGAATGTTTGTGAAATATTAACACTAATGGATAACTAAAGGCAACCTATCCATTACTATGGAATGTGATGATGATGCCAATCCATTTCATTTTAGACTCCCAAGAGCAAATTTATTAAAAAATATTTTCATTTTCTCCATAACTGAAATTCCTGGTTTCACCAAAGTGTATTATTTATCATGAATGAAGGCAAATATGTGTCTCAGGATAATGCTACAGGATCCAATCTGCATTGGTCACTTGCGACCAGAGGTTTTGTCTTCTGAGGTTTCAGACTTGTGCTGGAGCCTGTCTTCAGGGAACTTCTCTGTAGCCTCGAGTGAAGTTCCCTAAAGATGGGCTCCAGCATGAGTGACCGACCTAGATTGGATCCTGTATTATTTATTCTCACAAATGCTACCTCCTATGATTCCTTGCCCCTTTAAATAGTTAGTATGCTGCCACAGTCATCAGAAAATGATTGCACCTCAACCTCCCCCTGATTTTAGTCTTTTGACCTCTTGAAAAGCCCAGTCTGAAAATAAAAGAAGTATGAATAATACATTGGATATTATGGTTTGCAGTAGAGATAGCTGGAAAAAAAAATGCAAACTCTTTAATGGAGATTTTCTTCCTGCTTGAGTGCTATGGCTGCTTGGGATCCAATCCAATAATGCTGACTTATACTTTATTACTGCAGATTTAGGAAGACAGAAGGACTAGATTATTAAAAAACATTGTGATTGAAAATCTGGTTTCAGTTTGTATCCATATTGTCTTGGAAATTAATAAATATTAATGTGTAATATACAGTTCTTGTTATAGTCAATTTTGGGTATAACAGGATTTATATTTAATTGTAACCTTGCTCCCCAACACGATTTAAAAAACTAAGTAAATGTACATTTTCAGTGTACTTGGCATATAATTACATGTTTCACCATTATATTTGTTAGAGACCTTGGTGCGTTTCATTTATAATATACTCCCATATGCTGGAGCTCAGCTGCTCTCTAGATCCAAATCATATGCCAATTATTTTTGCCTGTGGAGCTACCTAGGCAATATTTGAAGTGTCTTAACATTTGTAGAGTTTATTAATTATATTTCTAATGAGATAGTTCATTTATATTTTAATTAACATATACATTTCTAGAATACAAAGTAAGGTTTTGTTCTGATTATTTACCAAGGATAGCTTGCTTAGCTATTTAGCCATGGATTGAAATATTTCACAGGGTTTTATAGTTAATGAAGTAATTCTACAGAATGACAAATAAAAACAAACTAATAAAATAACTGGGTTCAATCTATGTTCTCTATAATCAGCTTTCTTAGAATCCTTCTGCTGCTATAAACATAACGCAACTAGTTAATGTCATTCATTTGCAGCAAAGGTCATTCCATCAGCAATCGTTAACTATCTCCTTTACCCAAGCCACTGTTCTTAAAAAAATCTTTTTTTTTTAATGAAGCTTATGCTTCATTGATCCTGTGCAGCATAAGTTTACGCAATAATAAATGTATTAATTCTTAAAGTTCCACAAGATATTTAGGTAATCCCAGTTCTGAAACAGATGATTTATTCTATTGACAAACTTCACTCTCTCACCCTCTCAGATTGCTTCAAATGTGCCCAAATTAGCTTCATTTGCTGTCAGTTTTAACTAAGCATAATCTAATTGATTAAATGGCATTGGGTCAATATCATTTGTTTTGCTAAATGATTACCAATTTTCAGTTATGTATAAAACTGAGATTTACTATTGCACAGCTTCAATTGTCCATCATAATCTCACAAACTATATATAGTTTCACAAATTGGCTAGATTACATGTAACACCATTCCGTTTTCTGCCTAATTTCTCATGAATTCTATTAGACCAGATGACTGAATATATAAAAATGATGCAATGATGGAAATATTATCAAATTAATAAAAGATTGGAGTAATAACAGCTTTGAATGTTACTACAGTTAAGATTTCTTTTTTTTGGGGGGGAGGGGGGTATTTTACTTTTCTCCATCATTTCCTAAAAAGATCAAAATACAAGAGGATTTAATGCAATCTCACTGAATACCTCTCCTCGCAATATTTCGGTAATAAATACAAAGCCATCACTTTGCCTGTCCATATATAAATTACCTAATTTCAGAATCACAGCACAGTGGAAAACAGGCAAAGAACCCCACTTTTCTTCATATGACATTAAGGCCATCATTTATTTAACTCCATGCCTGGTTTCAAAACGCTTAAATATATTTCAATATTGCCAAATGTCAAACTCAATCTTGGCTGGTAATGGAAGAATAGAATAGACATTACCATTTCCAAAATGCCATCTTTCTAGGCAACCAATTTTCAGTCTCATTTTAAAAGGATACTTTTATTGCTTTGGCTATGTTCAGAATTCTTTTGAATAACAACAGAAACATTGTTACCTCTGAATGTAAACAAGAGGCATTTATTTCTAGATGAAAGTAATTTATAGGCAGGGGGATTTCTGATATCAAAAAGTAAGAAATATTACAGCTATATTGCAATCGTATTGTAATAAAGCATTCAGAAATATTCTATTATATGATAAAAATGCTGACAACCAGGATCAAATTTTATGACTTGGGGAGTGCTGGCTGCCATTACAAAAGGATAGTACCGTATTCTACTATTGCATTTGAAATACATGCATTGCCATTTTTAGACTGCTGTAGATATAGGCAGTACATATGCTCTTTACACAGGCCTTTTCATAGATAGTGTTGTGTTGCCTCTGCGCCTCTGGGCAACACAAGAATAAGGATTTAATGGAATCATTACCATTTCATTAAGGTTGATACAAAGTTAATGAAGAAACAGGATAAAATCCAAAAGAGAATAATAGTACTGGTAGCAGAGACTTGAGTAAGGAAAATCCGCTAGTGTGAATTAAATATATATATTGAATATATATTGAAGGTGGATAAAGTGCAGAAAAGATAGTGGCAGATGGAGAATAAGCAACAGCAGATCATTTGGGAAAGCCTTTTTTTAAAGATCTAAAGGTATATTAAAAGTATTATTTTTAAAAAATAGGGTTTTCATTATTATTTTGAAGGTGAATCTAAAATTCTGAACATCTAGGAAAGTCACCAATATATAGTCAGATATAAGATAGATCCATGTAAGTTACTACTACTCAACTAAATGAATATAGAAAGAAAGAACAAGGACAGAAAAATATGTGGGACCTTGATGTTTTGTTTTTTCTTTTGCCTGAAGCAGAAATAAGAGGAAGACCAATGTCATAGTAAGATATCCATGCATTTTAAGTTCAGGTAGCCAATAATGGTATGACAGTTTTGTATTGTCACAAGGAAATGAAAGAGATTAAACTGGTGATGTGGAGGAACAAAGAGTTTAAATATCCTGCTTTAGCAAATCAAAGCCAACACTTCAGAAGATAGGCTTAAGATACAGAAGGATCTTGACAGACTTGAACATTGGGTGCTACCTAACAAAATGAAATTCAATTGTGAAAAAAGTAAGGCTCTACATTTAGGCAAGAAAAATCAAATGCACAGGTACAGTATATGTGGTACCTTGCTCAATAATAGTAACTGTGAGAAGGATCTTGGAGTCCTAGTGGACAACCATTTAAATATGAACCAGCAGTGTGCAGTAGCTGCCAAAAAAACCCAACACAATCCTAGGCTGCATAAACAGAGGGATAGTATCAAGATCACATGAAGTGTTAATACCACTTTATAATGCCTTTGTAAGGCCACACTTGAAATACTCTATTCAGTTTTAGTCACCATGATGTAAAAAATGTTGAGAATCTAGAAAGAGTGCAGAGAAGAGCAACAAAGATGATTAAGGGACTGCAGGCTAAAACATAAGAAGAATGGTTGCAGGAACTGGGTCTAGTTTAATGAAAAGAAGGACTAGGGAGACATGATAGCAGTGTTCCATTAACTCGGGGGCTGCCACAAAGAAGAGGGAGACAAGCTATTCTCCAAAGCATCTGAGGGCAGGATAAGAAGCAATGGGTGGAAACTAATCAAGGAGAGAACTAAAAAGAAATTTCCTGACAGTTATAACAATTAATCAGTGGAACAACTTGCCTCCAGAAGTTGTGAATGCTCTGACACTGGAAGTTTTAAAAAAGATGTTGGATAACCATTTGTCTGAAGTGATGTAGGGTTTCCTGCATAGGCAGGGGGTTGGACGAGAAGACCTCCAAGGTCCCTTCCAACTCTGTCATTCTATTCTAAAGGTGTTTTTGTTAGGCTTTTTTCATGGCTGAACATATGACCAATTTATCCTATTATAAGTAGAGTCCACTGACCATTTTCCAAGGACAAGAGAGTACAACATCATTCTATATCCATTTCCAGTCCAATTAGAACACTATTTTTGGTCATCTTTTGCTATGATGCATTATAATTAGTGAGTTAAATTTATATTTACCTACAAAGAAGTACAATAATACAAAATAGTTTGTCATGAAAGTGACTATCTGCAAAGGCTCCTGGATTGGGGCTGAAAAGTGAAAGGGAAGCAGTATGCTCCTTCTCATATTTGGGTAGACCAGATTGCCCTGATAGAAAAAACATTACAAGTATTGTTTTTTACTTCTGCCAGCTCAAGTGGTTCTGTTTAGTTTACTGGTGTGCTTCATTTCATTATGGGCAAACACTTCCATTCAAAATTGTTTATATACTCATGGATGCAAGAATAGGAAGGTAGACTTGGTTCTTTTTATGATTTTGCAAGTTCGCTGATGAATGAGTAGAACAGTGAAATAATTGATTTATCTTTGGAATATTCTGTTTGTTTTGTTTTGTTTTAACTAAGTGCATATGAATATTTTTCCATCTCTGCTCCAGGACAGTTATAAAATAAATAAGTCCACCAATCAGACCATGCTAAATGCAGTCAGGAGAGACCATAATCTTAGTTAAAGCAAAGGAGTGAATGGAATCCAAAAAGAGATTTCTGAAGTGACCTTCATTTCTAATCATTTTACACAGGAAACTCCAGCAGCTTAAGGCTGCAATGTAGAAAAAACTTCTATTTGACCTGAAGGAGCAGAAGGTAGCTACAAGAATTTTATGCAGCAATTCAAGGTTGCAAAATTTCTCATCAAGAATTTTACTGCATCCCATCCCCAAAAATCCAGCAACTGCAAACATGCAAATCTTATTTATAGTGGAGGAAAACCTTTCCCTCCTTCCTGTGTGATACAACAAGGTGTGGACATAACTCTTTGAGGCAGGAGGAACACGACTACTTGTTCTGGTTTTAGACTGTTTGCCTCTAACTTTGACTGATATGGGCCTTGCAGTTTTATAAAGAATATTAAATATCTACTTTACAATCTTCAGATGCAAAGAATTGAACAAAATATACCTTTTCCTTATGCATTGGAAATTTCAGAGATTGCGTTTCAGCTTCAGCAAATTGTTGGAAGGGATATTGGTGTACATGTTTTGGGATTGTTCCTTGGCTGCGTTGTTTGAACATCATAATTTTTAATATAATATTTGGGAGAGAAATAAGAATTAAATATAGTAATGTCATAATCATAATGATACTAAATTTAGATTCTGTAGGGTTTTGTCCTTGTCTAAAGACTGGAGCAAATATGTCTGTATGTACCAGCTTGTTTGAGAACAGTCCATGTACAACATGTTTTGCCATGGTAACAGGAAACATACAATTATCAATTTATGTAGAGATCTGGATTTACTCTGTACTGTGTATAGCCAAGTATTATTTTGTTTTTGTCGTGTCGTCGGAAATGATACCAGGAGTCGGTGACTTAATTCAAGCTCTTTTATTGAGTCAGGAACCGAACTGGGGCTAAAGGAAAAACTTGCGGCTTTTTATTTGCAAGCCGCGGCGGCCGCGGCCAATGACACCACTTTGAATCTCCCGCAATTCGAATGGACCAATCGCAGGAGATTCTTAGCGAGCCAATCGGCGCGGCTCGCCTAGCCAATCAGAGTGCTCCGCGCTTTGGCCAATCAAAGCGCGGGGATCTCAAGAATGCTAAGGAGGGGACAGAACACCCCTCCCCTCTTGGTTCAGTCCTTACGTTGCGTAGTCCCGTAGGTAGGCGGGGCTCCGTCTCAGCCTACTGGACCTGCGCAGGTCAGTCGTACGTTGGATCCCGGCCGGCTCGGTCGGGGTCTTCCCTTTTCTGGATGCCGTCGTGGAAACCGCCTGGTCGGTCGGGCCGGGCCGCTCTCCGCAGCTCCCTCCTGGGCTTCCCGGGTTGGTTGAGCTGCGGGTTTCGCCGCTCTTGCTCAGTCTTCCCGGGTTGGTTGAGCTGGCCTGGCTGTCTCTTTCTGGTGAGGTTTCGTGCTGGCTGCTTCCAGGTGAGTATGGCTGGTTTATTCTTTCTCGGTTTTGGTCCCCTGGGTATTCCCTCCCCACTTGGTTTGTGTTGTGGGGGTTGGTTTTGCTTGGTTGCGCGTCGGTGGTCTCTTGGGTGGTCGTCCTCGATCTTAACTGGTCGATGTGGCGTTTCCACGCTCGTCCATCGGTTGTTTGTAGCCGGTACGAGTGTGGGCCTGTTGGTTGTGTTATGACGGCCGGTACCCATAATGGGTCTCCCGTTAGGTTTTTCGCGTAGACGGTGTTGCCTGATGCGAAGGTTCGGTGTTTGCTGGTTGAGTCTGGGGGTTTCTCTGGGTTGTACGTGGGGTGTAATCTATCGAGTGGGGACCTTATTTTCCTCCCCATTAGCAGTTTGGCTGGGCTTTTATTCGTTGTGGTATTTGGGGTTATGTGTTGGATGAAAAGTAATTTATTTATTTTGTCCTGGATCTCCCCGTGGTCTATTTTCTGGATGGTTTTCTTGGTGAATTGAACCATCCGTTCCGCCCTACCGTTCGCCGCCGGATGCGCCGGTGCTGTCAGCGCATGTCGTATGCCCCTTTCCGCTAGGAATTTTTCGAATTCTAGTGAGGTGAATTGGGGCCCATTGTCGGAAACAAGGACGTCTGGGAGGCTGTGTGTTGCAAAAAGTTTGCCGAGTTCTTTGGTCACGGCCTCCGTGGTGGTTGTTCTCATGTTGCTTACCACCAGCCAGTTGGAGTAAGCATCTATGGTTATTAGGAAAGTGTGGGCCCGGCAAAATCTATGTGGATCCTAGACCAAGGTCCCCTGGGGGTTTCCCACTCTAGGACAGGTGCTGCGGGTGGGCTTGGCCTCGTTTCCTGGCATCGTTGGCACCTTGCTACCCAGGCCTCGATCTGTTTGTCCATCCCTGGCCACCAAGCGTAACTTCTGGCCAGGGCTTTTGTCCTAACGATGCCCGGGTGCCCCTCGTGTAACAGTTCCAAAACCTTCCCTTGTAGTTTTTCTGGGATGACCACCCTATCCGCCCATAATATGCACCCTTTTAGTAACAGTTCCATTTGCCGGTTCCGGAATGTCCTGACGGACTCGTCGTTGTCCCTTTCCGGCCACCCTTTCTCTACCCAATGCAACACCCGTGCCAGACGTTTGTCTTTATTAGTTTCTCGGGCAATGTCTGACGCGGTTATGGGTAGGTTGGGTAGAGTCTCTATACTGAGGGTGGTCGTCGTGGGTGCTGGGTTGGTGTCAGGTTCCGGTAACGGAGAGCGGCTTAAGGCGTCCGCATGGGAGATAGTCTTACCCGGTCTGTGTGTGAGTCCGTAATTGTAGGCAGCCAGGAACTCGGACCACCTTGTCATTCGGGGAGACAGAATGTTCGGGGTGGCCCTGTTCCCTGCAAGGATTCCCAGCAGCGGTTTGTGGTCGGTGATGATGGTAAATGTCCGGCCGTAGAGGTACTCGTGAAATCTTTTTACTGCGGCGACGATGGCCAGAGCCTCTTTGTCCAGCTGGCTGTAGTTCCGCTCCGGTTTGGTGAGGGTCCTTGAAAAGAACGCGATGGGTGCTTCTTTTCCGTCGAGGAGAGTGTGGCTGAGGACAGTGCTGACGCCGAAGGGTGATGCGGCGCATGTGACGGCTAGTGGTAGGGTCTCGTTGTACTGGATAAGGACGGCATCCGAAGTGAGCAGGTCCTTGGTTTTCTTGAAGGCGGCTTCCTCGTGTTTCCCCCAAGTCCAGGTCACCACCTTGTCCAAAAGCCTATGCAAAGGCTCCGCCGCCATCGCCTTTTGGGGCAGGAAGACATTATAAAAGTTAAGCAGCCCCAGAAACGCCTGCAGTTCTGTCTTCGACTTGGGTGTGGGGGCTTCTTTGATGGCTTTGATCTTTTTGTTGGTGGGGTGAATGCCGTGACGGTCTAGGAGATATCCTAGGAATTCAACCCGTTCCGTGTATAATTGGCATTTTTCCCTCTTTACTTTGAGCCCGGTCTCTTTGAATTTGGTTAGGACCTCCCTTAGGCGACTCTCTAGTTCGGCCTGGTTGGTTGCCGACACTAAGACGTCATCGAAGTAATGTACCACCCCCTTGATGCCTTGTAACAGCCTTTTCATTAGGCTTTGGAATATTCCAGGCACCATGCTGACTCCGAATTGGAGCCGGTTGCATTTAAATGCTCCCCGGTGGGTGACTATGGTTTGCGCTTCTGCCGTTCCCTCGTCGACCGGCAATTGTTGGTATGCCTGGGCGAGGTCGAGTTTAGCGAAAACCTTGCCCCCTCCCAATGAATGTAGTAGGTGTTGCACTACTGGGACGGGGTAAGCGCTTTGCTGCAAGGCGCCATTTAGGGTGGCCTTATAGTCCCCACAGATTCTCACCGACCCATCAGGCTTGATCGGGGTGACTATGGGAGTCTCCCACCGGGCGTGGTCTATGGGTTGTAGGACCCCTTGCTTGACGAGCTTGTCAATTTGCTCGTCAATCTTGGGTTTAAGCACGAATGGTACCCGCCTTGGTTTTAGGCATTTTGGGGGGACGTTTGGGTGTAGGCTGAATGATATAGGGGGCCCTCGGTACTTGCCTAGATTTCCGTCGAACACCTCTTGGAATTCCCGGGCTAGTTGTTGCTCCCAGTTGTCATTGGTGATGTAGTCGATGCCCCTGACTGCGATGCCGAGCGGTGCGAACCATTGTAGTCCCAGTAGGCTTGGGCGGTCGCAATCGACGATGGTCAGGGGAAACCTTTCGGTGTGCCCTTTGTAGGTTACCTTGAAGTGTCCGGTTCCGACTACAGGGATGCGGTTTCCCTGGTAGTCTTTCACGATTAGTCTCTGGTTGTCTAGGCCTTTTCTCTCGATGGTAGGCACCAAGCGTTTTATTTTTTTGCCATGCTACCATGGAGAGGTAGGACCCGGAGTCCACCTCCATTTTTCATGCCTACCTCCACGTAGACCTTCCGGGCGTCGTTGGTTGTGGCGTGGCTGATGGTGACCATCTGATGGGTCTCCTCTCTTCGCCGGGTCTCGCCGCCTCATAGGCCATTCTGTTCCGGTCCCATCTGTTGTCAGCGGGGCGATCTCTGGTTTGGGGTGGTGTGCTCTCTCGTCTCTGTTCGTTCTGGTCCCATCGTGTAGGGCTGCGGTTCTTTTTGAGATGACAGACGCGGGCGATGTGTCCCTTCTTGTCGCAATGCCGGCAGATTGAATCGAAAAACCGGCATTCAGACCTGGGGTGGTCGCCTCCGCAACTGGCACAGGTGATCCTCAACTTACAACCCCGCCGGTTCTGTGGGTCGCGGCCTGCCTGGAGACGGTGGATTTCCTCCTCCTCATCGGAAGTGCCCGATGCTGAGTGGACGTCGCCCTGGTGGGTGGTCGTCTCGGGTTGGGCCTCAGTCGACCTTGCAGGGTGGTTGTTCCCGCTGTGGTCCCCGGCGTTCGGTCGGCGCATGCAGTCGGCGGATTTTTGGGTAGCTTCGGTGGCTGTGGCTTCGGTGAGGGTATCTGCGAGGGTGATGTTGCCCTTGGCCATCAGCCGACTCTGGAGGACGGGGTCCCAAAGGCCAAGCACGATTCGGTCTCGCAGGGCTTCGTCCATGTTGTCGAATTCGCACAGCCCTCCTAGGAGCTGTAGTTATGCAACGAAGTCGCTGAAACTCTCACTCGACCATTGGTCCCGATGGTAGAACTCGTGTCATCGGATGAGGATGGGCACGGCTGGAGTGTAGTGTTGCCGGAGTATTGGCTCGAGGTTGTCCTAGTCCAGGGGTAAGGAACGTTGGCTCTTTTATCACTTACGGACTTCAACTCCCAGAATTCCTGAGTGAGCCATAAAAGGTTCTCCATCCCTGGCCTACTGGTTTTTTCAGTTGTGAGGGAAATCAATTTTTGACTTGAATGGGACTGTTTAATATACAAATGTAGGACATATTTTTATATATATTCTTTGTATGTCCTACATTTGTATATTAAACAGTCCCATTCAAGTCAAAAATTGATTTCCCTCACAACTGAAAAAACCAGTAGGCCAGGGATGGGGAACCTTTTATGGCTCCCTCAGGAATTCTGGGAGTTGAAGTCCATAAGTGATAAAAGAGCCAACGTTCCTTACCCCTGTCCTAGTCCATCGTGGTCACATCGGCAGGTTTGGCAAGCGCTTTGGCCATCTTAAACACTGCGGCCCCGCAGTGGGTCAGGAAGATGGCTCGCTTCTTTGTGCCGGTGGCGTCCTTCAGGTCACGGCATTCGAGGAACATGCGGAATCTGTCTGAGTACGATTCCCAGTCCTCGCTGGCGGGGTTGAAGGGTGCAGGAGGTGCGATGTTTGCCATCGTGGAGTTTCGTCTGGCTTCCGTCGGACACGTGCTTCGGTTCAGGATCAGGATCCCACCTTCGTCGCCAGTGTCGTGTCGTCGGAAATGATGCCAGGAGTCGGTGACTTAATTCAAGCTCTTTTATTGAGTCAGGAACCGAACTGGGGCTAAAGGAAAAACTTGCAGCTTTTTATTTCCAAGCCACGGCGGCCGCGGCCAATGGCACCGCTTTGAATCTCCCGTGATTTGAATGGACCAATCGCGGAAGATTCTTAGAGAGCCAATCGGCGCTGCTCGCCTAGCCAATCAGAGTGCCCTGCGCTTTGGCCAATCAAAGCGCGGGGATCTCAAGAATGCTAATGAGGGGACAGAACAATTTTGATGAAAAGAATGTGTAATACCAGTTTTAGAATCCTGTTTTGAATATGCATGCTCATTTTCTACCTGTAAATTGATTTGCTATCGACATATTGAAGAGATCGACTAAGATTCTGTGTGAGTCAAGTTTAATCTGTTTGTGAGTTTGCATAAACAATATGAATGTTATTCCTGCTTTTTTTCCCTCAACTTTGATTTTCTATTCTTTTGTTCTATATTTTCGAATCCTTTTTACCTGTCTTTTGTATATAAAGCAAATTTGTGTGGATGGGTAAGCTTTAATTTGGACATATAAGTTGAAATTGTAACGTGAGTGCCATTTAGGCGGGTGATAAAAGTAGTAATGTCAGAATTTGGAAATAAAATGATGGAACATCTATTCAATCTGGGTGTAATTTTATTGAAGGACTTTTATATCAAACTCACTCACATGTCATACAGCATACTGCTCAACACATTTCCTGCCTCTGTTTCTACACTGATTTTCATTATTTCATACCTATTTTTATTACAATTTTTAAGTGACTGCGCTTTATTTCAACATAATGGCTTTCCAATTCTTACCAAAAGCAGGGCTTGAGAACTGTAGAATCTGTTGTGCAACATTTTCTCTTGCTTTATATTAAGTTTACTAGAAGAATGGTATTTACAAGTGTGAAATTCTATTCCCTCCCCTTCTCAAAGCTATTTACTTCTCTCAACTGGTATCCATGTGTAGCATTGATCTTTATTATTAAAGCTACATGCCTGTACACCTACATAATTGGGTCTAGAATTAATAGTTAAAAACATTAACAACAATAACACTTAGAATCAGCAGAATGACCAATAATTCAGGAGCTAAAAGGGTTTCAGCACAAATGTTGCCACAGGATATTTCCACACAGTGCCATTTACATTCTAAGCTTCACAAAGCAATTTCTATTAACCCAAATATAACTCCAGATGCACAAAGGATTTAAGAGAAGCTTGCCAGATGAATTTGAGTTGAGTGTTAGTGTTAGGCAGTGCTGGACTGCTCACGTTAGCAATAGGGATATGGTCTCCTCTAAATTAAAATGCTCATTGGAGTCCAAGCAAGTAACAATCCCAAGCAGTCTTTCAAGTCACTATAAACAAAAGGGAAAGAATGAATTTGATTATTTGGTCCTTCTCTTCTCTAGGCCCATTTCCTTCCTGCTCTCTTTCTCACACAAATCTTACCATTGTAGCTTTCCACTGGGTAAATGCCCCTTAGGTAGAAAATTAACAACTGTGCTAAATATTTCTTCTTCTTTTTTATGACTGTTGACTTGAATTGGTTTTACAACTTTTTGACTGTTCTCCCAGAAAAAAGAAATGGCAAACCAGTTCCGTATGGTTTCCATGGAAACCGAGGACATCTGAGTACATGTTGATATAATCACCATGAGCTTAGTTTACCTTGAGTTAATTTTATCTATTTCAAGAGGTAACCTTTTTGCCTCATGCTGATAGCTATCCTTCTGTAAACTCTTCTGAAGATCTCCCCTGTAAATGTGTGGGGTGGGGTGCAAGATCCTAATGTGAAACTAAAATTAGGATTATGCAATACTTTGAAGGATTGCTTCAGTTTGAGCTCTGAAGCTCTGTGGAAAGGACTCCTGAAAGGACTCCTATTTCAAAACTATTTCATAAAGAAGCACCCTATTTTTCACTCTTAAAAAATAAAGCAAAATTATTTGGTTACTTGGTTTTGCCACAATTGCCACAACCCTTTTTGCAGGGTTTCTGATAGCCAGAAGAGGCTTTAGTTCATGTGCTGTGCATGCTCAAAAGCACAGATGAATCTTCAAAAGGAGATGAAGCACCTCATTTGACATCGATTCTCAACACAGAGAATCACATTGTCTTTGCAATGCAAAATGTCTCCTTGAAGTGCTGTGGACTAATAAAAGTGTATCAATTTTAAAAAAATACATAAAATGACCCAAATGTTCAAAAACACAAAATGTTTAAGAACTTTTATAACCAGTGAAATGTTATATGTAATGTATGAAACAGGTGCAGGATGAGACACTGCCTGCAATACTATTGCTAAACATGTGATCCTCAGAGCAGGCTGTACAGCTGTAACCACCCAGAAAATTTCTCCTTTTATAAACTTGGTTGTAGTTCCTACTCAAGATTCATTAGTGTTATTTAATTTTGGACCCAATAGAATCATATGAAATAATTTATTTTGAACCAGTAGTAATTTATTCCGTGCTTAAGGGATACAATTTCATAACTTGTTGGTAAGCTTCGATTTAGTTCTAGTACTCTGGGGAAAATCCATCTCTTTAAATCAACCTCTTCACTTTCATTGCAGTCTTCATCCAATCTAAACTAGATCCAACTTTATGTTTTTATAATTGTTTTAATATAGGTTTTGTATATTAATATTAGTATTCCATAGAAACAAAACAGTTTTGTCTAGTACTAATGAAAAGTTGTTCTGATTAGTTAAACATTTTTGGGTTAAAAATGATGTTAATGAAGTTCCAGATATGGTAATTTGCGGTATCTGCCATCCCGCATCTGATGGGCGGCTCATGATAGGGAGCGAAGGGAAGAGAAACGACAGGAAGCGAGGTTTCCTCTTGATGAGCGCGCCCCGAATGTCTTGGCACACGCTCTTTTATTGTGCTTTTTTACAAGAAAATGATTTAATCAAAGCTCAAGTCAAACATGGTAATCTCATCAGGATGTGCATGTTTACAAAGCTGCATACCGGACAGATTATTTACAATGTGGATAAGCTTATTAACCAAACGTCTAGCTCCTTGTCTCTTGTACGTACCTTGCAAAGGTCACTGAAGAGACAGAAGTTAATGATTACACGTGAATGATACAATGTTGCAAACGCATGAATGATACATAGTTGCAATGCTACATAGTTGCAAACACATGAATGATACATAGTTACAACATCTCCTCTGTTTTTAATATTTATGATGAGTCTTCTTCCTCGTCCGAGAAAACAGGAACCATTTTTCTGAAATGTTCGCCGTCCCCGTCATCTAGGCAAGAGTGCGACCCGTCAGCATCAGGGTTGTCCAAGGAGCGGTAACTCAGCAATGACATTTTTTCATCCAGTGTTGAGGATATAACATGAGCTTGCAATAGCACATTAACATCAGCAGTTATGGAGGATAATTAATTTTTTTAAAAAAATTGCAATATTCTATTAAAACAACAAGGTCCTATAATACATATCAATATAATGATTATTAATGATCCTGCCAATGCAGTTAAAAAGGTTGTAAACCATGTCAAAATAGAAAACGACCCCCCCCCCTGCTATCAGCATAAAGACAACATTCTTCTTTAAGTGCAGCACACAATCCCCCTTGTTTTAAAAAATAACAGATCTAAGCCTCTACGATTTTGCAAGAGGGGGTATTCCATGGGTACCTGTAGGGATATAAAATCATCAGTTATACACACAAGCCATACTTGAATGCAAAATGATTTGGATTTAACAATTTCATTCCCGTGGACACATGCCATAAGACTGGTGTAACAAGTCCAAACAAAATTATTGCCAGGGATAAAATACATTCCTTTCAGGCATGATGTTAAAGTTCCTCCTGAAGTGGTGTAGATTGCAGGATATCCCCTGGTTGTGTGGGTGCATCTGCCAAATCGAATTGAAGTGGTGGGTAGAAGTCTTCTATGCAAGAAAAATTGGTTGTAGAACTTAAACGAACGCCTTGAAAGTCAGTTATAGTCCAAGCAATATTATATCTTCTATGAGGCTTCTGCGGATCGTCATGGACAGTTCTTTTGAAGCGTCGTTTGTTGACAGGATCAGAGTTCGGGTATATAAAAGCATGACAAGTAGGAGAGAGGGCTATGGACAAGTTAGTTGTAGAACATTTATGAGATGAGGAGGGAATTCAATTAGTAGAAAAAGGATAATAATTACAATAATGACAATAAAGATTAATTTGGTAATTCATCAAGGATGTTAGTTGGGGTGGGGAAACCCATAATGCAATAGAAGGACATCTAGGTCCCCCTATGTTTTAGATTGAATAGAGGAAAAGATTTTAAGGTTCCTTTCCATAGGAAGAGTAAAGAAGGAACAAAAGAGCGAGGGGTAGAGTGTTCTGTAAGTAGGATACAAATAAGGTAGAAATTGCAAAGAGGATATAGGCAAGAATATCAGGAAGAGTTTAAGATGCAGATGTAGCGGAGGAATTCCCATGATAGGGTCTTACTGCCCGACCAGGGATCCAGCAAGTGGTTTTGTCTGGCAGTAAGATTGCAGCATAGCCTCGTCCCCAAGTGAGAAGCTCAGCGGGACCCTGCCAGGCAGGATCTGGCAATCTGCGATAATATACCAGAGGTCTGTTAGGCGGGGGGGAGGGGGAAGAAAAATGACGCGAAGCAGCAGAAGTGGGAGGAATGCCAGTCAGATTAAGAAAGTTTAAAGTGTAAAGACAAATGTTAAGAGAATTTTGCAATGCTGGGAGGTACGGGGGGTTTTCCCGCAACGAATATCGATCAAGAGCACTTTTCAGAGATAAGTTCGCTCGTTCCACAATAGCCTGCCCCTGGCTGTTGTAGGGAATCCCAAACTTGTGGGTTACATCCCATCTGTTACAGAAGTCCTGGAAAGCAGAACTTGTATAGGCAGGTCCATTGTCAGTTTTGATTTCCTTTGGACGTCCCAGCGAGGCAAAGGTACGAATTGAATGATTGATGACATGTTTTACAGTTTCTCCCCTTTGTGGAGTAGCCAGAATAAACCCTGAATATGTATCGATGGAAACGTGCAAATATTTCCAAGGGGCAAAAGGTGGATACTGAGTTACATCCATTTGCCAAATTTCACAAGCTTTTAATCCTCTAGGATTTACTCCTATGGGAATGGAATGTCCTTGCTTACTACATGTGGGGCATTGTTGAATAATGGCAGCAGCTTCTGCCTGAGTTAGAGCAAATTGAAAAGTTATCATAACTTGGTGGGGGAGATTCAAACACACTCCCTGCTTCTATTTTATAATGGACTTTTAAAGCCTCCATAATTTTCCTCCAAGTGACCAAAATGCCAATAGGTGCACAAGGAGGACTATGGAGATGTTCACCAATTTTTTGCCAAGTGGAAATTTTTAAGGACCCTTCCTCTGAATAATTAGGAAATGTTGCCACACATAAGCCAATAATGTAGCAATAGGTTTCATTTTTACAGGAGAGCCCTTTAAATTAGCAGAATATTTAGAAGAAGCGACTAACTCCCTCAATTCCTTCAGATGCTGCGTCTGTTGTTGAGAAAAGTTTCCACCCATACTTACGAAAGTCAAGACCGTGTTTCAGATCCGATGACGTGCAATTCGCTTCAGGCCTGGCGATGCACAGCTCCCATCGAGCTGATAAGATATGGGCGCGTCGCTACGTATCCCCCTTAGGAAATCACATCGGGGTCACCAGAATGCGGTATCTGCCATCCCGCATCTGATGGGCGGCTCATGATAAGGGAGCGAAGGGAAGAGAAACGACAGGAAGCGAGGTTTCCTCTTGATGAGCACGCCCCGAATGTCTTGGCACACGCTCTTTTATTGTGCTTTTTTACAAGAAAATGATTTCATCAAAGCTCAAGTCAAACATGGTAATCTCATCAGGATGTGCATGTTTACAAAGCTGCATACCGGACAGATTATTTACAATGTGGATAAGCTTATTAACAAACATCTAGCTCCTTGTCTCTTGTACGTGCCTTGCAAAGGTCACTGAAGAGACAGAAGTTAATGATTACACATGAATGATACAATGTTGCAAACGCATGAATGATACATAGTTACAAAAGTAATTGATTTCTAAAAATAGGCAATTCAACTTAGAAAAGTGTAAAGAAACACAGACAGTCCGTAGAATATTTATAACTTGAATTAACATAACTATGTCATATATCTACATTTAAATACTTAAAACTTATTCATTAACTTATTCCACAAAGACTGCTAAAGTCATAATATAAGAGAATATATTTTCACATAAGCTTTTTCTAATTCTTGTATCAGAATCTGTTCCTCAGAGAAACACTGAATCCAGGTATACTGGATGGCTGGAGGGGAGGGGAGGCTGCAGGGAGGCCCCCTAGGCCCAAAACGGGGCCTAGCAAGCCATGCTGGAGCCTCCTAGGAGCAAAAACTGGGTGGGGGGAACATGACACTGGACCACCCCAAGCCCCGTTTTTGGCCTAGCAAACCTCCCTGGAGCATCCTAGGAGCAAAAATAGGGGGGGGCAGTGCCAGACCCCTCCCAGTGCCGTTTTTGCTCCCAGAAGGCTACACTACACTTACTTGGGAGACTCCTAGGAGGTGAGAGGCAGGGTGGGTGGGGCCAGCTGTTCTTCAGAACTACCGGTTCGCTGAACTAGATGTTAAATTAACATCCGGTTTGCCTGAACTGGCCCAAACCGGTAGAATCCCACCCTTGGAAAAAGCATTGTGTCTGCAAATGGTCTATCTCTTCCCCCCTCACAACCTTAGAGTGTGTGACAACTATGAAGCAGCAAAAGATGGCTTCAGTCAGGTTCGATTCAGAATTGACACTCTGGTTCTGCTCAGAGAAGATGGTCCTGAAGTCATCCTGGACTGAAGCCATATAGAACTTTACGGATCATAATCTTCACTTGGAATTATACTTAGAATTATACTGAGAAACAAATAGACAGCCAATGTAGTGCCAGTTGTATGCGCATGTTATTTCTGAAACAGCTTTCACACATCAGCAAATAGATTGATGCATTTATTAAGATGGTTAAATTGAGTTAACAGTACTAAGCGTAAAGGAATGTAGAAATGACCTTGGAAGGGAAAAATTGTTAAGGGAATTACCTAGTCCTGGGAAAGTGCCAAGTATAAGAAACTGAAATAATGCCACTCTGATACTATTGAGTAAAGTTGGGTGGGTGAGTGGGGAATTCTAACAAGCTTTCAAGATTTTGTTATTATACTCATAAGTGTTGTGTATCAATTTTAAGTTTAATATCTTTTTTCTGTGGAGTTTTTTGTAATTCTTTTTCCAGTTTTTTATGACCATCTTCTAAAGCTTTAATCATTTGTCTCTTCCTAATGTTCTTTTTCTTTGTATAGTCTATTATTAATCCTATTGCATATGCCTTCATTGTATCCCAAAACTTCTGTATTGAAGTATCTTCTTTTTTGTTTTCATTAAAGAAGAAGGCCAATTCTTTTTCCATCCATTATGTAATTTTTTTTCCCTTTAAAATAGTATTATTTAATGTCCATCTAGATCTTCTTTTTTGTCCTTTCCATTTAATTATTATTAGATTGTGGTCTGCCCATGTACTTGTTTCAATATTTATTTCTTGAATATTGGATAATAATTCTGTTGATGTCCAAATCATATCTATTCTGGACCATGATAAATGTCTATTGGAATAAAAAGTATATTGTTGAGTTTTAGCATTTCTTTCTCTCCATGTATCTTTTAGATTTAATTCATCTGTCATTTTAAAAAAGGATTTAGGGAGAGTCTTCCTATTTTGTCATGTTGCTTTTGCTGTATAGTCCAGTTTATTGTCTACAATTCCATTGAAATATCCCATCATAAGTATATTAGCATAGTCCAGTTCAATTATTTTCATATGTAATTTTTTATAAAATTCTTCTTGTTTATCATTCGAGGCATAAATTGCAACCAAGAGTGTTTTTGTATTATTGTCCACTATTTCAACCATTAATACTCTTCCTTCTTCATCAGTATAAATCAATTTTGCTGGAATGGTTTCTTTAATATACAAAACCACTCCTCTTTTTTTACAATAAGTCAAAGAAGTAAATATTTTCCCTAATTTTGGTCGTGCCAGTAATTGTTCATGTTGTTTTTTTAATGTGTACTTCTTGTAGGCAGATTATATCAAATTTTAGCTTCTCGAATTTGTGGAAAGTTTTTCTTCTTTTAGTAGCTGAATTCAGTCCATTTATATTCACAGAAATCAGGTTTTTTTTCCTCCATGGTTATGTTTATATTTAGGTATAACAGCTCTCGTGGATCTTACTTCACGTTGTTCTTTCATCTCCACTTGTCCACCTACTGTACCTTCCTCTCTTCCCATTTCCATTTGGTCCTCTTCAAATTCATTTGAGATATTCTCTTTTTCTCTCTCCCCTTCTCTTCTTTCAAAAAATTCCTTGTAGAATATTTCTGCTTTCTCAATTGAATCAATTCTGTCTCTGTTCTTGCCACGAAAACATTAATCCTTCTGGAATCAGCCATCTATAGTTCACCTCTTTTTCCAATAGCATTTTGGTCAAAAATCGATATTCTCTTCTAATCTCTCTCACTTTTCTAGGTACTTGTTTTAAGACCACAATCTCTTTATCTTTATATTTCAACACCTTCTCTCTTGCCACTTGTAATATTTGGGTTTTAATAGTTTTTTTGGTGAATCTGACATGAACCTCTCTTGGTAATTGGTTCCTCATCGCATATCTTGTGAAGACTCGATATATCTCATCTACTCCATCCATAATCTTTTCCTCTGTTATTTCCAAGGCTCCAGCCAATATTTCAATCATTACTGCGGCCAAATTTTGTCCTTTTTCCTCCTCAATATTTTGGAATCTAAGATAAAATTCTGACCTGTCCATCTCCCACTTCAACATCCCACTTTTTTCTTGTTCAATCGTTGCTAATCTACTATCAATATTTCCAATTATGTCATCTCTTTGTTTGTCTTTCTCTTCTATTTTTTGGATTCTCTCATCGTGATTCACCATCGTTTGCTGAACATTTTCAAATTTTTCATCAATCTTCCCAATTCTTTTGTCAATACTCTCCATTCTTTGTTCCATACTCATTTTAAGATCTTGTATCCCTTGCATAACCGTCGTTAAATCCACTTGTGCTTTATCTTGCTTCGCCATTGTTGAAAGTCGCCCTCCATATGATGGGGAGACAGGAGCAGAAGTTGAAATGCCTGAAGGTAAAATTCTCTTATTCATTCTGTAGCTCAGAGTTTTCCGGTTCTTTTAATCCAATTAATAAGGTGACCAATTGTAATCCAATTAGAAAGAAGGAAAACACCAAAAAATTTTTTAAAAAAGAGCCAATAAAAAGTAAAAGGCCCAAAATTGAAAAAGAAAAATTCTTCAGGTTCTTCAAGACCCTAATCCAATTGCGAAATACTCAATTATAATTCAAAAGTAAAAGTTAAAAATGGAGAGAGAAAAAAGACAAAATAAAGCTCAACAATATTAAAAAAAAGAAAAAAATAATAAGCAAAGAAAAAGGAAAGAAAAAAGAGTTCTTCAGGTTCTTCCCACCTTAATCCAATTGAGAGACCTCAAAAATAGAAAATAGCCATAAAAATAAGTCAAAAGTAGGAATAAAAAGGCAAATATCCCAATTTAAAAAAAAGGAAAAAAGAAATATTCTGAGGCTTCCCCTTCAAAAAAATAAAAATAAAAATGAGGTAAAATAAAAAATAAAAAATAAATATACCAATATTACAAAATGCTATGGGGTTGGAGGGGAGGGATAGAACAGTTAATAAGAAATAAAAAGTAAAAAGCACCCACTGCCTTTTATTTATCCAAGGCTCTTATTTGGCTTCTCTACACATTTCAAAGCCAAGCTTCAAATATTCAATTGATAATAGAAGTCCCAAAGGGCACCTGTATAAACATCCTCCAGTGCTCTTCCCTCTATCTTATCGCTTCCAGTGGCCTTGAGAAAAATTTTTTTTCCCCAGATCCCAACTTCAAATATTTTCAAGCCTCTAGTTGGCAATGTTGCAGAATTTCCTAAAACCACTCCCCCTTCTTCCCCCCTAAAAAACCTAACAAGAAAGAAAAAATATACATTATATATTTAATTTAAAAAAAAAATTACTAAATTTTTTTTTAGCCTCTATTTTATAAAATATAAACAGTCAAAAAGGAGAAGGGAAGAAAAAAGAAGTAAACTTAAAAGAAAAAAACCAGTCTGATTAACTAGATCACCATAAAAGTTCAATGGAAAGAGAAAAAAAAAGTAAAAGTAAAAAGCCAAGCCTCACTTTGACATTTCTCTTTAAAAATCGCCGCTAAGTCAGTTTAGTCAAAAATCTTACAGATTTCTTCTCATTCTTAGGGTGTCCTTTAGACAAATATTAATAATAAAAAAAAAGTCCTCACCAAACTGATACACTTTCCCTTCCAATCTCTTCCTTTCGGAGCTGTCCCAGCTTCTGCAGCTTAATGGCTGCCTCTCCGCCGATGGTAAAAGGGCTTCTTCTGGATCAACCAGGGACTTGCGATGTCCCTGGGATCTACAGAATGCACCCCTGACTGTCACCGTCTCTACGGGATGGTTTAGGTCCGTTAGGACCGACCAGGGGCGAAGATATCAGCTGCAATCTTGGAGCCCCGAGATCGCAGCTGCAATGCAATGACGAAGCTCTGCCTTCTCCCTACCCTTCAAATTTCTGTAAAGCTATAATTTGTGTTTACCCAAAGATTTATAGAGCTCTGGAAATATTGCCTTTTTGTTGTTTAGACCCAAGATAAATTCATATAAAGAAAATAAAAAGGAAATCAAGATGATGCTAAACTTCTCACATAAACAGGAGGCAAGTAAATACATTCACAGGATGTTTCATTACTGCTACACAGTTCTGCATCTGTTTGCTTCAGGGCAGATTGGTTGTATATTCACTTTCAAATTGCAAGCATATTGTTTGTATGTTTGTTTATATTACAAATAGATATGCCTCTCACAAATGGTTTTTGATGGCACAGAAAAATTATAAACCTCATTAAAAAGACCCTTCTAAAATGCTGTAAGTCTCGAGTTGAAAATAGATTTTGAGCCTTCTTCAAAACTATAATTTCGAAGGAACAAGCCACAACTATATAAAGCCATTTCTTCCAACATATAGGCCCCACCACAGAAAAATCATAATTGATTATCCATATTAGAAGGATCCATGGCAATATTTGTAAAAACAAAGCTTTGCTACATTTAGGATCTCTATTCAACCCTGAGATACATGGATCTTTTTATTGAATAGAACAAATAGCTCTTCAAATATAAAACATCAATCAATGTGCTAGGCTCATGAAACATCAATTCATGTGCTAGGCTCATGAAAAAAGAAGTTCCTTTTAAATCAGAGTGAAAAATCCTTCTAAAATCTCTCAGATGTAAAATGGACAAGGACTGCATGCTAGTTTAGGGGCAAGGAATGTGGTAGAATGACAATCCATATAGTAATTAAGCCTCATACATTGTGTTAGATCCACTACATTTCCCTAAGATGGTATATTTCAGGAGAGGCAACTCTCAATGCATTAGTATGGAACACAGCAATACCATGTTCCCTGATAAAATGTGCAGCCATATTTCTTTTTGGCTGAACTTAAAGATAATGTCCTGAAGCAAAGAAGGCAGTGATCTTGTCAATATGTATGAAACAAGCTATTTGCAACTTCCTAGGTCAACGCCAATAATTTGGATTCTCCCAGACATTGACTGTTAAGTCCTGAGCATGGGCGTAAGGAACGGAGACGAGACATTGAACTGTGACTTCAACTCTTTATTCGTGACTTCAGAACAGAGCAAAATACTTGGGCAGCAGCAGCTCTTTTATAGAGCTGGCTGCTGTCAAAACAACCAATGATTTGAGTTTACCGCTCTAACAAGCGTCCAAACAGAGAGACCTGTTGTCAGCCAATCAGATTGGCCAGAAATGACCAATCATGACTCGCTGTTCGCGGGCCAATGAGAAGTGCAGGATTACGAGCCTGCTGTTAAAGTCAAGCTATTAGGGTTGTTACTGATGCGTTGGCTTAGTCCATAACACCCCTCCCCCCTAGGTTCCGTCTGAGGGGTGGGGTGACGTATTCTCATAAGTAGGCAGGTCGCTTCACCTGTCTGCTTGATCTAGGCTGTTCCACCAGTTTCTGTCCTGGCTCTGGTTCCGGTGGGCTGCTTGCTGAGCTGGGTGGCAAAAATGGTCCTGCTGTTTCGTTAAATGGCTCTGGGCTATCCTCTCTGCTCTCGCCAATGCTGTCATCCAGGTTCCCTGGATCTGTTTCCATTGCGGTGCTGTCACGCAGCAAGGCAACTTCCTGGCTCAGTTCTCCTTCTGGCAGTGAGTATCCCATGGTTGGTTGTGTGACTGCTGGGTTCCGATTGTTAAGTCATCTGTTATTTATTTTTTGGCCCCCTCGATGTCCCTTCTCCCCCAGTTGGAGATTCAGGGGATGAGATGGGAGTAGGTGCTAGTCTGGATTGAAGGTGGTCTATGTGGCACTTCCACATTTTGCCATCTACAGTTTGTAGACGATAGGATCGGGGTCCCGTAAGTTGCGTTATTGTAGCGGAGACCCACAATGGGTCACCCGAGAAGTTTTTCGCAAAAACAGGGTCACCTTCCTGGAATGATTGACACTTGCTGCTGGATCACCAGGGGTTGTTCAGGCATGTAGGTTGGGTGGAGGCAATCGAGATGTGAGAGAAGTTTCCGGCCCATCAGAAGTTCAGCTGGGGTTCTGTTCATGGTACTGTTTGGGGTTATGTGCTGGAGGAGAAGCATCCGGTTTATTTTGTCTTCAATGTCGCCGTGGTCAATTTTGTGCAAAGTCTTTTTTACAAATTGAACCATTTGCTCAGCCCTACCATTGGCCGCAGAGTGAGCTGGCGATGTTAAGGCATGGCGGATGCCCCAATCTGCCAGGTACTGTTCGAATGCCAGGGCAGTGAATTGAGGGCCATTATCGGAGACCAGGACATCCGGCAATCCGTGGGTAGTGAATAGCTTATTCAGTTTTTTAATGACTGCCTCGTTGGTGGTGCTTTTCATTTTGTGGACCTCGAGCCAGTTAGAATAGGCATCCATGGTTAGAAGGAAAGTGTGTCCTCTTGTGGGTCCCGCAAAATCGATGTGGATACGGGACCAGGGACCTTGAGGCATTTCCCACTGAGTTGGGGGTATTTTTGGAGGAGCAGAGTGAGTCTTTTGGCATTTGCTGCACGTTGCTACCCAGGTCTCTATCTGCTTGTCTAAACCTGGCCACCATGCGTAACTCCTTGCCAATGCCTGCATCCGCACGATGCCTGGATGTCTATTGTGCAACATTTTTAAAACTTTATGTTGCAATTTCTCGGGGATGACAACTCTGTCTCCCCACAAGATGCAGCCCTTTTGAGAGAATAGTTCTGTCTGTCAATTCCTGAATGGCCTGAAAGTATCATTGGGTGCGCTGTCCAGCCAACCCCGTTCCACCCAGCTGAGGACTCATGCCAAAGAAGGGTCATTTTTCGTTTCTGAGGCGATGTCTCGAGCGGTCAGCAGTGGTGATTTAAGAGTTTCGATTTGCAATAAGGCTAGGGTTGGAGCTGGGTCATCTATGATATCTGGTAGTGGAGAGCGGCTCAAAGCGTCAGCATGGGGAATAGCTTTTCCTGGGCGGTGTTGCAGTTGGTAATTGCATGCGGCTAAAAACTCCAACCAACATGTCATTCTTGGTGATAAGATGTGGGGAGTTGGTTTGTTCCCCACTAAAATGCCAAGTAGCGGCTTGTGGTCTGTAATTATGGCAAAGGGTCTCCCATACACATATTCATGGAAACGTTTAATTGCAGATAGAATGGCGAGAGCCTCTTTATCAAGTTGGCTATAGTTCCTTTCAGTTTTAGACAAAGTTCTCGAAAAGAACGCAATAGGTGCCTCATTACTGTTTGGTAGGACATGGCTTAAAATGGCTCCCACTCCAAATGGTAAGGCGTCACAGGTAACCGTTAAGGGTAGAGTCTCGTTGTATTGTATCAATACAGCACCAGAAGTTAAGAGGTCTTTTACTTGTTGAAATGCTCGTTCTTCACACCGTCCCCAGACCCAGGAAGCCTTTTTGTCGAGAATTCTATGTAGGGGCTCGGCTACGGTCGCCTTCTGGGGCAAGAAGATGTTATAAAAGTTAATGAGTCCCAGGAAGGCTTGGAGGTCTGTCTTATTTCTAGGTCTTGGGGCGTTTTTGATTACAGTTAGTTTTTTTTCGGTGGGGTGGATTCCCTGTCTATCGAGAAGGTATCCCAGGAACTCCACTCTCTCCATCCAAAGTTGACACTTGTCCCTTTTTACCTTCAAGCTAGCGTCTTTAAATTTTTGAAGAGACCTTCTGAGTCATTGTCCTAATAACTCTTTAGTAGGGGCAGCTATTAGGACATCGTCAATATAAGGCACGACGCCTTTTATGCCTTGTAATAGTCTCTCCATCAAACTTTGGAAAATGCCCGGCACCACACTTACTCCGAATTGGAGTCGATTGCACTTGAAGGCACCTCTATGTGTAACTATTGTCTGGGCTTCTGCAGTCATTGCATCTATGGGTAGCTGTTGGTACGCCTGAGCTAAGTCCAATTTCGCAAATATTTTTCCGCCACCCAGGGAGTGAAGAAGGTGTTGGACCACCGGTACTGGGTAAGCGCTCTGCTGAAGCGCGTGATTTAGGGTGGCCTGGAAATCCCCACAAATTCTTAATGAGCCATCTGGCCTTATGGGTGTTACTATTGGAGTTTCCCATCAGGCATGGTCAATCAGTTCCAACACACCCTGGGTGATTAATTTGTCTAGTTGCTCATCGATCTTTGGCTTGAGGGCAAAAGGCACCCGATGAGGCTTAAGGCGAATGGGAGCCACATCGGGACTGAGATTAAGCGATATAGGGGTCCCCTTGTACTTGCCTAATGTTCCTGTGAACACGTCCTGGAATTCCTGGATGAGGGCCTCTTCCCACTCATCGCTTCCGGTTTGGTGTATGCCAGCAAGTTCAATTCCGAGTGGGGCGAACCACTGTAACCCTAACAAACTGGGCCGGTCACAATCGCCGACAGTCAGGGGAGGGGAAACGTCGCGGTGCGGTCCTTGAATGATACTTGGACGTGGCTGGAACCGACAACCGGAATTCTGTTTCCCTGGTAGTCTTTTAGGATGATACTTTGAGTGCTGAGGTCCTGGCGACAGATGGCAGGGATCAGCTGTTTGAGGGTTTTCCAGGAGACCATCGATAGGGATGACCCCAAATCAACTTCCATGGTCGATTCTCAATAGTGAACTTTACGCGGATCTTTCTTACATCTAGCGATGAAGCGTGGCTGATAGTAATAGTTTGGTGTGCCTCTTCTCGTCTCGTTGAAGCGGCAGGTGCTCGATTTCTGTAGTAGTGGTTGTTTCATTGGTGGTTCAGGCGGTCCCAATTTCCAGGTGGTTTGCCTGTCTCCCGGTGGAGGTTATTCTCCCTCCGGCTTGGACTGGACTCTCGCTTGCTTCTGCAGACCTTTGTGATGTGGCCTCTTTTCCCACAGGAATGGCAGAGTGCATTGAGGAATTTGCAGTCAGATCGTGGGTGGTTTGCCCCACAACCAGCCCATTGGTGCGGAAGTCTCTGGTTCCTTTGCTCTCGTTCCAAGTGGAGCCGGTTGACCTCCTCTTCCTCACTGTCTGAGGATGACTCGAGGTCTTCATGATGGGCAGTAATAGTGTGCCTCTCGGAGGAGAGCGGACTATCGCTAGCGAGTTGGCGGTGCGGTGCGTTCGCTTGGCGCATTCAAGCAGCTGACTTCCTGGTTGCTTCTGCAGCAGTAGCGTCGGCAATGACATCTGCAAGGCTGATGTTTCCTTTCGCCATGATTTTGCTCTGTGACGTGTGGTCATCTAACCCCAGAACTATTCAGTCTCTCAGGGCTTCCTCGAGGTTTGCAAAACCACAGAGTCCTCGAACTGTGACTTCAACTCTTTATTCGTGACTTCAGAACAGAGCAAAAGACTTGGGCAGCAGCAGCTCTTTTATTGAGCTGGCTGCTGTCAAAACAACCAATGATTTGAGTTTACTGCTCCAAAGCGTCCAATCAGAGAGACCCGCTGTAATAACCAATCACGACTCGCTGTTCGCGGGCCAATGAGAAGTGCAGGATTACGAGCCTGCTGTTAAAGTAAAGCTATTAGGGTTGTTACTGATGCGTTGGCTTAGTCCATAACATTGACAATGAAATATAAGAATGAGATTGGAATGTCAGAATGAAAATAATGGTAATCCATGCTGAGTTATAAAACTAGAGAGGAAGCAAAATAAATGAATATATAAGTAACATAACAAGCAAACCAAGAGACTGAATTATTGCTTTTCAAATAATGAGTTTAGTTACTTTTCTCACATTCTATACTGTATGGCACAAAACAGATATCTGTCAATTAATTTACAAGGCATAACCCTTTCCAGATGTCTCACTGAATTATTTCAATGTTTGAATCCATTAGCACCAATTCATGTCATGGTTCCCCTCCAGGTATAAAATGAATTTAAAAGAATATCAGATAAAGGATGAACCTGTTGCAGCTCTAGATTTAACTATTAGAGTTTTAAGAGGCCCCCACTGTATTCACATTACTTTATTGTCATTTAGTGCATTCTAAAAAAAATAAAAAGATTATTTCTTCTTTCTCCCTTTTATGCATGGGGGAAAGAAGTGATTTAGCTTTAAAGGGAAAGAGCAAATGACAGATTACAGAAAAATATTAACTTATAAATTATCCACTTCTGTGGACATACTGATTATTTATGAGGCTGGAGGTGAATTTTCAGATATCTGGATGCATTAATTCTTCTCGAGGTTCTATTATTTTGCTTTTCTTTTAAGGAAAAAAGTTTCTATTCAGCTGAAGCAGGTTACAACTTGACAAAAGGGGGACAGGCTAGCATGGCAAATGCCAAGGCAAGGACTTAGGTAACTTACATTGGGTAAAATTGATTGTTAGCAATCACTGCTTTTTATTTTTTGCTACACCAACATTATCCTTTGAGGTGAACATTTTCAAATTCCAGTGTTGGCTGCAGTCTTATAGTGTTCCTCTAATCAACATTTTTTGTTTCATGGATTAAATTAGGCATGCCCAGATAGTTGGTTGTTTTCCTAATCTTTCTGACACCAAATATTGTAATATTTTTTCACGTTTTTGTTTGAGGATTAAAGATGGTAATAAGCAGTGGTGGGATACAACCTTTTTTACTACTTGTGTTATGAGAGTGTGCTCCGTGTGCACTCACAGCGTTCAAAAACTACCAATTTTAAGCTTCAAAACTTACCTTCTATTCAGCGCTGGTGAGTAAAACAGCCGCTGCGCTGCTGCGTGAATCAGCTGAGCTAAAAAACCAGGAAATATAGGACAGAAAAGGGTGGGGGTGGGTGGGCAGGGCCAACTGATCACTGGCGCTACTGGTTCGCTAGAACCAATGTGAATCAGCATCATCCTACCACTGGTAATAAGGAATGTTCAAATAAGCCCTTCCCCCAACACACACACACAAATTGAAAAAAAAAAGTTATGAAGGAACTCTGTAAACATTAAATAAATGAGTGACATGATTATGGACCACATAGAACAGCCATACTCTACTGGTAAAGCCTATGGCTGCCATAGAATAAAAATGTTCAGTTCGACTCCTCCTTTTCTAAATTATTATTTAATATTTGGAATGCAATAAATACCTGATCGTTCACCCATCCACTCACATGACACACATTAGGATTAGTTAGATAGCCAAAAATTATTCTGGATGGTCCATTAATATAAGATAAATTGGGGGCAGGAAAATTCATATTTACTCCTTATACTGTCAGCTGGTTTTCCATTCAAAATCCAAGAACGAAATACTTAGACTCCATTAATTAGAGAAAAGATATCTTTTACTGGAAATCAAGTGGTAGCAACAAAAGAATTCTGAATCTGAGAAAATGGGCATGTAAATCACATATACAAAGTGATAGCAACATTCTCCTTAGAGCTGCGAGGAGCATCCAGAGTGTGAGAGTGTGGGTGGTGCTTCCGTCTCTGCTATTGTAGGCTGAGCTAAATTCCTGAGGAACGCTCCTCCTTCCATCACGTGACTCCATCCCAGCGTTCCCCAGTTTATGCTCAGCAGCTCGCAGAGTAGGCAGTGTTTTCAAGTGCTCTTGGCCGTTTTTCAGCAAGCCTTACTTTGACTTTATTCTCAGGTTGTATCTGTTCATTTTCTTCCCTTAGCCCTGCGCAGTGGTTTCGCAATTTGTAATTTGCATTCCCCTGGGAAGCCCTCTCGAGCCCAGGGGATTTCAGGGGGAAGGATAGCTTACGTTACAAGCTACCCCCCTCACCCTTCCTCATTGCCTTTCTGACGTTTTTTTGTCACTTTAATAGACGCTTCGTTTCGCTCCATTCCCCCCCCCCCCGCACGCCGCATTTTTCCTTAGTGCGAAGCCTCTTTTGCCTCCTTCCTTCCTGGGTTCCTTTTGGGGACCTTGAATTGTTCAGGACTGTTTCCCTCGTCGCTGCTTAAGGGCCCTGTAAGGCCACGCAGCAGGTGGTCGCCATTGTAAGCGCCACCTCATGGCCGGGCACCATTTTGAATCTTATCTTTCCGATCTGCAGCGTGCAGTTTTAAAGCAGCAGGACCCATAGGGCTGCTCGGACATATTCACACAGGAAATCCTTCTGTGGCATTAGAGGCTTGTTTTCCTGCCTCCGTATTGTTGGCTTCACCCACAGCAAGCTGTAGCTGGTGCGGTCTACCTCCCACCACTCCCGCCCAGTATTTGTCTGGGAAGGCAGTTAGATCTAGGCCTAGGGGCTCCTTCACCTTAAGGCCTCTGGCGTGTCTAGGTCATTTGGACCGCTGTTTTCAAATACAAAAAAAAAAAAAGGAGTAAGAGAGGCAAGAACAACAGACCAGAAGAAACTAAGAGAGAGATAAATATTCTTATATATTCATATACAATAAAACTATTAAAAATAAATAAATAAATAAAATAATTAAAGGGGGGGTATAACAGGGAGCAGGAGCAAATTAACCTAGGGCGTAAAATATTCTCTCAGGGCTCCCGGCCTTGTTGTAGGTCGACCCCTAGGCACGCCAACCGCCTCCTATTGTTATTTATCTTCCTCAATTATATAAAAAAATGGCAGAAGGCAATCTCTCCACTGGCCCTTCTTTGAAGGCCAAATCAAAAATTCATCATCTGCGCAGGCAGGCTAAGGATTCCAAAGCCTTCCAGAGGGACACCTTAAAGCGCCTCAAGGCCTTGGAAAAAGAAATTGATAAATGCACCTGGCAGGCAGGCATGGTGCCTCCCATTCTTCCTCCTTCTATTTCCTATCCAGGCACAGCTCGCCTTCTCAAGGCCACCAGGCTCCTGGACCACCGACCAGACAAACACCAGAGGCCACCTTCACGCCCTCAGCTACCAGCCTACACCAAGGGGAACCTCTCATTCAGGAGGTTCTGGAGCAACTGAGATCCTGGAGGGAGTTGGCTATCCGCAGTGGAATCGTGGAGGGTCTCCAACAGGCAACCAGGCCTGGTCTACAACTGCTGGTCACCCAATCTGTAAGATCATTCCCTTTCAGTTTTGAGCCAACCCAGGATCAGGTACCCTTCAGAGGGAGATTTCCTCCTCCACAAGGGGGGATGAAGAGGAGGTGGTAGGGGACTTAGATTGATACCAGGAGGAGGAGCAGGAGCAGTATTTTCTTGGGGTCCTTACACTATAACAAACCCCCTTCCGACATAGAGCCATCAGAGGCAGAGGTGTCAGAGGACATGGGTCTCTTCCCCGACCAGCCCTCCTTTGTAGAGTTTTTGCAGGCCCCATCTAATCAAATCCCTCCTGCTCTAAACCTAGCTTCCCTTGGATCTAACAAGTCAGAACCCAGCTGACCACTCTCCTATCGCTCCGGCAGATCCTGGAGCAGCTCAGTTGGTCTAGAGGTGGAGTGACTGCCTCACAACCAGGAGGCTGTGAGTTTGATCCTAGATAAAGGCTAGTTTTTGGAATAGACTCTCCTGCTTGTGCAAGGGGTTGGAATAGACTCTCCTGCTTGAGATCCGGGGGTTCTCCCAATTCTGTTATTCTACGAAAAGAATAGAAAATCTTAGGTGCTTAATATAATTATCTTATACCCATTGAGCACCCCGGCGGGGGATGAACCTATTGGAGCCGGTCCTCTTCTTCCACCCTCAGCGACTCCCTAGAAGCCCTGAGGCCAGAGGAGAATCGATTGGAGCTGGCCTTACGCTGAGCTCATCAGTTAGAAGCATCGGCAATCAGTTCGGCCACGGCCACTTCCTTCTTCATCAGGTCATCTATTCACTGACCAGCAAGCTCAAACAACATGTCCCAGCCTCCTCCTGTGCCATTCCCTCCCATGTCTCTGTACCCAGTCTGCTCTGGCCAAAACATTAGCAGGCAGATCTCTAGAATAAAGTGAAATTAGCCTCCGCTCCCCTCGCGGGAAATAAACTGTTTGGATCATTCCTCATCCGCAGTCAGAGTCCAGATCCATGCAGCCCCTTCGGAGAGCTCCCTTTCATCCCCTCTTCCAATCCTCTCTCTCTCCCAGGTACCAAAGGGTCCCCTCCCTTTGGCTTGGGACAGCCTCAGGACAGGTGCTTCTCCTCTGATTGACTCAGAAGAGGCAGTAACTTCAAGAGGCCTCTTCTTGGCTCAGGCAACAAGCTCTTCCGGCGCTCCAGATAAACCACTAGACTTAATTCCCATCGGCGGGGACCTGGAAGCCTTCGCCCCAGTGGGACTCCTCCTCTTCCGATGCCTGGGCTACGGACTCCTTCAGGCTTGGACTGCCCTCGAGTTCTAAACTGCCCCCCTCCCCGAGTTTTCCAGGGCATGTCCCCTCTCCAAGAACCACTCCAAGCGCAGCCTCAGGGACTCAGCAATTCAGCCCCTGCTCGACAGAGTAGGACCAGTTTGTTCTTGTGGTTAAGGCACCAGGCTAGAAAACAGGAGACCATGAGTTCAAGTCCCACCTGAGCCATGAATGCCTACTGAGTGACTTTGGGCCAGCCACTGCTAGCCCATTCCTCTATCGCCCAGAGGACAGGGATCCTACTCCCACTTATTTGTGGTTCCCAAACTCTCCGGGGGTTGGAGAGCGATTCTGGATTCTAGCAGCTTAACTGCCATCTCATATATCACAAATTCAAAATGAGCATGTTGCAATCCATCCCCCTAGGGATGGGGCATAGAGATTGGTTGTCTTCCATTGCCTTTCTCAGGCATTCTTCAACATCCCGATCCAGCCCCCTCATTCCAAATTTCTGTGCTTCTGCTATAATAACCTTCACTTTCATTACGTGACGCTCCCTTTCGGGCTGACCTTTGCCCCAGAACCCTTCCCAAGGTCTCGGCTGCTCTAGCTGCCCTCCTCAAATCCCTCCCGAGGCTCTACTCTATTACTTGGATGACTCCCCCATCCTTTCCCCTTGCAGGGTACACGCAGTGAGGGACCCTCAAAGCTCTCTGACCATTATCCAGGAACACTGGGTCCTAATCAATTTTTTTTTTTAAAAAAAAGCCGATTATCCCCCTCCTCCAGGATAACTCTCCAGGGGATGGTAATATACCCTGTGAAGGGGAGGGTGTTCTCTCTCTGGAGAGATTCCTTAGCTTCCACAATCGCTCAGACCCAACAGATGCCTTGAAAGATTTCCCTTTAGAGCTCCCAGTTTACTAGGTTAAAGATATCCTGTATTTCCATTATTCCCTGGGCCCGAAGGTCAAGGTTTAACCAAGGGTGCTCTCCTCCCCTCTCTGGTGGAGCAGAGTGTCTATCAATAAAGGCTGCCCCCTCAAGGAGCCTCCCAGGCTCACCGTTCCACAGACGCCAGTCTGTCCGGATGGGGCGCCCTCCTACAGTCTCTTTCAGCTCAGGGCGGAGGGTCAGCAACAGAGAAGCTGTGCAACACAATTTGGCTGGAGCTTAGCGCAGTCCCTTGGCTCTCCGCTGTTGCCTCCCCCAGGTACGCGGCCGCCACGTCCTCTTCCTCACTGGCAAAATCATGGCCATCTCACATCAACAAACAGGAGGGTACTCAGTCATCCCGCCTAATAGGGAGGTCGAGCGCCTCTGTCAGTGGGCAGAGTCTATCCTCCTGTCTCTCAGGGTGGTCCTCATCTCGGGCATCTTCAACACCTGAGCAGATTGGTTGTGCAGGGCCACCATAGATCAGTCGGAAAGGCGTCTCCACCAGCTCTATTCAGGGAGGCGACACGCATATCGGTCTGCCAGTAGTAGACCCGTTGGCCTCCCTCTTCCATACCCAACTTCCAAAGTTAGTTTCAAGATTCCCATCCCAAGTGGTGGAGAACCATTACACCCTTTGGTGTCCGTGGCCTCCGGGTCTCCTCTATGCCTTCCCCCCTCTGGCACTGGTGCCTTAGTCCTTCAAGAGGTACTTCACGAAAAGGCGGATCTGTTCCTCGTAGCTCCTTATTGGCCCAGTCACCCTTGGTTCATGGACTTCGCAGTTTAACCGTAGCCCCTCCCTGGAGGATCCCAGCAGACAGAATCTCTCTGGCTCCAGGTCTCCTCCTCCACCTGATCCCCCAATGGCTTCAACTAGCTGTGTGGAGGTTGAGCGGGAATGCTTGAAGAGGGAAATCCTCTCTAGCAAGGTCTTTTATACCTTTTTAGCAGCCAGGTGATCTTCAATCAGTAAGGGAGCCAGTTGGTTTACTGGTTAATCCCCTGAGCTAGAAAGCAGAGGCTGTGAGTTCAAGTCCCGCCTCATCCATGAAAGCCATCTGGGTGACTTCGAGAAAGGGTGTGTCAAACTTCTGGTTGTCACAATGGTCTCTTCCATTGCTCCAGTGTTTCACTTTCTCCAGGAGGATTTCAGCAAGGGGCTATCCCCCAATACACCAAGATGTCAGGTAGCAGCCTTATCCACAGGCATCGGCTGTAAAGAGGCTAGTTCCCTCTCTCACCAACCCGGTATTCGTGCCTTCCTGAAAGGGACCACAAATCTACGTCCTCCGGCCCTCCACCGGTACCCATCCTGGGACCTCAATAGGGTTCTTACTTCCCTCACACAACCCATTCTTTGCTCCCCTAAGAGAGGTCTCTCTTCAGTTCCTATACTTCAAAGTAATTTTCCTTTGGTAGGATCACTTCAGCGATCTCTTCAGCGTCTAGGATATCAGAGAGCATTGCGCTGTCAGTTAGAAAAGACTTTTGCGTATTCCATCCCTACATGGTGGTCCTACGGCTTGTCCCTTCCTCTTGCCCAAGATTAAGTGGTTTTCCCACAGGACCCTGGACCTTACCCTCCCCTTTTTTTGCTTCGGTCCAACTCACGAAATGGAGAGACTATGGCACACCCAGGGAGGCCTTCGTCAAGGCGTACCAGGATCAGGCCCCCCAGGTTCTCAGGGGCTTCATGGCTCACTCCACTAGGAATGCAGCAATTCAGCTGTCTGGTTTTCCCAGGGCCCAATACTCAACATCTGCCGGACAGCTGCATGGGTCTCCATGTCACCCTTCAGTCATTACAAGATCGACAGGTAAGCCTCAGCTGAGGCTTCTTGCAGTAGAAGGGTTCATCAGAGGGTTCTCAGGGAACCCGAGGGGACCAGACAGTGTCCCTCCCGTAGGACAGGCCCAGCTTTGGTATGTCCCACACTCTGGATGCTCCGAGCAGCTCTAAGGAGAATGGGCGTTGATCCTTACCTGACACGCCATTTCTCTTCGAGCTGCGAGGAGCATCCAGCCCCTCCCTTCTCCTTCACCGTCTGGTGGGGTCTTGTTTTCGGCCAAGGAACCTAGTATAGTAAGATGAGAGCATGATTTAATGTTTTCTCTTGCCTTCGCATAAACTGGGGAACGCTGGGATGGAGTCACGTGATGGAAGGAGGAGCGTTCCTCAGGAATTTAGCTCAGCCTACAATAGCAGAGATGGAAGCACCACCCACATTCTCACACTCTGGATACTCCTCGCAGCTCGAAGAGAAATGGCGTGTCAGGTAAGGACCAACGCCCATTCCCACCCCCAATAGTTCAATTGGCTCATCCAATTAAAAGTTGTGTATATCATCATGTGGGCATCTCCAGGTGGTGATGAGGCCTCTGTCCATTGACCTTGACATATTTTGATAAAGAGTTGCAGCTGCGCATAGCATAGGATAGAAGCCGAAGCAAGAACCTTCCCCCCCAACTTATACAGTTCTGTTTTGTAACATCTCCAGCTGACTTCCCATAACCATATCCCCCCTCCTCCCCCCGTTACTTATGACAGATGCAAAGCAAAGGGAGAAAATCTTGAAGGCTGACATATACTTTGACTGGTGGAAGGAGGGGAGAAGAAACTTTACAGTAATAATATATTCAGTTTTAAATCCCTGTTAATAACCACAACTGCAGATTTAGTGAATAATCATCTATATCTGTATAAATACAACAGTGATGGGAAACCTAAAGCATATGGACTACATGTTGCTCACAAATGCTTTTCTTATGGGCCTCAGAAATTTCTATTCTCCCTCCTTTCCTTTGGCAGAAAACAACCAAACAGATGCTTTAAGTTTTCATTTATGTTTAATGTTTGTAAGCCCTGCTTCAGTAAATCCCAGTAGAACTTCTTTGGGAGACATTATCATATTTGCTTCCTTAAAATTACAGATTGTGTTCAAAATAATAGGAGAAAAAAGGTAGATTTGGACATAAAATAACTTCCTAAACCTTCAATCCCAAATGCAATAGTTTGTCACTGCAGTGGCACAGCTTTAGGAAAAAGTTTGCTTCTCTTCTAAAAGATGAAAACTACAATCCTACTGCCACCCTACTTTTTATGGGTGGTAGTGAGCATGTGCTACTTCCTTGTCAATGTACCCCATATTCAAAGGACCAATATTACAACATTGCTAGTCATCCCAGGATTTCTACACATCTTTCCTATTATCTGACAAGAGCTCCACCATAATGTATAATGAAGTAAACATCTGCGTAAGATCAGGATGATTTTGGTTTCTCCAAAGGGTTACCAATATTTGTTTCTCCCCCCATCCTCTTCTCCATAATCACTTCCTCACCCCCCCATCAGTTAATCACTTTTTATATGTACTGTACGTTGTCTGGTTTTGGCCAGGGTTTTTAAACTTGCTTCTTTTCTGCACTTATATGTTCCTGTTTATATAAGGTAATTTTATAGTGCTACTAAATGTATCCTGATTTCATCCATAATATTCAGGAATAATTGACCTATTGTCTACTTTATAGCTTCGACTTTTTGTTCTGGTTTTTAGTTCCTACTGTAGCACTTTTGATGATATCCTGATTGATTTTGTAGTGGGTTTTTTGGTTTTTGTTCTTACTTTTTATATTATATTGTTCTATGCTGCTTTGGGCTGAAATAAAGTGTACATTTCATAACTCAAAGAATTCCATAAAATTGACTTTTGAATAAATATTAATAATATGATGAATAATCTTAGACATGGCTGGAAAGACTGCCATCAGTGCCATCAATATTAAAATAGATGAAACAAGAGACAAAACTAAGTCAACTTCCTATGTTGGTATAAGTCAGGGGTGTCAAACTTGTGTCTTCATGATATTGTCACATGACCTATTACAACCATTTTCCCCTTGGCTAAACCAGACATGGGCATGGCCAATGAGTGATGCATCCAGCCTATGAGTATAAGTGAATACAACTGCCACACTGACAAAAGGGGCTTGGCTTTGGTTGTAATGACACTCCCACCATATTGCCCCCATGGACATGGTAAGAATGATAATGATAAGAAATATGATGATGATAACAATGATTTTTTTTCAAAAGTATATTCTTGAAAACAGCTATCATCCAGTGTCCTTTTATATATCATTCTACCTCTTTGGAGCTTCAAATAAGTAAAAAAAATAAAACCCCAGTTCTTAAATGACATATAATGTATAAATCATCCTGGACAAAAGTTACACACACACACACAGAGAGAGTAAATTAGACTGTTTAAAAGGTATGCTTCCAGTGGTAGGATTCAAATTTTTTTACTACCGGTTCTGTAGATGTGGCTGGCAGGGGAAGGATACTGTGAAATCTCCAGTCAGAGGTGATATTTGCCGGTTCTCTGAACTACTCAAAATTTCCACTACCGGTTCTCCAGAACTGCTCAGAACCTGCTGAATACCACCTCTGTATGTTTCAGTATATTTGTAGCAATGTGGATAATTATAAATGCTCCTGCCCATTGCAGAAAACATTTAGGTTTGTTTCCCATTATCCCTTGTGTAGTAGTTGATTTTTCAATATTCATAAGAAAAGAAAAGGTATATAGACATTCCTGCAACAATTTGCCTAGCTTTTCTCCATTCCTACTTAGAATAACAAAACTGTTCTATGATCTCAGCTACTCTTTGGCACAAATGCAGGGAGAAAATAAGACACTCTTCACTTCAGTATTTGGTAACACAAAGGTTTATTGTTTATTCCTTCCTTTGCAAGGTCCGAGATAATAGCTAAGCAAACAAAATAAAGTTGGATCTAACCCAAGTTTCCTGGGATTTGATATTTATAGTAATTTCTCCTCATTACCCTTCATTACCCATGATTACCCTTATTACCCATGATTACCATTATTAATGATAATTATTCATATGAACTCAATCACATGAATCGTGGTTAATGCATATAGCTTCACCTCACAGAATTTTACATAGACCACACATATTATTATGATGCAGAGTTTATTCTGATGAAGAGGAATGCCATCCTTTAGGTCACGGTGGCTTCAATTCAAATGCGTGTGTTGCATAGTCATGACATGCGTCCCCCTCTACCAGGAACCAGTCTATAAAACAATATACATTATATCACTAATTATTTTTCGACTTGTGGTCCAGGTTTATCAGGATATTTGGTATGGAATTGCCTTATCAGTCTATTTGCACACACATCTTCTACTTTTACCCAGGTTGCCTCTGTTTCAGAGTGTTGAGGTAATTCCCCATTAGGAGATTGAGCGCATACAGGAAGACGTACTGAGAGTGGTGAAGAATAACACACAAACAGCACACAGATACACTGTACAGTAAATGTAGGATTTTACAGATAAAGCAGTCAGTGTTCAGTTCAGGGATAATCCAAATATCAAAGTCCAGTATCAAAAAACAGTTAAGTAACAGACTTACATCAACGATCAGTAACAGTCATTTAGGAGGAATGGCAACTCTCTCCAACAGAAGAAAAAGAGACTCACTGAGACACACACCAGGTTTCTGGCTCCATCTTATGGCTGTTTGAGAAACCACACCCAATTACAATTTTAGCATTCTCTTAAAGACATAGCATTAAAATGTCTATCCTAGTTTATATATTTCCAACCCAAATAACTGTTAGGTGACTTACATTCCTAACACAGGGTAGCCTTTCCATCTCATTAAGTATTGTAACACTTTTCTACATATCCGCGAATCTAGAATTTTATCAATTTCAGCATGGGTGACATCTTTAGCTATTACAAATTCCTCAGGTTGAGGTATATCAATGTGTTCTACAGGCTTCAGTAAATTAGCATGAAACACAGGATGTATTTGATATAACCATGGTGGCAATTTAAGTTTTATAGTTATGGGGTTTATCACTTTCGTAATTTGGAAAGGTCCAATATATTTTGGTCCCAATTTTCAACTATTTAGGTGTCATTTTATATACTTAGTTGATAGTAAACATAGTCTCCAGGTTTGAATGCTTTATACTCTTTTCTTTTCTTATCTGCTTGTTTATATTCTAGTGCTGTTTCATTGAGAGTCTCTTTTACTTTATCCCAATTATCCTGAACTTTTTTCGACCACATTTGGACACTTATCGGTTGTTGTTCATCACATTGTAAACCAGGGGTTGGCACAAATTCTATACCATTTACTACCTGGAATGGGCTATATCCTGTGCTTTTATTCTCACTGTTGATAAGATGTATATGAACTCAAATACCTTTCAATCATCGCATTAGCTCTTTCAGCAGTACCATTGGTGCTGGGATGGTATGCAGAGCTAAGACCTTGAGAGCATCCTAAAAATCATACAAACGCTTTCCAAAATCGTGCCGTGAATTGCGCACCTCTCCCCGAAATTATCCTCCTGTAGTCTATACACATGTTTTATAAACAGGTTGGCTAATTTTGTTGCCGAAGGTAATTCTTTACATGGTATAAAGTGAGCTTGTTTTGAAAACAAGTCTATGTTAGTCCAGATTACTGTATATCCATTACTGCTGGGCAACTCCACAATAAAGTCCATGGCTATATCTTGCCATGGCCGGTTTGGATCCAATACAGTCTGTATTAGTCCTAAAGGTTTTCCTACTTGAGGTTTCGTAGTAGCACAAACGTGGCATTCTTTAGTGTACTGTTCAATTTCTGATCTCATATGTGGCCACCAAAACTGCCGCCTTACCAAATGTAGTGTTTTTTAAAAATCCAAAGTGTCCAGCCTGCCTTACATCATGACATTGGGATAATATCTTTTTCCTACAATTTGACGGAACATATATTCTATCCCCTCTCCAATACAACCCATCAAAATGTTTAAAATACAAAGCCCATCTTACTTGTTTAGGGGATAGTTTTCTCAGTTTCTGTAATGCTTGTAAATTTTTAGGATCTGTCCAAACTTCAAATTTTTCTTTCAACCCTTCTAATAGGTGTCTCCATGTGTTAAGTGCCCACTTTACAGCAAAAGCCTCCTTTTCCCAAATAGCCCACCTGTATTCTATGATTGTAAATTTTTGTGATGTATATGAACATAGTTGTAATTGTCCATCAATGTTATACTGTAATAGGACAGTCCCCATAGCCACATCACTTGCATCATCTTGTACTACAAAACTTTTAGTTGTATCAGGATGTTTTAAAATGGGCTCTTGAGCAAAGAAAGCTTTCAGATCATCAAATGCTTGCTGACACTCCTGGGACCACACAATGGGTTGACTAGGTCTGAGTTTTGGCACCTGATGTTTAGTTTTTAACAATTCTGTTAGTGGTAAAGCAATTTGTGTGCATTTAGGAATAAACTGCCAGTAAAAGTTCACAAATCCTAAAAAACTTTTAATTGCTTACGTGTTTTTAGTTCTTTCCAATCAACTACAGCACTGACTTTATTGGGATCCATTTCTATTCCTTTATTGGATATTCTGTACCCAAATAATCCGATGACGTACAGTGAAACTCGCACTTCAAAAGTTTCACATATCACATATAATAATTTTTTCAGAACTTTTCTCACTAAGGCCACATGCTCCTCCATTGTTTTGGTATAAATTAAAATATCATCTAAATATACTAGAATGCCACAATATAAATGTCCCTGTAATACTTCATTTATAAGTTGCATGAAGACAGCGGGTGCTCCTTGCAAGCCAAATGGCATAATGCTAAACTGAAAACTTCCAAGGGGGCAATTAAAAGTAGTTTTCCATTGATCCCCCTCTCATATTTGAACTCAATAGTAGGCTTCTCATAAGTCCAATTTCATAAAATACCTGCCAGTCGCTAATGTTGCTAACAAATCATTGATTAGTGGTAAAGGGAATACATTGTCTATACAAATAGCGTTGAGCCCATGGAAATCATCACAAAGCCTTAATCCACCATCTTTTTTCTCACAAAATAAAACAGGGACAGCTATATGTGATTTTCCATGATGAATAAATCCATGCGCCAAATTTTTATCAATATATTGTCTCATTTCCTCCATCTCTTTTGGAGTCATGGCATATATTCTTGGTTTTGGAAACTTTGCTCCAGGAATTAAATCAATGGCACAATCAGTTGTTCTGTGTGGTGGTGATGTTTCACACTCCTTTTCGCTAAACACATCTGCCAGGTCTTTATATTCCTCTGGATAACGAAGTTCTTCAGAATTGTCTATAGCTGTTACAACTTCCCTATTATTTACATATGGAGGGGATATAGGGCCAACTGCAATTCGCAACTTCCTAAAACCATCTTCCCACTATATCGTAGGCTTCCATTTGTCCAACCATACTAGACCTAAAATTAATGCCTCCCTCATATGTGGTATTACAATAAATCCCTATCTCTAGTTTGATAGGGGTTGTCATTATTGTAGCAGGACTCTCACCTAATAATGAACTGTCCACTTGTTCAAAACACATAGGTTTGGGCAGTTCTTCCACTGCTAATTGTAATTCATCAACCACTAGTACATCCAGTGTCGATTAATGCTCCATACTGATACCTCAATTTCCTTGTTAGATTTTCCAATACTACTGGTATAACAAATGGTCGCACAGGATTACTCACCAAATCATCCTGATCTGGACTGTCCTCTCCACTATCATATAACCCTGAGACTACCTTGGGTAGTTGTTGTTTTCCTCTCACATCTATTTGTCATTACTTCCATGTTCGTTTTTTGTGACACCCCTTGAGATCTTTCAGAGGTAACCATCCCTTATTTCGTACCATGGGGTACGACACCACTTGGTAAATTGCTACTTGTGCTAGGAATACGAGCCACCTGTTTTCTATTATCTAGTTCTATAGATGGACACTCCATTGCCCTATGTCCCAGACCTTGGCATCGGAAACACCTTATGGGCCCCATTCCCCTGTCAATTCTTTTAGCCTCCTCCCCCACTTTACCCTGTGCTGCTACTGCTCCTGTTGGTTGTCTTTTGGGTCCCCCAAACATAGGACGGAACTCCTTCAGTCCCATATCCAACTCCATAACCATTTTGTACCATTCCCCCAGTTTCTGGGGAACCCCTCTATAAAGACAATCCTGCCTCAATCCTCTATCTAAACCAGATCTAAATTCTCTAATCAATAGTCTTTCCAGCCAGGTGTGCAACCTAGTTGCCAATTTCCTAAACTCTCTAACATACTCCACAGCAGGCCTCCCATCCTGCTTCAATAACATTAATACTTCTTCATGTTGTTGTATTCTTGACCTATCTTCAAATTGAACTTTGAGTGCATCCATAAACAAACCAATATCAATCAATTCCTTTGCATGCACACTATGCAACTCTGCAGCCCAATTGGCAGCATCACCTGTCAACACTGTAGTTATCGCAACTATAATAGACTACTGAGAAGGATAGCAATTGGAATATAATTCTAGGTGGTTCACAATTTGGCTTAAAAATAATGCTAACCTATCAGGGTTCCCATCAAAGGAAGTGTTTATAGGAGGAGGACCACCCTAAACCATTCTTTGGGGCCAATATCCACACGTGCCTGATGGACCTCAGGAGTGAATTGTTTATCTATTCCCCATCTGTGCATCCCTAAATTCAACCCTGGAACCTAGAACTGGCTTAGAGGTTTTACTTCGAGTTCCTGATACTCCTACTACATCTGCTAATGATTCATCTACTTCCATAGAAAATGCTCCTTCCGACTTCCTCCTACTCATATCCCTGCTATCTCTGGCACTTGAACTAAAGAAAGATGTGTCTTCCGTTCTAAGTCCCCTCCCTGGACTGTCCCAAACAGCCTGGGGAGTAGAGTCACGAATGCTTAAGTCACCATACTTGACACAGAGCAGTTCCAACGTACTAGCATTTAAACTGGTCGTAGAAGTACTACACTCATCTTCGTCAGCAATCCGTCATTCCCTCCACTTCTCAAACGTCCCGGAGGGCAGCAGCATAAAAGTGGGAGGTTTCCCTTGTGAAACCTTCCCCCTCATATCGTCCCTCAACTCCAATCTCGATTTCCATTCCTTCCAGATTTTCGGCCGTACCACAGGCTGAGGATCCTCTTCACACCTCGCATTATCTGTTTGTCCATTTTCCAAAGACACCACATTATCATCCAACTGAATTGAGGACTGCTCAGGCACCACGCCAGCCCCTCCAACAGCATTATCTGCCTCCACGTCCGAAATGGCCTCAGTCTGTATTCGGAAGTCCCACAGTAGTTTCACCTTCTCATTTTCAATCACTTTTTCAGGCTTATGATCCCACCAGCTCTTTGCTACAGGCAGATGGTAGTTGTGACACAAGTTCTAATGGACCTTCTGAGCGACTGTGTTGTGACGTTGTTTGTAGTCAGTCTGAGCCATTGTCTTACAACAACTCAGTAAGTGATTGATGGTTTCATCCACTTCTTTGCAGAGTCTGCATTTGTGGCCTTCAGCAGATTTTTCTATTCTGGCTTTGATTGCATGCATTCTGTTTGCTTGTTCTTGGGCTGCAGGAATCGGGCTTTCTGTCTCTTTCTTCAGTGTTCCATTGGTCAGCCATAACCAGGATTATTGTTGTTGTTGTTGTTGTTGCCTTTTGTTTTCTTCCTTTTTGGATCAAGTTGTCTTTAGAAGCCTCATCCATTGCTTTGTTAGATTACTCTGGACTGAACCAAATAAAATTCTCACCTGCAGACTTACTTTCTGAATACTCTTCGCTTTAAATAAAACTGCACCTAGAATTTTCTATCATGAACTAAGCAAAAGTGCTGGATACAGCGTGGGCTAAATTATTATCAGGACCTCCTTTTTATTATAACAAGAGATATTTCATGAGTGATTCATTATTATTTCTTTCAGAAATCTTTTGCCAGCCTTCAGTTGTTCCAAATCAGGAATTGTGATGTATTTAATAATGAATAGCAAAGTGTTATATGGTAATGTGCACCCATTTTTCTAATCATTAAAATTCCAGATTAAACTCCACAGCAGCTTCACATTAAATTTGGCAGGTTACATTTCCCAAAAAAGAAAAAAGAAATATTCTTAACCCTTATAGAGAGATGTTAGTGCATCATTTCAAATGTATTTACTTGGATGTAATGAAGAAACTACCATGTGAATGACAAACAGAAGAAAGACTAAGCTTCACAATTGCAGAAAAGGCTAAAAGAAATATATTATTTATCTTAATAAAAGTTTGACCAAGGTTCCAGTCTATTATTTATGGAGAAATCATGATCTGAAGATTTAAATTCCTTCTTCTCTTTGTTCTCCAGGCTTATTCTTAGATTTTTTACAAACACCATCCAAAATAGCTAAGATCTGCAAGTAATATTTTTGAAATATGTCTATAGGGGTAACAGCAGCTAGCAAGATGATGTTAAAAAGAAATAAGGCAATATCTTATAATCTTATAGGCAAAGTCATCTGTTACGCATAACTAAGCCCAAATTTTTCTCTCTCCTCCAATTTTGCAGGACTTTGTGATTGTGTGTAAGCATTTGGGGGTGGGGGGTATGTTAACTGCTTATAAATACTTTTGCAATGTTTTTCATTCAAAATGGCTGGAAATCAAATCACAGATTTTCACCAACTGTGGCATTTTATACTAGATTTATTGATGGAATAGAGGTTAAATCAGCCATATTCCTCATCTCTGCATAGTTACCAAGACTGATATTAATAAACTGATTGATTTTTATATTGGAAGATTCCCCCCCCCCTTTTTGCTCCTCTTCAGATCCACCCATATGAACCTGAATAGATGTCACATTCAATATTCAAAAATGATTTTGTTCTAGGACATATTAAACAGCCTTTCCTGATCATAACTTGATTGTAAATGTTTTAAAACAGAGTTCCCATAGCAAATACATTATTCTTCTCTTATAAAAGTGCAATTCTGCTTAATTTAATATGCTCGGCAGAGTCATTAGTGGGGTTAGGGTGTTTTGTGAACACCCAACCTAAATAACAATTGAGTGAGAACTTATTACTTTCAGTCCAAAATAGCTTGTGGTTTTGTTGGGGCCATATTGCTCTGTTGAGCCATGTTATTGAACAGGAAAGGGAGGCAAAAGAGACAAAAGAATAACTTAGAACAGGGATGTCAAACTCACATCGTCACAATGGCATCACGTGATGTATTAGAACTTCTCCCCCCTTTGCTACACTGGGTGTGGGTGTGGCTAACCTAGAACTACCCTGCAACCATGGGTCTTATATAGAAACTTTATCTTTTATTTTTCAAATACCTTCCTCCTGGCAACATGAAGGTAGAAGACTCTCCCTGCTCTGTCTGAAGTCTTCCCATTTTATATCCTATATATGAACCCAATAACCTTGTAGAGGCTCATTTTTTGGGTGCAAGAGAGTACTGACTGACTATTAATATCTAGCTTTGAAATGTTAAAAACTGGCTGGATCCTCTTCAGTTATTACAGGTAGTCTTCAACTTACAACCATTACTTTAGTGACCATTTTAAGTTACAACAGCACTGGACAAAGTGACTTAGGAATGGTTTCACACTTATAATCATTGTGGTATCCCCATGGTCACATGACCAAAATTCGGATGCTTGGCAACTGGCATGTATTTATGACAGTTGCAGTGTCCTGGGGTCACGTGATTTTGTGATCTTCTGACAAGCAAAATCAGTGGGGAGTGGTACCAGATTCACTTAACAACTGTACTGCTTACTTAACAGCTGCAGTAATTCACTTAACAGTGGCAAGAAAGGTTGTAAAATGGGGCAAGACTCAATTCCCAACTATCTTGCTTAGCAATGGAAATGGTGGGCTCAACTGTGGTCATAAGTCAAGGACAATCTGTATTTCCTGGGAGAATTTCCCATCATAAAACATAGTCACTGCATATAATTGAAAAGAAGTGTTTTAATATAATCTTTCAAAGATTAATGAAGCATACTTTTTCTTTCAGTATAAACCCCAACACAGTGCAGAAAATGGGCCCCTAATCAAAGTCTATTAAAATCAGTGGAAAAGAGAAAATAAACACAGTGAAAGCAAAATACTAACATCCTCTCTAGTCATCTGAAATGATCAGAAACTGAAGGTGCTTGACACTTCTGCATCTGTCACTAAAAGCCTTGTTTGCGCATATTTTAAATCCTGAAACACATTTCCTACACTCCAAGAAACACTTTCTGAGCTGAAGAGCCAAATCACAAAAAAACCCATCCGCTTTAAATGATTACAAAAATAAGAAAGCATCTGAAAGTATTTTTAAGATATTATGTTATATTGGCAGATGTATCTGTTATATTGCTAAGGCAGCTGAGGGATTTCCCCCTTTTACGGGAACATTAAATCTTTGGGATCCAAACCATGAGCAAAAATATAGAAGATTTTTATTAAAATTAAGGGAGAGTTCTTTCACTCCACATTTTGTAAAGTATTCAGCTATTTCACAGCAGTTTTTGCCACGTTCAGCGTATTTTTGAAAAATACAGGAATATAACTGTTAGCTTTATAACTATGACAATATTTTTTTTAATGGGCTGAGATATGAAATAGGACAAAGTGTAAAAGAAGGTGCGCTAAGAAAAATGTTAGAATTATGTTTTGATTCTTTGTGATATTTTCTAATTACCTTTAACCTCAGTTTACATACACAACTGAACCAAACTGGGATTAAAAAATAATAATGATTAGTCACTCAAGCTGCCCAGCACACCATTTTCCCATTCAATCAAATGATACATAAATTTATCAATCATTCATAGCCAGAAAGGATGGATAAAAAATCTTCCACAGAAAACACAAAATTACATCAGCAAAAGAAAATCTTTGGAAAACCATCTGAAATGAGTGAGTTACCAGAAGTGAATGAATCAATCAAATGAGGTTAAGGGGATCTGAGGGAGTGAGACTTTAGCCATGTAAGGGAATTGTGTTTTGTTTCATTTTGCCTTGTTTCTCCCTTTCAAATCATTAATATTTTTTTAAACCAACTTAAAATACCATCTTAGAATAAATAACAGAGTTGGAAGGGACCTTGTAAATCATCTAGTCCAACCCCCTGCTGAAGCAGGAGATTCTATATCATTTTTTACAAGTGGCTGTCCAGTCTTTTCTTAAATCCCCCAGTCATGAAGCACTCACAACTTCGGAAGGTAAGCTGTTCCACTGGATTGTTTCACTGTCAGGAAGTTTCTCCTTAATGCCAGGTTTCTTCTCTCCTTGATCAGTTTCTATCCATTGTTCCATGTCTGGCCTTCAGATGCTTTTTTCAACATTTCCAACCCTAACATTCTGGCTTTTACTCTAATATAAACTCCAGCCAAGCTATTGGGATTTCTCATTTTAGAAATATAAATTCTAGTTGATAAAACCAAAGCTGTTTCTCTCCTAATAAGGCATACACGAAAACAGGCTTCAAATCAGCTAGGCCACAGGTGTCAATCATTGCCATCACATGACATATCGCTATGGTTTTTTCCTTTGTGAAACTGGGGTGGGTGTGGCCTGTGCGTGATGGATCTAGCCTGTGTTTGACACCCCTGAGCTGCTAAGTGGTCTTTATATTATGAAACTGGATATAATCTGAGCAATTATCCTAGATAGGAAAGCAATCAAAATCAACTTGGATCGATTGCCTAATGGTGGGAGGAAATGTCCCTCAAAATTATCCAAGAAAAGTGATAAAATGTCCAGCTCCCATATAAGCATTACACTCCATTACTTACCTTGTATTTCTATAACACAGGGGAAAGGTTTCCTTTTCACATTCATAAAGATTGTTTCCTCTGAATCACAGTGTTTCCTATCTTTTTTTTTCCTGCTCAGCCTGCTGCTATATTAATATTTAGCCCTCACTCGCATCCCAGTGACAGCAAATCCCTTCAACCATCTCTCCCTCTTGTTTTGTGCCATCATCAACCACAGCAAACATGCACTTTGAAGGCTTATTGCATCCCCAGTAGTCAGACTTCACATCTGGCTTGATAGTAAATTGCAGGTTCCAGATATTAATTCAGCTCTCAGCTAAACTTGGCAAGGGATTTCCAGATCAGTTAGGTAAGGATCTTTATTACAGAAAAGAATGAAGCCTCCACATGACACTTCATCCCCCTGCAATGCAATACAATGAGAGACTTGAGTACTGATGCTCCAGGTTTAAAATCTAACCTTCTTTTCCCTATCCTTTCAAATAATTAGATGTTTGGCAGGTCACTTGCTACTTTCTGAAGGCAGCAGAAACATGTTTACATAACAGTCTTACTCTGGCCTGGGAACTGCTGGCTCCTAGTAGAATCTTAGAGTAGAATGAGCTGGAAGATACCTTGGAGGTCTTCTACTCCAGCCCCCTCACTCAGGCAAGATATACCATTTTAGATAAGTGACTATCTAGACTCTTCTTAAAAACATCTAGTATTGGATGTCCATGATTTCTGCAAGCAAGATGTTCCACTGGTTAATTGTCCTCACTGTTAGGAAGTGTCTCCTTAATTCCAGGTTACTTCTCTCTTTGATTCATTTCCAACCATTACTTCTTGTCCTGCCCTCTGGTGCTTTGGAAAATTATTTGACCCTGTTTTCTTTGTGGCAGTCCCTCAAATACTGGAATACTGCTATCATGTCACCCCTATTTCTTCTTTTCTTTAGAATTCCAAATCCTGCAGCTTTTCTTGGTATGTTTTAGTCTCCAAGCCTTTAATCATTTTAATTGTTTTTCTCTGAACTTTTTCCAAAGTCTCAACATCTTTTTTGTAGTATTGTTGACCAAAATTGGTTGCAGTATTCCAGGTGTGATCTTACTAGGGTTTTATAAAGCAGTACTAGTACGTCATGTGATCTTGATTCTATGCCTCTGTTTCTACAACCCAGGATTGTGTTAGTTTTTTTGGCTGCTGCTGCACACTGCTGACTCATATTCAAATGATTATCTACTAGGACACCAAGGTTCCTCTCACAGTTACTGTTTTTGAGCCAGGTCTGACCTAATCAGTACTTATACCTTTGACTTTTCCTGCTTAAATGTAAAACTTTGCTTTTCTCCACATTGAAATTCATTTGTGGGATAGGGCCCATTGTTCAAGTTGGTGAAGATCTTTTTGGATTCTGAGCTTGTCTTCTGGGGTATTTATCCCTGCTAGTTTAGTGTCATCTGCAAATTTGACGAGTTTCCTTTCTATTCCCTCATCTAAATAATTTATGAACTCACCAACCCCAGCTCCTACATCAATCATCTTATGCACAGATCCAGGTATGTGAATGCTGAATTTGAGACTAAACCAATTTCATTGTATACATGCTGCACAATGACAATAAAAGATTTGAATTTGAATGGGTTGGTTGTCCTAATTAGGATAGTTGATGTTCCAGACAGTTTTCCAAAACAAGGACATTTGCCCCAAGTAGATAATAAAACATGAAAGAGATAGATTTTTTAAAATTTTGTCTTTTTTATTAATGGGAAAATTATATGTGCCAAAAGTGAATTTATTTGGTTTGTGTAACATTCATTCAGGGAAGTTTCCCAGGCTATAAAAATTTTCCTGGAACAGTTGGGAAAACATAGTCATTATGGAAGATTTGTATCTTACTGCAGCCACCTCATCTAGTTATGCATGACTAGTGAATTTGGTTGGGTTGATTTATTTGGAAATTGGTATTTTAGCCATTCCACTTCTGGATAGCTTCCAAGTGTTAAAGCAACTAATAAAATCTTCAATTATCATACTTAAATCATTGTTTCTAACATGAGTTCTATTCCAATTTTTATATTATCCCTTTATTTATATTTTTTCATATAAATTGAACCCATCAGGCAAACCTAAAATAGCAGATTCTAGTACAATTGCAAGCATTACAAATAATGTGTGACATCAATTCTCATCTTGTTTTGGGTTTACAAATAAAATAAAAAACTAGGTATTACCTCATTTTCTTCTATGAAAATAGCTATTTGCACATGTTTTTCAAACTGACTTCAAAGGATGCAGCTTTAACTTTTAGTCAGTTGGCATCTCCTAGAGTTGGGAATGTAGGCAGAGAATTCAATTAGAAATGAGGTGCTCCATGCATGCCCTCTCCACTTGTACGTGACTTCCTCTCCTCTCATAAATCCCAATAGTTTTTTCCTCCCTGAGCTGAGTTAATCTATGGTGCATTTAGTGCATAAATCCTTGAATCAATTTGTTCTGTCCCTAATTAGCATTCTTGAGATCCCCGCGCTTCGATTGGCCAAAGCGCGGGGCACTCTGATTGGTCAGGCGAGCCGTGCCGATTGGCTCGCTAAGAATCTCCCGCGATTGGTCCATTCGAATCGCGGGAGATTCAAAGCGCTGCCATTGGCCGCGGCCGCCGCAGCTAAAGGAATAAAAGCCGCGAGCTTTTTTCCTTTGCCCCAGTTCGGTTCCAACTTTAAATAAAAGAGCATGATTTGAAGTCACCGACTCCTGGCATCATTTCGCGGACACAACACTGGCGACGAAGGTGGGATCCAGACCCTGAACTGAACCACGTGTCCGACGGAAGCCAGACGAACCACCACGATGGTGAAAATCGCACCCCCCGCAACCTTCAACCCCGCCACCGAGGACTGGGAATCGTACTCCGACTGATTCCGCATGTTCCTCGAGTGCAGTGACCTGAAGGACGCCACCGGCCCCATGAAGCGCGCCGTCTTCCTGACCCACTGTGGGACCGAGGTATTCAAGATGGCCAAGGCGCTTGCCAAACCCGCCGATGTGACCGCGATGGACTGGGACGTCCTCGAGCCAATACTTCGGTGGCACTACGCTCCAGAGGTACCCATCCTGATCCGACGCAACAAATTCTACCGTCAGGACCAACGGTCGGGTGAGAACTTCAGCGACTTCATCACCGAGCTACGGCGCCTAGGAGGGCTCTGCGAATTCGACAACCTGAACGACACCCTGCGAGACAGAATCGTGCTCGGTTTATGGGACCCCGTCCTCCAGAGCCGGCTGATGGCCAAGGGCAACATCAGCCTAGCAGACACCCTCACCGCAGCCGCAGCCGCCGAAGCAACCCGAACATCCGCCGACCGCATGCGCAGACCGAACACTGGGGACCGCAGCGGAAACAACAACCCTGCGAGGTCGACCGAGGCCCAACCCGAGACGACCACCCACCAGGGTGACTTCCACTCGGCATCGGGCACTTCCGATGACGAGGAGGACATCCATCGCCTCCAGACAGGCCGCGACCCACAGAACAGGCGGGGTCGTAAGTCGAGGACCAACTGTGCCGGTTGCGGCGGAGACCACCCCAGGTCGGAATGCCGGTTTTTCAAATCGATCTGCCGGCATTGAGACAAGAAGGGACACATCGCCCGTGTCTGCCACCTAAAAAAGAACCACAGCCCGGCACAATGGGACCAGAGCGACCGGAGGAGAGAGAGCACACCACCCCGAACCAGAGATCACCCCTCGGACAACAGATGGGACCGGAACGGATGATCCCTGCGAGGCGGCGATAACCGGCGAAGAGAGGAGACCCATCAGATGGTCACCATCAGCCACGCCATAACCAATGACGCCCGGAAGGTCCACGTGGAGGTAGGCATCGAGGGCCAGCCATGCAAAATGGAGGTGGACTCCGGGTCCTACCTCTCCATGATAGCATGGCATGAAATAAAGCGCTTGGTGCCTACCCTCCAAAGGAGGAACATAGACAGCCAGAGACTCATTGTAAAGGACTACCAGGGAAACCGCATCCCGGTAGTCGGAACCAAACACTTCAACATCACATATAAAGGGCACACCGAAAGGCTTCCCCTGACAATCGTCGACCGCGACCGCCCAAGCCTACTGGGACTGCAATGGTTCGCCCCGCTCGGCATCGCAGTCACGGGAGTCGACCACGTCACCGACGACAGCTGGGAGCAGCAACTGGCCCGGGAATTCCAAGAGGTCTTCGACGGAAACCTAGGCAAGTACCGAGGGCCCCTTATATCATTCAACCTAGAACCAAACGTCCCCCCAAAATGCCTGAAACCAAGGCGGGTGCCATTCGCACTTAAACCCAAGATAGACGAGCAAATTGACAAGGTCGTCAAGCAAGGGGTCCTACAGCCCATAGACCACGCCCGGTGGGAGACCCCCATAGTCACCCCGATCAAGCCCGATGGGTCGGTGAGGATCTGTGGGGACTATAAGGCCACCCTAAATGGCGCGCTACAACAAAGTGCCTACCCCGTCCCAGTAGTGCAACACCTACTGCACTCACTGGGAGGGGGCAAGGTTTTCGACCTCGCCCAGGCATACCAACAGTTGCCAGTCGACGAGCAAACGGCAGAAGCGCAAATCATAGTCACCCACCGGGGGGCATTTAAATGCAACCGACTCCAATTCGGAGTCAGTGTGGCACCGGGAATATTCCAAAGCCTAATGGAAAGACTACTGCAAGGCATCAAGGGGGTGGTACCTTACTTCGACGACGTTCTAGTGTCGGCAACCAACCAAGCCGAACTAGAGGGTCGCCTAAGGGAGGTCCTAACCAAATTTAAAGAGACCGGGCTCAAAGTCAAGAGGGAGAAATGCCAACTATACACGGAACGGGTAGAATTCCTAGGATACCTCCTAGACCGTCACGGCATTCACCCCACAAACCAAAAAAATCAAGGCCATCAAAGAAGCCCCCACACCCAAGTCGAAGATGGAACTACAGGCATTCCTGGGGCTACTTAACTTTTACAATGTTTTCCTGCCCCAAAAGGCGACGGTGGCGGAGCCCTTGCATAGGCTCCTGGACAAGGCGGCAACCTGGACTTGGGGGAAACGCGAGCAAGCCGCCTTCCAAAGAACAAAGGACCTCCTCACTTCGGACGCCGTCCTTATACAGTACAACGAGACCCTACCTCTGGCCGTCACATGCGACGCATCACCCTTCGGCGTCGGCGCTGTCCTCAGCCATACCCTCCCCGATGGAAAAGAAGCGCCCATCGCGTTCTTTTCAAGGACCCTCACCAAACCGGAGCGGAACTATAGCCAGCTGGACAAAGAGGCTCTGGCTATCATTGCCGCCATAAAAAGATTCCACGAGTATCTCTACGGCCGGACATTCACAATCATAACCGACCACAAGCCGCTGCTGGGAATACTTGCAGGAAACCGAGCCACCCCGAACATTCTGTCTCCCCGAATGACAAGGTGGTCCGAGTTCCTGGCAGCCTACAACTACGAACTCATACACAGACCGGGTAAGACGATCTCCCATGCAGACGCCTTAAGCCGCTCGCCGCTACCGGAACCTGACACCGACCCAGCACCCACGACGACCACCCTCAGCATAGAAACTCTACCCAACATGCCCATAACCGCGTCAGACATTGCCCGAGAGACTAATAAAGACAAACGTCTGGCGCGGGTGTTGCATTGGGTAGAGAAAGGGTGGCCGGAAAGGGACAACGACGAGTCCGTCAAAACATTCTGAAACTGCCAAACAGAACTCTCGTTATTAAAAGGGTGCATACTATCGGGGGATAGGGTGGTCATTCCAGAAAAGCTACAAGGGAAGGTTCTGGAACTGCTACACGAGAGGCACCCTGGCATCGTTAGGACTAAAGCCCTGGCCAGAAGTTACGCTTGGTGGCCAGGGATGGACAAACAAACTGAGACCTGGGTAGCAAGGTGCCAACGATGCCAGGAAACTAGGCCAAGCCCACCCACAGCACCCGTCCTAGAGTGGGAAACTCCAAGGGGACCTTGGTCTAGGATTCACATAGACTTCGCCGGGCCCACAAAAGGACACACCTTCCTTATAACAGTAGATGCTTACTCCAACTGGCTGGAGGTAAGCAACATGAAGACAACAAACACGGAGGCCGTGATCAAGGAACTCTGTAAACTCTTTGCAACGCACGGCCTCCCAGACGTCGTCATTTCAGACAACGGGCCCCAATTCACCTCGCTGGAATTCGAAAAATTCCTAGCGGAAAGGGGCATCCGCCATGCGCTGACAGCACCGGCGCACCTGGCGGCAAACGGTAGGTCGGAACGGATGGTGCAATTCACTAAGAAGACCATCCAGAAAATAGACCACGGGGAGCTCCAGGAGAAAATAAACAAACTACTCTTCACCCAACACATAACCCCAAATACCACAACGAAGAAGAGCCCAGCCGAACTACTAATGGGGAGGAAATTAAGGTCCCCACTCGACCGGTTACACCCCACGTATAACCCGGAGAAGCCTCCAGACTCAAACAGCAAACACTGAACTTTCACACCCGGCGACCCCGTATATGCAAGAAACCTGACGGGAGACCCACTATGGATACCGGCCGTCATCACACAAATAACAGGCCCACACTCGTACCGGCTACAAACAGCAGACGGACGAGCGTGGAAACGCCACATCGACCAATTAAGGTCGAGGACTGCCAATCAAGAGACTACCGACGCACAAACAGGCGAAACCAACCCCCACAACACAAACCAAGGGGGGAGGGAATACCCAGGGGACCAAAACCAAAGAAGAAAAACTAGCCATACTTACCGGAAAGCAGCCACCACGACCCCTCACCAGGAAGAGACAGCCAGGCCAGCTCGACCGACCCAGAAAGACTGAGCGGGAGCGGCGAAACCCGCAGCTCAACCAACCCGGGAGGCCCAGGAGGGAGCTATGGAGAGCGGCCCGGCCCGACCGACCAGCCGGTTCCCATGACAACATCAGGGGCAGCAGAGATCCCGACCGAACCGGCCGGGATCCAACCTACGACTGAGCTGCGCAGGTCCAGTAGGCTCAGACGGAGCCTCGCCTACCTACGTGACTACGCGACGTAAGGACTGAACCAAGAGGGGAGGGGTGTTCTGTCCCTAATTAGCATTCTTGAGATCCCCGCGCTTTGATTGGCCAAAGCGCGGGGCACTCTGATTGGTCAGGCGAGCCGCGCCGATTGGCTCACTAAGAATCTCCCGCGATTGGTCCATTCGAATCGCGGGAGATTCAAAGCGGTGCCATTGGCCGCGGCCGCCGCGGCTAAAGGAATAAAAGCCGTGAGTTTTTTTTTTTTGCCCCAGTTCGGTTCCAACTTTAAATAAAAGAGCATGATTTGAAGTCACCGACTCCTGGCAACATTTCGCAGACACAACACAATTGATTTAAAATTCCTAAAGCATATTGGATTGCATATTGTCCATTTTGGAAAGCATATACCTGTTTAGTTTAAATTTCAGTGCCTTAAATTTTCTGACAACTAACAGAATAATAACAGAATGACAGAGTTGGAAGGTACCTTGTAAGTCATCTAGTCCAACACCCACAACCAAGGAGGAGACCTACACTATTTCTGACAGATGGCAGTCCAGTCTCTTCTTGAAAGCTTCCATTGATGAAGCCCCCATACCTTCTCAAGGCGAGCTGTTCCATTGGTTGATCATTCTCACTGTCAGAAAATTTCTCCTTATGTCTAGGTTGAATCTCTCGATGAGTTTCCATCCATTATTCCTTGTCTGGCTTTCAGGTGCTTTTTCTCTTTGTCAGCCTCTCAAATATTGGAACATTGCTATCATATCTCCCTGGTCCTTCTCTTCACTAGACTAGTTTTAATAAATATCTCATTAAAATAAGTAAAAAAAAATTACAGTCTATAGTAAACTGCAATTTAGAGTTTACAGCATTTTATATTGTTGGATTAAGTTCCTCTGCACCATTTTGTGGTTTTGTCTGTTGGGCCTGGTAAAAATAAACAAATAAAGAAACTGCATCCATGAAACAGCTACTGAATATTTTTTCTTAAATAAAATAACTGTTGGTTCAGTTAAATAGTAGGAAGTTTCCCGAATGTGCACCTCAGCTTCTCGTAGAATTAAAGCAAATAAGGGAGTGTTTTCAAATGGTTCTTTGATTAATGATAATAAATACTCTTTCATTTCCTATTTGGAATCAACAGTGTTGATGAAAAAAGCAATATGCAAGAATCCAAAGCAGTCAGCTGTCATTGATTAAGAATGATATAGGAGAGTATTAATTTAATTAATCACGATGTATCAAGTAGTGTATCCCTAATGATTAGCACAAGGAAAGTACTGAATCTGTGCCTGATTTTTCAATCATTAAAAATATGTTTAGTATAAAAGAAGATGTAATGAATTCAGAAAAATTACAGCATTTTTCTCCATGATTTATATTAGGAAATCGAACATTATAGAAGATAGAAATGGATCTTTTTTTTTTCCTTTAAAAATATAATAATATATTGGATGATGAAAGAGTCCCAAAAAAGAAATTGGAAAGAATACTACAGATCAAGGGGAAACTAATAATCATTAAGAAAATAATATTTTTAAGAAGATTAATAATAATCTGCATCCCTGTACCATATGCTGCTCATGCCTACCATGGTTAAGAATGAAATAATGGATCAGAACAATTAATTGTTCTAATTTAAGAAAATACCAGTGAAAAAATAATTATTTCATATTTATAGTTAGCTGTGATTTTTTTTTTTGGGGGGGGGGGATAATTTAGGTAAATTTGCAATAAACCCAGTTAATCTGATTGGAGATATGTCAACTAAATTAAGACTAAATCTAAAAAAGAACGATTTTATGTTCTAAAAGAGAAGATGATGTTAACATTTCAAAACTGAACCCAGCCTTCTAAATGCATGTAGACTAATGAAGCTTAGTATATTAACCAAATTATGTTGAATGTTGTTTGAAAAAAGTTCATCATTCTTTTAATCTATAAAACAGCAGTTTAACTAGAAATGTTTGTGAGTTTTCTGCTTCGATGTATATATTTTCAAAGCACAAATAGAAAATATATTGTTTTATCAGGTTTGGTATTCTGGCTATTTAAAGGCTTTATATAATATGAGGGGAAGGTAATGAAGTGTTAATTAATAAATGTTTATAGTTACTATTAAAAAATAGGCTTCAAGCTTCTTTCCTTGCAGATTGATTTTCACTGTATATAACTCAAATGGACCATGCCAATAATATGTCTTTCCAGTCATGGATGGAAAGTCATGTAGCTGTCCTTATTATAATCCACAAAGTATAAATTTTAGGCATTGCAAAGATGTACAGCTGCACAGAAAATTACAGGTTTTTTTGTTTTATTTAGTAATAGACTCATATAAAGAAGGAAAGAGTTTACAAAAGCCAATTTCTCTGCTCAGTGCAGGAACTCCAAATTAAAACATCCCAGACAGATGCTCTGCAACATCTGTTTCACCACATCCAGGAAAGAGAGTCCATTGCTTCATTAGGTAATTGATTCCATTGTTTATCACTTTTTCCTTTAGGAATTTTTTTTTCCTAACCTTCAACTGGAATTTGTCTTTCTGCAACAAGACATTGTTCTGTTCCTTGAAATCTTGAACAACAGAGGAAAAAGTCCTTTGGTTTTGTGACATTTTCCTTAGTCTCAGGAAAGAAGCTCGATAGGCTATCAGCAAGTTTTTTTCGTACCCTAAATTTGCACTTCATTCAAGGTCAGTAAGAATTTTCAAGCCATGTTTCTCTTGAATTCAAGCGGGCCCCTTGAGTCTTTTGCTCATGATTCCCTGGCTGGAATGCATATCCGTTTCTTTGAGAGAACAGAGCCAAAATAAAGTGTTGGCTATTTTATCTTTTTCTTTGTTGTCTGTTGGCTTTTTGCCTGAAGTAAGCAGCTGGAATACTAGTTTTTTTCTTCTTCTTTCCTTTTCATTTGATGTAGTTGAGGTGGGGAGAAACCACCTTTTTTCTTGTTCTTAGCATTTTTTGCTAATTTCATTTCCTTCTGGATCTTAGATTTCCCCATGCTGTCTCTAGATCAAGAGTCTAAGTACATCTCTATAAGCCCCAGAGCAGAACCCTCAGATGTAAATGTTCCCTTGGTGAGAAATCTTAAGCACTGATCCCCTCCCAGACTGCAACAGTTCAGAGCAAGTAGGGAAAACACAGCAAGAGAACAAGGTGGTTGCTACTGCTTTTCCCCTGCCAGAACAAGAAAATGGAAGGCCCTGCTTCATGGATGGGATTCAAATTTTTTAACAACCAGTTCTGTGGGTATGGCTTAGATGATGGGTGTGGGCGTGTTATTGGCTGGGTGAGGTCAACTCAATATCACTCACATCGAGGCACGTATCTCCTCGCCTGGCCTCTCATGACTGTGAGGATGCTCCAACAGTCATAAGTGTGGAAAATGATCATAAGTCACTTTTTTCAGTGCCATTGTAACTTTGAATGGTCACTCCACACAAGCAAAATACCAGCAAAGGAGGGGAGAAAAACTCCAGAGAAGTTCCAAAGACAGGAAGTCTAGTCCTGCCAAGAATGTAATAAGGGTTAAAGGAGAGGCAGTTTCTGTAAGCAACACCAGAATGTTTCCTTTCTGCCTTACTTACAGGATTAGGCCAGTAATCTTTTCTAACAATTGGTTCTCCAAACTGCTCAGAATGTTAACTGTCGTATCCGCAATTAAGACTCGTAGTCAGTGACTTTCAATTCAAGCTCTTTATTAACACTGGTGGAACCGAACCACAAAAGACAAAAAGCTTGCGGCTTTTATATCTTTTGCTTCGGCGGCCGCGGCCAATGGCAGCGATTCAAGTCTCCCGCTCTTGGCTTTAACCAATCGCGGGAGACTTCAATCGGGCCAATCAGGCGCGGCTCGCCTGGCCAATCAGAAATCCCCGCGCCTTAGCCAATCAAGGCACGGGGATTTCGAGTAGTCCATTTGCATACATGACACCCCTCCCCTCTTGGTATGGTCTTCTCACGTGGTGTAGTCACGCAGGTAGGCGGGGCTCCGTCGAGTCCTAGATGACCTGCGCAATTCATTTTCTTGTTGTATCTCGGTAGGGGCGGTCATCTTTTTGGCTGCTCCTGCCTCTGAGCGAACCGGCTGGATGATCGGGCCGGTTCCTTCGCCGCGGCTCCCGCCTGGGCCTACCGGGTCGGTTGAGTCGCGGATTCCGCCGCTCCCGCTTGGCTTCTCCGGGTCGGTAGAGCTGGCCAGACGGTTCTTCTCCGGCTGTGACTCGCGAAGGCTGCGTTCTGGTGAGTTTTTAATTTTTATTTGTTCTTGCGGTTGTTTAACCGGGTGTTCCCTCCCCCCTTGGTTCGTGTCTTGGGGGTTGAGGTTAGTCAATGTTCGTGACCGGAGCTGGTCGATATGTCGTTTCCAGGCTCGCCCGTCGGTGGTTTGGAGCCGGTACGACTTTGGACCAGTGATCTGAGTTATGACGGCTGGGATCCATAGGGGGTCCCCCGTCATGTTTTTGGCGTATACTAGGTCGCCTGGTTCAAATGTCCGATACCTGGAGCTGGAGTCTGGGGGCTGCTCCGGGTTGTAGGTTGGGTGTAGGCGGTCGAGTGGGGATCGCAGCTTCCTGCCCATCAGGAGCTCTGCAGGACTCTTGTTTGTGGTTGTGTTTGGCGTGATGTGCTGTATGAAGAGCAGCCTGTTGATCTTGTCGTTGATCTCCCCGTGGTCCATTTTCCGGAGGGTCTTTTTTGTAAACTGGACCATCCGCTCCGCCCTACCGTTCGCCGCCGGATGCGCCGGTGCCGTTAACGCGTGGCGGATGCCTTTTTCTGCCAGGAACCGTTCAAAATCGATGGATGTAAACTGTGGCCCGTTGTCCGAGACAACGACGTCTGGGAGGCCGTGGGTGGCAAATAGCTTACACAGTTCTTTAATGACGGCCTCTGTGGTGGTGGATTTCATGTCGGCCACCTCTAGCCAGTTTGAGTATGCGTCAACTGTGATTAAAAAGGTGTGGCCATTTGTGGGGCCGGCAAAGTCTAAATGTATTCTGGACCAGGGTCCCCGAGGTGTCTCCCAGTCCCGGATAGGTGCCGTGGGTGGGCTGGATCTGGTCTCCTGGCACCGGTGGCATTTGGCGACCCATGTTTCAATTTGTTTGTCCATGCCAGGCCACCAAGCGTAACTCCTGGCCAGGGCTTTGGTCCTGACGATGCCAGGATGACCCTCGTGCAACATCTCTAGGACCCTGTTCTGTAATTTAGGCGGAATTACCACCCTGTCTCCCCAAAGGATGCATCCTCTCAGTAGTGAAAGTTCCGTCTGGCGCTGGCGGAAAGGTTTAAAAGTCTCGTTATCGTCTTTTTCCGGCCAGCCTTTTTGTAGCCAATGTAAGATTGGCGCTAAGTGTTTGTCCTTAACCGTTTCCCTCGCTATGTCCGATGCGGTAATGGGTAAACACTCGATGGACAGGGTATTTGTTGTTGGTGCAGGGTCAGGGTCAGAGTCAGGTAAGGGGGAACGGCTTAAAGCGTCCGCGTGCGATATCTTCTTACCTGGCTTGTGTAGCAGTTCATAGTTGTAGGCTGCCAGGAATTCAGACCATCTTGTCATCCGGGGTGACAAGATGTTTGGTGTGGGACGGTTTCCCGCGAGAATGCCCAGCAACGGTTTATGGTCAGTCACTATTTTGAATGGGCGGCCATAAAGGTACTCGTGGAAACGCTTAACGGCGGCCACTATAGCCAAAGCTTCTTTGTCCAGCTGGCTATAGTTCCGCTCTGGTTTAGTCAGAGTTCTCGAGAAAAATGCGATAGGTGCTTCTCTCTGGTCTGGGAGGGTATGGCTGAGGACAGCGCCGACGCCGAAGGGTGATGCGTCGCAAGTGACAGCTACAGGCAGGGTTTCGCAGAATTGCATTAGGACGGCATCAGAGGTGAGGAGGTCTTTGGTCTTTTGAAAAGCTGTTTGTTCCCGTCTCCCCCAAGTCCAGGCTGCCTTCTTGTCCAGGAGTCTATGTAAAGGTTCCGTCGCCGTAGCCTTTTGAGGTAGGAAGACATTATAGAAGTTTAGTAAACCTAAGAACGCTTGCAGCTCTAATTTGGACTTTGGGGTGGGGGCTTCTTTGATGGCCTTTACTTTTTTTGTTGTGGGGTGGATGCCCTGCTGGTCTAGGAGGTAGCCCAGAAACTCTACTTGCTTTGTACAAAGTTGGCATTTTTCGCGTTTGACTTTAAGTCCTGTTTCTTTAAATTTCGTTAAGACTTGTCTTAAACGGTTTTCTAGTTCAGCTTCATTTGGCGCCGCCACTAATACGTCATCGAAGTAGGGCACCACCCCCTTGATGCCTTGCAGCAAGCGTTCCATCAGGTCTGGAAGATGCCTGGTGCCACGCTGACCCCAAATTGAAGTCTGTTACATTTAAAAGCCCCCCGGTGGGTCACTATTGTTTGGGCCTCTGCCGTTTCCTCGTCCACAGGTAGTTGTTGATAGGCTTGTGCGAGGTCGAGCTTAGCAAAAACTTTGCCCCCTCCCAGTGAGTGCAGTAAATGTTGCACTACCGGGACTGGGTAGGCGCTTTATTGCAACGCGCCATTTAGGGTGGCCTTATAGTCCCCGCAGATTCTCACGGACCCGTCTGGTTTTATTGGGGTCACTATAGGGGTTTCCCATCTGGCGTGATCTGTCGGTTGTAACACCCCTTGTCTGACGAGCTTGTCTAGCTGCTCGTCTATTTTGGGCTTTAATGCAAAGGGTACCCTTCTAGGCTTAAGCCGCTTCGGGGGAACCCTTGGGTCTAAATCAAATGAAATAAGGGGCCCCTGGTACTTGCCCAATTCTCCATTGAAGACCTCCTGGAATTCTTCGGTTAGCCGCTGTTCCCAAGCTTCAATGGATACGTGGTTGACACCTGTCAGCGCGATGTTAAGCGGAGCAAACCATTGTAACCCCAGCAGGCTAGGGCGGTCGCGGTCGACTATTGTGAGTGGAAGTTGTTCTGTGTGGCCTTTGTAGGTTATGTTAAAGTTCTTGGTGCCCACTACCGGAACGCGATTACCTTGATAGTCTTTTATGATGATTTTTTGGGCAGGTACGTTTCTTCTTTGTAGTGTAGGCACTAGTTGCTTGATTTCGCGCCAAGCAATCATAGAAAGGTAGGAACCGGAGTCCACTTCCATCTTACATGGTCGACCCTCTATGTGAACTTCTACGTGAACCTTTCTAGCTCCGTCGGAAATGGCGTGGCCAATGGTCACCGTCTGGTGGGTTTCCTCTTTACGCCGGCTGTCACTGCTTCTTTGCGATCATTGTCTCTGGTCCCATCGACCCGTTGGCTGGCGCTCTCTGGCTCTGGGCGGGGAGCTTTCTCTCTTCCTGTCAAGTTGTTCCCGTTTGGGCGGGCTGCGGGGTTTTTTCTGGCGGCAAACTCGGGCGATGTGGCCTCGTCGGTCACAATGCCTGCAGATAGCGTCGAAGAATCGGCATTCTGACCTGGGGTGGTCGCCGCCGCATCCGGCGCAGTTGGTCCTCGACCTGCGACCTCTTTGACTTCGCTGTTCGCCTCGTCCCATTTGTACACGGTGTATGTCCTCCTCGTCATCTGACGCGCTGGAGGCTGATTGGTATTCGCCGTAGTGTGCGGTCGCTTCGCTTCTGGTGTCGGCCGACCTCGCGGGGTTGTTGTTCCCGCCCTTCGCGTCAGATCTTCGCATGGTGTCTGCTGACGTGCGGGTGGCTTCTGCTGCTGCGGCCGCAGTGAGGGCATCGGCTAGGCTGATGTCGCCTTTGGCCATGAGTCGGCTCTGGAGTGTCGGATCCCATAGCCCGAGCACGAAGCGGTCTCTGATGAGACTATTAAGCCCTTCAAACTCACAGAGTCCTCCCAGGCGCCGTAATTCAGCGACAAAGTCGCTTAATTTCTCGTTCGGTTTCTGGTTTCTGCGGTAAAACTCGTTTCGCCGTATCAGGATGGGGACCTCGGGGGCGTAATGGCGTCTCAGTATGGGCTCGAGGACGTCCCAGTCTATGGCGGTTGCGTCTGCTGGTTTGGCCAATGCCTTGGCCATCTGGAAGACCTCTGGTCCGCAGTGTGTGAGAAAGACGGCGCGTTTTAGCGGGCCCGGGGCGTCCTTCATGCCGGCGCATTCCAGATACATCCGGAATCGATCCGAGTACGATTCCCAGTCCTCGGCGGCGGGGTTGAAGGGAGCGGGCGGTGCTATTTTCGCCATCTTCGCTGTCGCTGGTTCTTAAACGGATACGGGGTTCGGTTCAATGGCGAGATCCCATCCTCGTCGCCAGTGTCGTATCCGCAATTAAGACTCGTAGTCAGTGACTTTCAATTCAAGCTCTTTATTAACACTGGTGGAACCGAACCGCAAAAGACAAAAAGCTTGCGGCTTTTATATCTTTTGCTTCGGCGGCCGCGGCCAATGGCAGCGATTCAAGTCTCCCGCTCTTGGCTTTAACCAATCGCGGGAGACTTCAATCGGGCCAATCAGGCGCGGCTCGCCTGGCCAATCAGAAATCCCCGCGCCTTAGCCAATCAAGGCACGGGGATTTCGAGTAGTCCATTTGCATACATGACATTAACAACCAGTTCTAGTGAATAGGTGTGAATCTGTAAAATCCCACACATGCCCTGCTTCCATTATGTGGTGTGGCCCTTCCTTTCCCCATTTGGAAATGTTCTGTAACAGCAGATGCAGTGATGGGCAGTTCCTCTTTCACTCAACATCAATCTATGCACATGTATGCTAGTACACATATGCTATTGATGAAACTTTTTTCTTTTTTTTCTTTTTCTTTTATTTGTTTGTCAAACATGTACAACATAACAAGTATGAACATAAACAAGAACAAGGGAGTAAATACAGATAAATGGGGACAGTAAGACAGGGACGGTAAGCACACTGATGCACTTCTGCATGCCCCTTTTAAAGACCACCTAGGAATGGGGTGAGGTCCACAGTAGACAGTTTGAGGTTGAAGCTGTGAAGGGTGGAGGCTATAACAATAGAGTTGGTAGGGTGTTCCAGGTGTTGACTACTCTGTTGCTGAAGTTGTGTTTTTTGCAAAATACGAGTTTGGAGCGGTTTACCTTGTATCAGCGGTTTGCCTGTGTATTATTGTGATTGAGGCTGAAGAAGTGGGATGAGATGTAGCAGAAGTAGTTCATGAGAATCATAAGGCATGCCTTCTGAGGTGAAGCGGCATGATCAATTTGCACACCCACCATCATGGTGCAAATTTATTTTTTATTTATTTATTTATTTTATTTATTGATTTATTTATTTTTGTTAATTGCTTATAAGATAATAGGTATAAGTAAAAACATAGTTATGAATACATGGATACATATAAGAAAAACAAAACAAAACAATAGGACAGGGATGGTAGTCATGTTGGTGCGCTTATGCACGCCCTCTACAATTAATATATTACATTATATTAATATATTATATTATATTATATTATATAAATATATTATATTAATATATTACATTATATTGATTATATTAATTAATTAAATTAATATATTATATTATATTATATTAATACATTACATTATCCCACCCATGTTTCTGTCTTTACCTGTCCTATAACTGAGCACTGCCAGACTGGCTTGTCTTTTAACAGACTGAAGGGCCAACCGGAAATCCTGCCCCTGTGTGCCCCAAAGGGGGACACCTCCTCTGCCTTTGTATTATTTATGCTCCTGCTTTCAAACTTCATATCGTCTTTTAGCAGAATATTTTATGGTTAGGAAATTCCTCATTTTCTCTGATCATAATAGCAGTCAGAGCTGCTCAGTGCTCTGGATTCAGTTCCAAAATATGTGCAAATGCTAATGTAGCACCTATCAGTAGCCCTAAAGGATTGGGGTTCTTTCTTAGAATCATGTAGAAACTGCAAAAGGCAGCCAAATGTTCCTTGGGAAAGAAAAAAAAAACATTTTAAAGAGGTGCTATATTCTTTTAGACTGAAAGCTATTTAGTTGTATGCATGTTTGATCTGAAAATATACAGTAACATCCATAATGTTACTCCCCTCTGAGAGGAGGTTTTGAAGCATTTCTAGTAGGACTACCAGATTCTGCAACAGCTTTGTTCCCTATGCCATCCATCTGGTAAACTTACAAGATTCATTTTTTTGGCCGTATATATGTATACATCTGAACTAATATATGTGGGTATATGCATAATTTTGTATTTATGTATTCTGTCATGTTTATGTAGTATATACTGGAGATGGTGAACCTTTGAAAGCTGTATGCAATGAAATTACATTTTAATGTTTGCCAATTAGTGTACATTCAAAGTGACAATAAAGTTATTCTAGGTCTAATTCATAAAAAGTATTTAATGGCTATTGTATGTTTTATTACAATAGAAAAGAATTTCAACCTCATATTTTGGAAGGCCAAAAGAACTGTGAAGCATCTTGGATTTCAATTGAAAAGGGGATTTTGAAGTACATGGAGGTACTCAAGCAGGAACTATTGGCAGCTCTTTAAAGCCATCATAGCATGGTTGTGTGGCCAAAGGGGATACGGTGGCTCAGTGGCTAAGACGCTGAGCTGGTCAGTCAAAAAGTTCTGCAGTTTGGCAGTTTGAATCCCTAGCAAAGCTAACGGAGTGAGCACCCATTACTTGTCCCAGCTTCTGCCAACCTAGCAGTTCAAAAGCATGTAAAAATGCAAGTAGAAATATAGGAACCACTTTAGTGGGAAGGTAACAGCATTCTGTGTGCTTTCGGCATTCTGTGTGCCTTCGGCATTTAGTCATGCCGACCACATGACCATAGAGATGTCTTTGGACAGCGCTGGCTCTTCAGCTTTGTAACGAAGATGACCACCACCCCCTAGAGCCGAAAACAACTAGCACATATGTGAGAGAGGAAGCTTTACCTTTACCTTTTAGCATGGCTGCCTTACACAGCTGCAGCACAATACCAGGAAAACATACTTGGTTTACAGAGTTGCTGGCAAATGATGTGTACATATCTACATGCCCAATTGCTTTGTCCATCTTGCAGTTGATTGATCTGCTTTGTTTGGGAAAGTAAAATCAATTCAATAAAATTGTACTTAACTTTGTGCATAACATAATTTGATTCTGCATTCTAGTAGTTCAGAATGTCTTTGACCTCCCGTTTCTAATTCCACACACATTTCCCCCCCACTGAGCCTTGACTTTGCTTTGGGTACTTTTCTTTATTAGCTTCAATTATAATACCATCCATATTTTGAATCCAACCAATCAGATCCAGCTCCCAATTCCCTATTTGAAACAAAGCAATACATCAAAGTTTACCATAGATTTATGCTTTATTGATCCCTATGCAAAATAAACAAATTCAATTTTAGTTTAGAAATTATAAACACAGGAACCTGCTTAAAACTGAGACAAGCCACAATCCAGACATGGAAATTATTTAAGAAAAATATCTGCTTAGATAAAGGTAGAGGCCCTCTCTCCTATCATCCACATATTTGTGACAATTATGATGATAATTCTGACTGATTATCAGAATTGTAAATTTAAAGATTTTGGTATTGAATTAGTTTCAATAATCACAGATAACTGTACAGTAACTGTAAAATTTATATTTACCACATTATTTATAAACAGATCTAACCCTAACCCTAATTTAATTTTAATGGCCAATGAGATTTTATATTGTATTTTATTGTGATGCACAAATAAGTCTGATCGAAAAGATGTCACCAGCCTCATCCACACACAATTCCCACACACAATTTTTGGTCCTAAGTCTAAACAGAGCTAATCCTAACCCTAAATTAATTTTAATTGCCAAAGGGATTTTAGCAAGCTGTGAACTTTCCTTTCCTTCAAAAATGTTGAGGAATCTATTCCTAGAATTAATTTTGGGACATGACAACATGCAGATCTAACCCTAACCCATGCTCTATCCCTAAATTCACTTTAATTCAAATGGGATTTTCCAATGCATTATACTGTGGTCCAAAAATGACTCTGTACAGAAAGCCGTCACCTGCCCCAACCTCAGAGAAGCTCTATGATTCGCACCATTTTTGGCTCTAAGTCTTAGCAGAGCTAACCCTAACCCTAACCCTCATTTAATTTTACAGTATTTGCCAATGGAATTTTACCATCTTTTTACTGTGATGCACAAACAGTGGTGAGATTCATTTTTTTTTTTTACTACCGGTTCTGTGGATGTGGCTTGGTGGGGCTGGCAGGGGAATGATACTGTAAAATCTCCAGCCAGAGGTGGTATTTACTGGTTCTCTGAACTACTCAAAAATTCCGCTACCAGTTCTCCAGAATTGGTCAGAACCTGCTGAATACCACTTCTGTGCACAATGAAATCTGATAGAAAAGCTATCATCTGCCCTTTCCTCGAAGAAGCTCTACAAATCTTTCTCCAACAAAAGTTTTTGGCCCTAAGTCTAAACAGAGCTAACCCTAACCCAATTGACATTTAAAATTAAATTAGGGTTAGGGTTAGCTCTGTTTAGATTCTAAACCAAAAACTGGTGTGAGGGAAAGATTCTTAGAACTTCTCTAAGGATGGGACAGATGACAGCTTTTCATTCAGACATCTTTGTGGAACACAATAAAATACATGGTAAAATCGCACTGCCCATCAAAAATCAAATTAGGGTTAAGGTTATCTCTCTTTAGTCTCAGGGCCAAAAAAAATGGTTTTTCAGGAAAGATTCAAATGAAAAACTGTCACCTGCTCTTTCATTAAAGAAGCTCTATGAAACATTCCCCAACACCAGTTTTTGGGTGTGAATCTAAACAGAGTGAACCCTAACCCTTGTCCTAGCCCTAAATTCATTTTTAATTCAAATGGGATTTTCCATGTATTTTATCATGGTCCACAAACAACTCCAAATGAAAATCTGTGAACTTTCCTTCAAAAGCCTCAAGGAATCTATGACTAACATTAATTTTTGGCCATGACACCATGTAGACCTAACCCTAACTCCAACCATAAATTCATTTTAATTTAAATGGGATTCTCATGTATTTTACTGTGGTAAGAAATAACTCCAAACGAAAAACTGTCAACTTTGCTTTCCTTCAAAAACCTCGAGGAATCTAATCATAGCATTAGTTTTGGGCCCTGACAACATGCAGACCTAACCCTAGCCCTAACACTAACTTCGTTTTTAATTCAAATGGGATTTTCCATGTATTTTGTCATGGTCCACAAACAACTCTAAATGAAAAGCTGTCAACTTTCCTTTCTTTCAAAAACCTTGAGGAATCTATTCCTAGCATTAGTTTTGGGCCATGACACCATGTTGACATAACCCTAACCATAAATTCATTGTAATTCAAATTGGATTTTCCCATGTATTTTACTGTAGTTCAGAAATAACTCCAAACAAAAATCTGTCAACTTTCTTTTCCTTCAAAAACCTCCAGGAGTCTATCCCTACCATTACTTTTTGGCCATGACACAATGCAGTCATGGCCAAAAAATAACCCTAACTCTAACCTAAATTAAAGAATCCCTAAAAACTGGAGTTGAGGAAAGATTGTTAGGGATTCTCTAAGGATGAGGCTAGTGACAGCTTTTTTTGTGCTCCACAGTAATAAAATACATGGTAAAATCCCATTGCTGGCAGTTTTTCATTTGGAGTTCATTGTGCATCAGAGTAACTCTAAATACTCAAAGTCTTTTCTAATTCATCATCAGAATGATGACTATACATTATCTGGCATGGACGAATAGGAAGAAGCTTCATTTGTCAACAACCTTTGCAGAAGAAATAAATTTAGATGAGGGAAAGTGAAGAGAATACATTAAAAAAAATCTGAATAATTTTTCCTCTCTTGGATTTGTGTCTTCTTTTAAAAGCAAATGAGACTTCAGGGAGTAAAATTTAAATTGGAGCAATTTCGGTTGAAAATATCAGGAGTGAAACATGTTCTCTTGTGAGATGGACGGTTACACAAAGATGATAAATAAATAAATAATAAACATACATTTGAAGAGGAAAACTGGATAACTATCTGCACAAACATACACATACAAAATACAATAATTGGAGCCTAAAAAGAAAAAAAGGAGGGGGGAAATAATTATTCTGTGAGGCATTATGCAACTGCATCAATGAATGGGTGAAATTCTACCCATTCATAAATAGAGAAGTTTCATTTGAAATTCAAATCATTTCCAATATTTTTTTTTCAGAGAAACAGGAATGTTTCATCAGCTCTAAAAAGATAAAAGGTGGAAAACCAATGTTCAGCTATAATCTCCACTACCTCCTTATCTTTGTACATTGAACTAGGAATGATTTCAGAACTATACTTTCTGTGCCATTTTATGGCACAGAACAGTGGTAGAATTAAAAAAAAAATTATTGATGAATATTGATGAAGAAAAAGTCAAACAGTATTTACAGGAAGCTAAGTTACCAAAGATACCTAAAGAGACTGAAGAAATGCTAGAAAGCAATATAACAATGATGGAACTAAATGAAGCATTTAAGAGACAAAATAATGGGAAAGCTCCGGGTCCAGATGGGCTTCCAGTAGAATTTTATAAAACATTTCAAGAATTATTGAGCATCCCATTGTTAGAAGTTATGAATGAAGTTATGTTAAAAAAGATGATACCTAAAACATGGTCAGAGGCTTATATTACACTCATACCAAAGGAAGAGACTGACCCATCGCAAATTAAGAATTATAGACCTATTTCTTTATTGAATGCAGACTATAAAATCTTTGCTTCAATCTTAGCAGAAAGACTTAAAAAACATTTAAATATTTTTATTCACTCAGATCAAAATGGATTTCTGCCAAAGAGACAAATTAGAGACAATATGAGAGTAATCTTGGACACTTTGGAATACTATGAGGCCCATCCTGAAAAGCAAATGGCTTTGATATTCCTAGATGCTCAAAAAGCATTTGACAACGTGAACTGGAGATTTATGTTATTATTATTGGAGCAGATGGGTTTCGCTAAAAAATTTATTCAAGCAATAGAAGCTATATATAATAAACAGACAGCAAGGGTAATGATGGAGGGGGAACTTACAGGTTTTATTAATATAAGGAAAGGCACAAGACAAGGATGCCCCCTATCTCCTTTGCTATTTGTGTTGATCTTGGAAGTGTTGAATAGAAATATTAGGGATGATAAAAGCATAAAAGGAATGAAAATTAAGAAGGAAGAATTTAAGCTACAAGCTTTTGCTGATGACTTAGCTTTTATTTTGGAAGATCCGCTAGAAACAGCTCCAAAGTTACTGGAAAGGATAGAGGCATATGGAGAGGTGGCTGGTTTGAAAATAAATAAAGATAAAACAAAGATTTTGACAAAGAATATGCTATTGAGACAGAGAGAAGAATTGGCAGATCTTTTGAAAATTCAAGTTACAAATAAGGTTAAGTATCTGGGGATATATTTGACAACAAGATGTAGCACATTAAAGGAGAATAATTATATTAAACTTAAACAACAGATAACTACAGATTTGAAGAAGTGGGAAAACTTGCAATTGTCATTAATAGGGAGAATTTCAACAATTAAGATGAATATCTTACCTAGAATTTTATTTTTGTTTCAAACAATACCAATTAGGCTTGGAAAAGACTATTTTGAAGATTTAAATAAAATTATGTTGAAGTTTATATGGCAAGGTAAAAAAGCGAGAATAAAGCTAAAGCTTTTGCAAGATGCTAGAATTAGAGGAGGTTTTGGTCTGCCTAATTGGGAATTGTATTATCAAGCTGCAAGTTTGATGTGGGTCAAAGAATGGATAACATTAAGGAAACATAGGTTGTTGACATTAGAAGGGCATGACTTGCTGTTGGGTTGGCATGCTTTTTTATGGTATAAGGGAACTAAAACACAGGGTTATTTTAGAAGACATTATGTACGGGAGTCTTTGTGGTTAAATTGGGAGAAGATAAAAAGACAATGTTATTTGAAAATTCCAGTTTGGTTATCGACCATTGAAGCATTTTCCTATCCTATAATCTACAAGAAGGAACAAACAGTTAGATATGGGGAACTTTTGGATGAAAAGGGTGAACTTAAATCGATTCAAAACTTAGAGGAACAAGGTATAAGGATGAATTGGTTTTCATATGCACAAATACACTCAAGATATGATGAAGATTCTAAAACGGAGGGATTTTATGATAAACAGACTGATTTAGATAAGATCTTGATGGGTACTGATGAGAAGGTGATTAAAAAACTATATGATTATTTACTGGGAATGAAATTAGAGGAAGAACAAGTCAAAGAAACTATGATTGTTTGGGGGAAGAATTTTGGATATGGGATTGATTTAGAGAAATGGCAGAAATTGTGGTCTCAAAATTATAAAATGACAATGTCAACAGCATATAAAGAAAACTTGTATAAGATGTTTTACAGGTGGCACTTTCCTCCGACAAGAATAGCAAGAATGTTCAAGAACAAATCTGAAAAATGCTGGAAATGTCATCAGATACCCGGCTCGTATTACCATATGTGGTGGACTTGTGAGGATGCTAGAAAATATTGGACTATAATTCGCATGTGGTTGGAAAAAATGACAAAGAAACATATAGATTTGAAACCAGAGATCTTCTTATTGGGAATTTTACCTGATATATATAGTAAAGATTTGAAATACCTGATTGTAAATGTATTAACAGTGGCCAGGATTGTATTTGCTAAAAATTGGAAGAATGAGAAAATACCATTACAGGAAGAAATTATTAAAAAAATATTGGAATGTGCTGAGATGAGCAGATTGACATTTGAAATTAGAGAGCAAGAGGATAAACAATTTTACGAAATTTGGGATCTTTTTTATAAATGGCTAGATGATAAAATACGATAATAGAATATTTAGAATGCTAGATAGTAAGGAATATCTTTATTTTGCTATTATTTTGCTATTTGATATTATATTTATAAAGGATTTTTTAGGATTGATTTGATATGACTAGATGATTTGTTATAGAGTAAATTGGTTTAAAGTATTGTTAGCTCATAAAGCATGAATGATTAAAAATATAGTCAAAAACTTCTTTCTTTAGTGATATTAGGATATATAAGTTTGGATTGACAATATGAGTTGTTATGTAACATAATTGTAATTGAGACTACAGAATGAATGCACAAAAATGATGAACCATCTGACACACTGGATGTACATATAAGAGTTGATGTTTTTATGTTTTGTTTGTCTTGTTTGTTTGTAGAAAATTTAATAAAAACTTTTTCAAAAAAAAAAAAAAAAAATTACTACCGGTTCTGTGGGCATGATTTGGTGGGTGTGGCAGGAGAAGGATACTGTAAACTCTCCAATCCCACCTCACTGCAGGGGAAAGATACTGCAAAATCCCATTCCCTCCCCACCCCACTAACCTGCTTTCCAGATCCATTCTCCTGTGCAGGGCAACAAAAGAAGACCCAGCCAATCAACTGGGACTCAGGAGGCAGAGAATAGATGGGGGCAGGGCCAATCAGAGGTGGCATTTGCCGGTTTTCTGGACTTCTCAAAATTTCCACTACCGGTTCTCCAGAACTGGTCAGAACCTGCTGAATACCACCTCTGGCACAGAAACAGAAGACGGAAGCCACTAAGATGTGGCACATTAGAACTTTATTCAGAGAGTAGACTTTACATAATGTTTTTTAAGTAGAATAATTTTAGCCTGGACATTATGCTTCTAATAAATTTATTTGTTGATCCATTGTTTTATTTTATTGTTGTCCATGAATTTCTCAACATTGAAAAAGTATATATTGGGGATAGCTATATACTGTATATATAAATGCATAGATTAGGGAAAGGACAATATTAAGGAAAGCAACATACAATCATCATTGTGGATTTCCTCCCTCCACCCACACAGAGCTCTAAAATAATATTTTTTTAAAAAAAACTACATAAAATATAATAAAACAGCCTAGTATTTGAGTTCATGACATAATGACATGACTTGATTTGGGGAGTTAGGCAAATGTCTCTTTGGGAAATGACAGTAAATGATTCTTTAAAATTTAAGATGAATGAATAGAAAGCTTTGGGAAGCAATGGGAACATATGGGATCACATCTTCCTGGAATATGCACAAATTTGTGATGTAATAACTCCAACAGCTTCAGAACAATTGCAAACGTAAGAAGCAGAATATTAGTTGTGACTCTAAATGTTCATGAGTTAACATGTCTTGTCACATTTCATTTATTAGACCCCTTAGAAACAATAATGTAACTAATCTAAACTGATACTGTGCATTAAACTATTTTTAACATGATTTATTTTGTGAAACATTTTCACCTCTCCAACACATTTATGTCTTTTTGCTACAAAACCCTGCAGAATTATAGAATATGAGGATATACTTAAAATAAGAAATATTTTTTCTTTTTGAGTGATGCTCATTTTCAGTCCACACACACACATACATACACACACACAACCTCAAAGAGGAACTTTTCTCCCATGACACAAAATTAATTAATTTTGCCAGTAGCTTGATTTCCATGGGAGAGTCCCAAACCATCTGATATTTTATTATTTCTGTAATTTAAACTGTATCTTCTGATTCATGTACTATTGTTTGCTTCGCTAGTCTTCACGGTTCACCTACCAAGTCATGTACCAAAGGGCAACAAGCTTCTACCCCTTAAAAATCCAGATATAATTAACTTCTAAAGTGTGCCTATGAGATTGTTAGAGGAAATTAATTGAACAAATGCAGAGACAAAGAAATGTTATAATTAAACTGCAGTGATGGACATTTGTGATATTTGCTGAGCTTTTGTTAGATTTTGTCCTGTATTTGACTGTCTTTTCTAGTTTTGGTAGATCTGTGTGGAAAAACCACATTAAGTTCCAAACTAATCCATGTTTATAAGTACAGCTTGCCAACCACAAAGCCTGGATCCATCCCATCAACATTTTGTCTTCTGTACTCCACAGCTGCCAGTGTGAGTAAAAGTTCACTCATAGGCCTTTTGTTCCAGGGCAAAATGGAGAAAACATTTGCAAGAAGATAAGTTACATTCATTTATAAAGTTGAATGTTGCACCTTCAAAGCAGGGATTTTGGACTCTCAGATAAGCTCTCAATTTATTATGCTGACAAAGTATTCCATTGGAATTCCTTTTCATTTGTAACTCCTCAGATACATACATCTTTTGCAAGTATGGAGGCATTTCCAAAGGAGAAGTTTTACTAAAATTAATTATTATGTACCAATTTGCATGACCAGAAGAATAGGGAATGGAAGGAGAGAATGGATAACCCTAGTGTAAGAAAAAACTACGAGGGCTTGCAATATCATAAACCTCTTTCAAGGAATTAAGGTTATTTTTGGAAAAAAACAGCATTCCTCTTAATGGAATAGTCATGAATGTCTGTTGAAAAGAGCTCTGTAGAATTTGTTCACTTTGGAAAAAATGGACACATTCACAATTAGTTAAGCCATCAATTCATAACATTCCCTTTCCTGCATCTCTTCCCACCATCAGAGTAGCCCAGGGGAAGTGACAAAAATGAAATAAACCAGAGTTATTTAGCAAGAGATCAGCTGGAACTCTGGCTAGGTTTTCCTTTTGAGTTTCAGAGACAGCAATTGTCCTCAAATAGAAGTTCCCAGTTCATAGAAGAAATAAGAATACACAAGGTTTCACACATCTGCAAGGCCCTGATTGATCACTCATACAAAAACAAAACTATACTTTTATTTGGAAGTCACCTGAATTACAAAAGGGAGGGAGAAGGAAGTGTGATTCTTGTGCTTAGGAAAAGGAATAGTTCTACATGAAAAAGAATGGATAAATGAAAATTTAAGGATCTTATGTTGATGAGCGAATTATCAACAGAGGAAAAGACAAAAAGATTGATAATTAAATGGGGTTTTATATATTTTCTACTGGGAACTGCCACTGGAAAATATATATTTCTTACAATCTATTTATTGAATAAATACATAAAATAAAACTCTCTTGAGTTGGAAGTGCAGATCCAATAGTACTGAACCTAATGATCTCGTAACTACAAAGGTAATATAGGTTTTTTTATTAATATCCCACTTCTATTATTTTTACAAATAACTCAAGGTAACAAACATCTCCCACACACCTTCCTCCTATTTTTCCCACCACAACAGCCCTGTGATGTGAAATGGGCTGAGAGAGAGAGTGTGTGTGTGGCTGGTCCAAGGGTACCTAGCTGGCTGTCATGGTTATGGTGAGACTAGAACTCACAGTCTCTGATTTTCTAGCCTGGTGCCTTAACCATTAGATCAAACTTGCTTTAATTAGTAACTCTACACAGACAGTGTAAATTTACACAGTGCTCCTATTAGTCTGTGCACTCTATTAGCCTCCTGTCTAAGAAACTGAAAATCTAAGCTTACTTCCTTTCATTTTCATCTGAAATGGACGTGGAGCATGTGTTCTTGGACAACTCCTGTTACAAAGTGGTTAATTAGTAAATAGGTTTTGCTACTTGTTTAATGTACGTCCTGTAGACAAACCTCATTGGTGTTATAATTATAATCTGCTTCACTCATCACTGCTGAGGTCAGGTTTCTGCTCTCAGGAACATTTACATACAGGTGAAACTCAAAAAATTAGAATATCGTGCAAAAGTTCATTTATTTCAGGAATGCCACTTAAAAGGTGAAACTAATATACGAGATAGACTCATTACATGCAAAGCAAGATAGTTCAAGCCATGATGTGTCATAATTGAGATGATTATGGCTTACAGCTCATGAAAATCCCAAATCCACAATCTCAGAAAATAGGAATATTGTGAAAAGATTCAATGTTCTAGGCTCAAAGTATCCCACTCTAATCAGCTAATGAAGCCATGACACCTGAAAAGGGTTCCTGAGCCTTTAAATGGTCTCTCAGTCTGGTTCAGTAGGAATCACAATCATGGGAAAGACTGCTGACCTGACAGTTGTGCAGAAAACCATCGTTGACACCCTCCATAAGGAGGGAAAGCCTCAAAAGGTAATTGCAAAAGAAGTTGGATGTTCCAAAAGTGCTGTATCAAAGCACATTAATAGAAAGTTATGTGGAAGGGAAAGGTGTGGAAGAAAAAGGTGCACAAGCAGCAGGGATGACCGCAGCCTGGAGAGGATTGTCAGGAAAAGGCCATTCAAAAGACTGAGGCTGGATGCATCAAGAGCTACCACGCACAGATGGATCCTGGACATGGGCTTCAAATGATGTATTCCTCTTGTCAAGCCACTCCTGAACAACAAACAATGCCAGAAGCATCTTACCTGGGCTAAAGAAAACAGAATTGGTCTGTTGCTCAGTGGTCCAAAGTCCTCTTTTCTGATGAGAGCAACTTTTGCATCTCAATTGGAAACCAAGGACCCGGAGTCTGGAGCAAGAAAGGAGAGGCACACATTGCAAGATGCTTGAAGTCTGGTGTGAATTTTCCACAATCTGTGTTAATTTGAGGAGCCATGTCATCTGCTGGTTTGCTTCATTAAGTCCAGGGTCAATGCAACCATCTACCAGGAGATTTTGAAGCACTTCATGCTTCCTTCCACAGACAAACTTTGTTGTGATGCTGATTTCATCTTCCAGAAGGACATGGCACCTTCCCACACTGCCAGAAGCACTAAAAACTGGTTCAATGACCTTGGGATTACTGTGCTTGATTGGCCAGCAAACTCACCTGACCTGAACCCCATAGAGAATCTATGGGGCATTGCCAAGAGAAAGATGAGAGACATGAGACCGAACAATGCAGAAGAGCTGAAGGCTGCTATTGAAGTATCCTGGTCTTCCATAACACCTCAGCAGTGCCACAGGCTGATAACTTCCATGCCACGCCGCATTGAGGCAGTAATTGCTGCAAAAGGGGTTCAAACCAAATATTGAGTACATATACATACTTCTACTTTTCAGAGGTCGGATATTGTTCAATGTACAATCCTTGTTTTATTGATTGCATGTTATATTCTAATTTTCTGAGATTGTGGATTTGGGGTTTTCATGAGCTGTAAGCCATAATCATCACAATTATGACAAATCATGGCTTGAACAACCTTGCTTTGCATGTAATGAGGCTATCTCATATATTACTTTCACCTTTTAAGTTGCATTACTGAAAGAAATGAACTTTTGCATGATATTATGATATTTCAAGTTTCACCTGTACACGCACAGAATGCTTCAATCTCCAACACTTTGGGTGTTAATAAAGATCTTGAAGAATCTTATGATTTAACCTAGAGAGTCTTTCATGACAAAATAACAGTGACCACAGTCAGAGATACTTCAGGCTTTATAAGGAAGAGGTACCCTTGAATGTTAAATCAGAAATATCCTTACAATTCTTAATTGGCAATCAAAGGAGATTATCTCCAACTGGGATTATTTTTCCCCCTTTCTGAAGTACAAAATCTGTTCATTGTACATAAGTTTATTATATCAGAGTGAATTCCATCATTGTCTGCTGACCAAAGTTGTTTTTTTTCTCTTCTCCATTATCAGAAGTTAGGGTTGTGGAAAGCATCTTAGGAGACGGGAAAGAGAACACAGTTACAGGTTGTTAGGGATAACATTGTTTACCCTAACTGGTTTAGGTAAATAATAATATGTTATCATAGTTTGTATGTTAAAGTATCTGCAACTTTAACTGTGGGATAGTAATTAAGGGAGTGGTTGTGAAAGCACTTTAAAAGAAGCAAGAGGACAGCTTGCTCTCTCTCTGGCTTTGATGATCCCTGATTACTGCTTGGAATCAAGACTGCTTTGCTCGAACGGGAGAGAAAACAAAGGACTGATTTGTAAGTGAATTGACATAGGATATTCTACACGGACTTTGCTAACTGAATATCCCTGAATGGACTGACTAAATGATACATGACTATTGGACTGTTATTTTGACTATGCTATGAACTCATAATGGAATAAACTATATTTTTGATAGCACAAGCGTATCTGTTATTTTTACTGTATGTTAATAAACATACAAGCTTAGCTCACTCATTTACCTGTGTGCCTATCTGACTAACGCTGCACATTCTGTTTAGCTTGTCTCCCTAACCCTGGTTGGGGAAACCAGGCTTAACACTGGTTATGGGCCCAGAGGCTGCAAAGTCAGTTTAACTAGGATAAAACAGATTTATGTAAAAGTGAGAGTTTGTGTTGTTTTACATTACAGTAAACAGACAGCTGTGTTTTATTAATTATAGTATTATATCCATATAAGAAAACATGGCACAAGTCAATTTACAAAGTTTGTCCCTTATATCCAAGCTGGATGGAACAAACTATGTATCATGGTCTATGAAATGTAGTTTGCTTCTACGAAGAGAAGGTTTGTGGAACATAATTGAAAATCCACCAAACGTAGAAGAATGGGATGCAGAGGATGATGAAGATAAACTAAAGATAGAAGAATTTATGCATAAAAATCAACAAGCTATTTGCATAATTGGGTTAACCTTAACTGATCAACAGCTTGTTTATATCCACGGAGAGAAAACGGCTGTTGGGTGTTGGCAGAAACTGAAGAGGATTTATGTTCGAGATAATGTTGGTGCTCACATAAATCTAACACGGAAGCTTTTCAGTACACATCTCCAAACAAATGGTGATATGCTGAGTCATTTGAAAACTATGCAAAGCATTTTTCAAGAACTGCACGAGAAAGAGCTTATTTTCTCTGAACTACACCAAGTCTACATAATTCTATCTTCCCTTGATGAAAGTTATGACAACTACGTAACTTCCCTTGAAATATTGCCAAAGGAAAGCCTAACTTTAACTGATATAACTGGCAGATTGATTGAAGAGGCAAGAAGAAGGCTTGAAAGAGACGAATTAAGGAGGCAGCAACCTCAAAAAGAAGATAATGAATCTCCTACTGCATATGCAATTAAAAAGTGTTTTAATTGTGGAGGAAGAGGACATTTGGCAACATTTTGTAAAAAGGCACAGCGCCAGAACGCTGGCCAGAATACTAAAAGTCATCAAAAGATAAATAAAAATTTAGAGTTAGCCATGTATACTAACGGAGCTGTAAAAAATAATTTATGGGTGGTTGACAGTGGAGCATCCCATTGTATAACAAATGATAACAAAAATTTTATTAAAATGTCCCAGAGTACACAGCAGATATCGTTAGCCAATGGCTGGAAACTGAAAGCTAAAGGTCAAGGTATAGCATATTGTTCTTTTATAAAAGAGAATGTAAAAATGTTATATGTACTACAACTTAAGTTTAATTTAATTTCAGTTAGAATTTTGGTTAAACTAGGATATGTAGTTACCTTTAAAGGAGATAACTGCATAATTGAGAAAGAAGATAAAAAAATTACTGCATCTTTAAGAGGTGAATTATATGTGTTAAATGATAATGGTTTAAAAGTGGCTAACACAGTTTATGAAAATAAGAAACCTCATGATGAATGTATTCACTTGTTACATCGAAGGCTAGGGCATTTAAATTTTAAAATGCTTAAGAAAACTTGAATTATCTAAGGGAATAAGTTTGAAACCTTGTAATAAGTATTTGCAATGTAATGCCTGTAATCAAAGTAAGAGCAGGGTCACACCGGCTAATAGATTTGATGGATTTACTACCAAAGAGCCTTTAGAGGTAGTAATTGCAGATTTAATAGGTCCGAAAAAACCAAGTGTAGGAGGAGCTCGTTACATATTAAGTATAATGGACCACTATTCTAGATATGGGTTTTGCTATTTAATGAAGAGCAAAACTGAAACGTATCAAAATCTCTTTAATTGGATTAAATTTGCTGAAAGGAAAACTAAAAAGAAATTTGTAACTCTTATAACAGATAATGGTACAGAATTTACAAATAATAAATTCCAGAACAGACTAAGAATGTTAGGTATTCAACATAAAATGTCTGCACCATATAGGCCACAACATAATGCCTTTATAGAGAGAAGAGGCCAAACATTACAATCAATGACACGAACTATGATGTCTGATTCAGGATTACCTGACAATTTGTGGGGAGAAGCAATAATGTGTGGTAATCATATATTAAATAATGTTGTTAATTCAACAACAGGTGAATTACCATTCACATTGTGGCATGGTACAAAACCTGATTTAAGTTACATGCACACATTTGGAGCACCAGCATGGGTGCATATCCCTTCACAACTCAGACACAAAGGACAGCATAGAGCTAAAAGATTATATTTTGTAGGATATACATCTAATCATAGATCTTATAGATTCTGGGAACCAGGTACATCTAGAGTTTACACCAGTGCTAGTGCTAAATTCCTAGAACATGTAGGATGGAATAGATTAGAGCAAGATTTAAATAATGAAGTAATTATTGAACCCTACAAAAGGCAGAAAGATCAGATTAGTTATAAGAAGAGTCCAATTAAAGAAGAAGTCCACGAAGAGCAAATAGGACCAGAACAAGAGGAAACAGTTGATCAGGAAGAGTTAGATAATCAAGAAGAGTTAATAAATGAAAATCCACCTGTAAGTCCTGTAATACCTAGACGTACTACACGTGTAACTAGACCACCTGATAGGTATCAAGCAAGTATAGTTTGCCAAGTAACTAAAGTTCCAACTAGTGTAGATGAACTTAGGATGTATCCTGCTAAGGATCAGGAGAATTGGCAAAAGGCAATGGAAAAAGAACTAAATTCATTAAAGGTAATGAAAGTATATGAAGATGCCAAATTACCTCCAGGAGAAAAATCCATTGGGTGCAAATGGATATTTAAAGTAAAAACTGGAAATGATGGGACTGTTACCCATAAAGCTAGGTTGGTAGCTCAAGGATTTAATCAAACTGCATCTGATTACGATGAAGTTTTTGCACCAAGCCTTAAAGCAACATCTTTGAGAGCCGCATTAGTGTGGGCAGCTAAGAAAAACTATGTCATTAACCATTTAGATGTAGAAACTGCTTACCTGCATGCACCATTGCAGCACACTATATATTTAAGAAAACCATTTGGTATAAAGGATAATAAAAATAGTAATGATTGTTGGAAACTCAAAAAGAGTCTTTACGGGTTGAAACAATCTGGGTTTGAGTGGAACCAATATATTGTGAAAGAGTTAAACAATATAGGTTTTAAATCTGGTTTAGCAGATCCATGTGTGTTTAAAAGAGAAAATAATGGAACGATGTCATTATTGTTATTATTTACAGATGATATTGCTTTGATAACTAAGACTAATAATGAAGCTAATGAGATTATATCATTATTAGCCAAAAAGATAAAATTAAAGCATTTAGGTGAAATTAAAAAGTATCTAGGATTGACAATTAACAAAACAAAAAATGGTTTTAAGATATCTCAAGAAGATAAAATTTGCCAATTAATTAAAACGTTTAAAATGGAACTTTGTAAACCGGCAAAGACTCCAATGAGTCAGGAAGTTTGCCAAACTGATGATCAAAGTCCCAAATTTGATAAGTCTATATATCAATCTTTGATTGGTAGCTTATCATATATAAGCCATTGGTCTAGGCCAAATATAGCTTATAGTGTAAATCAGCTGGCATGTTTTAATTCAGATCCACATCAATGTCATTGGCAATCATTAAAGAGAATTTTAAGATATCTTAAAGGAACAATGAACCATGCATTGTATATAGAATCAAAGTGTGATTTGAGTCTTAGTGCCTATGCAGATGCAAGTTTTGCAACTGATATAAACACAAAAAAATCAACATCTGGGATGGCTATATTATTTGGTAAAACACTAATAGGGTGGAGGTCAATCAGACAACAGCATATCAGCTTGTCCACAATGAAAGCGGAATTTTCATGTCTGTCATTACTATGCACTGACTTAATTCTGTACAAACAGTTATTATTAGACATGGGTATAACTGTAAAAGATTCCATTATTGTGTACGAGGATAATCAAGCAGCTATAAAGTTAGCTACTAGTATTGCTGTAAAAACTAGATCAAAGCATCCTGATTTAAGATACTTAAATGTTAGAGAATCTGTAAAGAATGGGCTAATTAAATTGGAATACTGCATGACGGAAGAAAACATTGCAGACCAATTTACAAAAGCTCAAGGAGTAACTAAGTTTAAAGAAAGTTGTAACAAATATGATTTAAAGATGTAAATAGTTATATTTATTATTATTTCCTAAAAGGGGAGAATGTTAGGGATAACATTGTTTACCCTAACTGGTTTAGGTAAATAATAATATGTTATCATAGTTTGTATGTTAAAGTATCTGCAACTTTAACTGTGGGATAGTAATTAAGGGAGTGGTTGTGAAAGCACTTTAAAAGAAGCAAGGCTGCAGCTTGCTCTCTCTCTGGCTTTGATGATCCCTGATTACTGCAAGGACTCAAGACTGCATTGCTCGAACGGGAGAGAAAACAAAGGACTGACTTGTAAGTGAACTGACATAGGATATTCTAAACGCACTTTGCTAATTGAATATCCCTGAATGGACTGACTAAATGATACATGACTATTGGACTGTTATTTTGACTATGCTATGAACTCATAATGGAATAAACTATATTTTTGATAGCACAAGCGTATCTGTTATTTTTACTGTATGTTAATAAACATACAAGCTTAGCTCACTCATTTATCTGTGTGCCTATCTGACTAACGCTGCACATTCTGTTTAGCTTGTCTCCCTAACCCTGGTTGGGGAAACCAGGCTTAACACAGGTTTTGCTTTTGATACACTTTATGATCAGCCAAGCACATCACTTAGAAATAATGGAACTCTTACTAGCCTGGCCAGTTTTTATGTTAGTGCCTACAGCACACTCTCAAAATTTATGCCTGCTGCATATGAACTTCTGGTAAGAACTTCTTTAGGTATCTTTGATAAGGATAGTCTACTAATATTGTTATTTTTCTCCTCTTCACTTTAAAAAAAGCTTTGAGAATTGAAGGCACATTTTAAAACTTTTAGGACTACAGGACAATTTCTTTAAAAGAATGCACATCAGAGAGATATCTAAACTTTTTCTGATTGCTTTCTGAAAGCCATGGATATACGAAGTACAGTAAACCTCTTTCCTCGTTCAGGTATGCTATTCCTAGGAAAAAGCATCTGAAATCCTCCCTTGGTCCTTTTCTTCAGTTAAAGTCAGACCAGGGTGGTTGCATCTATTCCTACAAAATAGCTTGCTGGTTTCAGCTATGATGAATAACTGTCAGTCCTGTTCATTTTTATAAATGAGTGGGATGGGTATTAATATGTGCAAAGTATTACATATTTTGAAAGAGAACATTCTGGGGAATTTTGAAAGGTTCTGGTAATCTTCCAGATTATGTCAATCCAGAGGTTGGTTTGGACATTTTTCAAAAATAAACCTTTCAAAATTTGAATTGATTCCAGAGAGGATCCATCTCTGTTTCCCAGCCAGATCATGTCTAGAGGTGGTATTCAGCAGGTTCTGACCAGTTCTGGAGAACCAATAGAGGAAATTTTGAGTAATTTGGAGAGCCAGCAAATACTACCTCTGACCGGCCCCACTCCCATCTATTCTCTGCCTCCCGAATCCCAGCTGGGCCTTCTTTTGTTGCCCTGCACAGGAGAATGGAGCTGGAAGGCAGGTTAGTGGGGTGGGGAGGGAATGGGATTTTTCAATATCCATCCCCCAAGAGTGGGGAGGGAATGGAGATTTTGCAGTATCCTTCCCCTGCCACTCCCACCAAGCCAGTTCCCACCAAACCAGTTCCCACAAAACTGATAGTAATTTTTTTTGAATCCCACCACTGGTTTAGAACACCATGGTTCACTTCCTGTTCTACTGTAGTACATTGACTTGAGGTCATGTCAGAACATTGGCATGATCCTGAGGAAGCTTACCAGACCATTCCAGAATATTCCATTAGTGGGAGAGTGGGGACAGAGGAGAAGGAGGAGAGAGAGATGTACACACATAATGAGTGTATGTTCTTCTGAACTAGCATGTACAAAATTACACTTTAGTTCCACCACAGAAAATGAGGTTGAAAGTCCCTGATTGCTTGTTGCCTTGTCTTATGAGGACATCCTTTGCAAAGTTTAAAAAGCAATACATTTGCAAAAAAATAAAAGAGCAACAATTATGTCACATTGTTGTTTTTATGGAATAAACATAAAAGCTTTTAATAATATTAGTGGGTTTTTAAAGAAAGTAAATTGAGCACTTAGATTCCTGGCATCTTTCCTTGAAAAAAAATTTCTAGACATAACACCAGAAATATGAACCGAAGCATTTGCATCTCCTCCAAGAAAACAAGCCATTTCACTTAATGCTAACAATTCATTCTTTAGTTTCCTGGTGTGCCTGGATATTGCAGCACATTAGTTAAAGTCACATAATTTATAGAGAGTGAAGAAAGGCCCATTCTTAAACTGCAGCACATTATGGGTTCTTTTTTTAAATGGCAAGAAAGATGTAGCTTCATTTTTACATAGCTTTTTGCATAGCTTTGCTGGTGTAAAATCCTTGAACGTGCATCTGGTAGCAATAATTTTGATCTGCGCAAAGGACAATCAATGAACTGAGTGCCAGAACACTGTTTACATATTGAGTGTTAGATTATACTCTTTACTCACGAGGTAGAAGATTTATTGTTTTCGATAAAATCTGAAGGGCCTTTGTAGCTTCACACTTTACTACACTGAGCAAGGCATGTGAAAGGAAAAGTATTTCTTTTAGCTCTTAATAAGATGGAGTGTATTCATACTAATCATTTTAAGAGACTTGAAGACTTGTACACAGTGCTTCTCTGACTGCTTAGATATGCTTTGTTCTTAGTACAGGTAATCCTTGACTTATGACCACAATTGAGCCCAAAATCTCTGCTGTTAAGTGAGATATTTGTTAAGTGAGTTTTATCCCATTTTACGATCTTTCTTGCCACTGTTATTAAAAGACTCACTGCAACGGATACGTTAGTAACCTGGTTGTTCGATGAATCTGGCTTCCCCTTGCCTTTGCTTGTGAGTGGTTGCAAAAGGTGATCCCATGATCTTGGGACACTGCAACCATCATAAATATAGTTGTCAAGCACCTGAATTTTGATCACGTGATCATAGGGAGGCTGCAAAGATCATAACTGTGGAAAACAGTCATAAGTCACATTTTTCAGTCCCATAGTAACTTTGAATGGTCATTAAATGAACTGTCAGGGACAACCTGTTTAAGTCAAGGACAACCTGTACATACTTTGGCATAGCTATATAAATATAGGGAAGCTGCCTAAGTTATAAAGTAAAAATTCACGGGTACTTACATGTATGGTATTCAGCTTTGTTCGGGTATTTTCCCACGTCATTGTAGTTGTGCTTTTAAAGTTGTAGCAACATTTTGGCAGAATCTCATCTACCATCATCAGGCTTCTGTATATGCTGCCCCAAATTTAAATCTGAAACCACTATAAAAGTCTGACTCACAGATGAACACTATACAGAAGCCTGATGATGGCAGATGAGATTCTGCTGAAACGTTGCTACAACTTTAAAAGCACAACTACAGTGACGTGGGAAAATACCCGAACAAAGCTGAATACCATACATACATACATACATACATACATACATACATACATACATACATACATACTTACATACATACATACATATATATATATATATATATATATATATATATATATATATATATACGTATGTATGTATATGTAGGTCTAGGTGTGTTCAGGTCTTTTCCCGTATAAGATTAAGAGTTGGCAATGTTTCAGTGAGGTCCCACTCACCATCCTCAGGCTGGTGCTTTTGGCTTCATGCCAGTGCAAACAGTGTGTGATTGGAGCTGCTGTCTCTCTATAAATACCGGTGGTGGGGGATGGTATGCTGGGCTGGTTGGCTGCGCTGCTGCCTCTTGATTGGTTGATGGAGTTGATGTTGGTATAATGGGCTGTGTGATGGTCTTGTGAGTTTTGTTGTGGAGATATCCTGGATCTTGTTCTATAATCTCCTGAGTCGTTTGTTTTGTAGTGGTCTTTTTTCCATTAGCCTCTTGTGTTTTAACGGCTTGGGTAATGGGTTGTGTGTAAGTCTATTTAGCCATCTCAGCAAGTTCCATCATCTTTATCAACCATTGCTCCACTGTGGGTAGCACTGAGTCTTTCCATCCTTGTCCTTATTCACAATAATTGTGGTCCAGCTGCTGCTGCGATTTTTCCTTTGGAGATGAGCCAGAAGTGTGCCGTTGGCAATATGTATTTTTGTGAAGGTTTGAAAGAGACTCCTTAAGAGAAGTTGAGAATTCTAATTCGTAATTTTTATATGATTCATTGTTATGCTAATGAAATCACACTGAGGCTATAGCAGATGTAGTTTTACTCTCATGTACAAGATTCCTGTTTCAAGAATATCCCATTGTGCTGAGTGGCTAATTGATTATAATATGAGTGATGAATTCAGCATGTTTTAGGCACACTCCCATCATTTTGGCTGTTACTTTGCTATTTTGCCATATTTATAGGCTTTTTGAAATACGTGGAACAGAAATATCTGAATAATTAGCTGTTTGCTATCTATCCTCAAATCACATGGCAGAATCAAAATCTAATGTTGACATCCCTCTGGCCTGGGACAAAATTTGCTGCAGGCTTCCATCACATCTACTTCAAAGAATTCTCATAGCAAATGATCAGATTGCTTCTTCCTATTTGCTTATCCTTTTTCCAATATTGGAGAAATGAGATACAACACTTTGCAACCATTGAAGTAGCTTGCTAATGGTACTGCATATGTTTTCCATCTAGAAAATATGAAAATAACAATAATCAGCAATTAGTCCATTGCCTAATTGCAATCCCATGTATCAACTGCTCCTCTTCCTCCAAGTCACAGGAAACAAGAGAAAGCAGAGAATTGAAGGAAAGGAACAAGAAATAAGGAGGCTGTTTTGTTGTCTTGCTTCTGATTGATTCTTTTATGTTTCCCCAGTACATTCTTCCATTGAGTACCTTTCTAGTACCTGCCTTCCATTGAGGACCGGTATACTGCACAAGTCAAAAAGAGAAAATATTTACAGACCCTTCACATCCTGGACATAAACTGTTTCAACTCCAACCCTCAAAATGACACTATAGAGCACTGCAAACGAGATTTTTCCCAAATGCCATCACTCTGCTAAACAAATAATTCCCTCAACATTGTCAAACTATTTACTAAGTCTGCATTACTATTACTATTAATCTTCTCATCATTCTTATCACCCATCTCCTCCCACTTGTGACTGTATGACTGTTACTTTGTTGCTTATATCCTTATGATTTATATGGACTGTTTCCTAGTATGATTTGATTGCTTATTTGTACCCTATGACTGTCATTAAGTGTTATACCTTATGATTCTTGGTGAACGTATCTTTTTCTTTTATGTACTCTGAGAGCATATGCACCAAGACAAATTCCTTGTGTGTCTTATCACACTTGGCCAATATTCATTCATTCATTCATTCATTCATTCATTCATTCATTCATTCATTCATTCTTATAGCCTTATGATTACAGGCTGATGAAGTTTTCCTGTAATCAATCAACTTTAAAATAGTTATGTTCTGCCATTGGCCATCATAATCAAAATGGCTATCATAATAATTTCAACATCCAGTTAAATGCAGCGGATGAATATTTCCATAGAGGTAAATTTTATACTACCAAAAAGTGAAATGACAGCAAAAAATTAAACTGTGTGAACACATGAACACAAACAGAGAGAAAGTTCATAAAATAGTCCATGAGCCAAGACCTGAATTTTCACATATTGGTACCACCCGAGGTGACTAATAATCTTAGGTGTTTTTGGCTTCTTTTATGTCTCTAGTTTATGTTTTGATGTGATAGCCCTTGTTAACTCGTAGCTTAATCGAGGTTATCACTCTTAGAATAGATGCACCCTATGTACACGGAAAGAAAGGGTGAACACATACTTTGACAATATTCTCTATTCTGAACATCACCACGTTTATGCTAATGACCAAATATACTATCCAAAATATCTCCAGAACCCTTTCATTGTTAGTATGCATGAACAGTCTAGTCATGGGCGTCCGGAGGGAGGGTGGGGGGCAAGGGGGGTCATTTGCCACCACCCCCCCACGTGGAAAACATCAGCTTCATCTCTTCTTATCCTTGGCAGCTGTAGGTCTGGATGATGGAAGTCAGTGTCATGCTGACCTACCATGTTCCTCAGTTGCCTCAAGTATCTACTGCAGTACTCAGATGTCAGATAGTACCTTGCCACAGCTCCACCTTTCAGGCTGAAGCCCTTGGTGCCTCCTGGTGTCTGCGTGTCTTTGTTAACCGTCTCCTCAATTGTCTGGTCCACAGGTATCCGCCCAAATGGGTTCTGACTCCCAATCTGGACAGAAAAACCTCCCTGCATGAAGTGGGCATGCACTTCAGGGTGTTCTATTGGCAGTCGAGACATTTTGGCATAGTAGTAGGTCAAGAAGCGGGCATAGTTCACCTTGTCATAGGCAAAGCACCATAGGATCATCTGCCTGATTGCTGCCAGGTGAAGCATCCAGTTGCCCTCTCTGGATGCTCGGATCAGGCACAGCATGATCTCTGCCATGTCCAAGTAGGACATCCAGAATGCAGAGAGGTTATCTGCATTTCTGAGAGACTCCAGGTAGACTTTAAACAGCTTTATTGTGTGCACACATGACTCGTTATTAAGCAGGTCTTGCAGTGCAGCCTGAGAGACACCGTCGTGGAAGCTGGCAATCTTCTTCAGGGTTTCATCAAGGTGGTGAATGTCTCTTGCATGGTGTTCCTCCAGCCATCGGAGGAATCCTTTCCAGGCAAGCCTCAATAGTGCTTCATAAACCAGCTTGTGACATCTTACTGCTCTGTTGTACTTGCGACCATCCATCACACCATTCACTGAGCCTTCTGCAATGACACCAGCTTCAACACAGAGATCCCTGAGCCCTGCATCTTGAAATCGCTTCCCTATGATGGAGAGCATATTGCAGATTGTGTGGAAGTCTCCCATCCTGACGACGATGCTGTTGAACTTGTCATGTTTCCATACTATCTCAACAGCCTTCGCATAAAGCGCCTGGTCAAAGACACAGACAATCTGGTTCAGCTGAAGGGCCTGCATGATGTGTAGGGTCCGCTCCAGCACTTCATTGACCGTGGACATGTCTGTTGCAGGAGCATTGATAGTGGGCAGGTAGCCCACAATGTCTTGGTTCACCGTGACATCATTGCGGACCATGATGTTGAACCCAGTCCAGCTGCTGACAGTCTGGTTCTCAGGGTCTGACAGTCGAGTCAGTAACCAGATAAAATTCTTCATCTTGGCTTCGTGGACCTCCTTCATGCTGTCAACATCTACAGTCTCGGTCTTTGGAGGCTGGGCTCGCTTACCAACATTGTAGGTTGGTAACATTGTTGGGGCTGGACTGATGCTCCTTTTCTTGGACTTGCTGACAGATGGGAAGAGATTCTGTGGCTTGGGGCCTGCAATCTTGGGCTGGACAGCAATGCCATTGACTCTGTGAGAAGTACCTTCTCCGCTGAGTGTCTCCTCAAGTCGGTCAATGTTATCCCATGCCAGGGTTGTGAACACACCTTGGCAGATGTCTGCTGGCAGTGGGATGTCTTCCTGTGCACGCTCCAGCTTCTGAATGCACAGTGCTGTATCGATCTCCTCAATCTGTGAATAAGAAATGCAGTGGCCCAGGCGATTGAGTGTGCGTACAAGTTCTGTATTGCCTGTCAAGGTCTTCACAGCAAATGACAAAAGTACGTGCTTGGATGGCTTTGTCTTGCCACATGTGACAGCAAATATCAGATCACTGGCAAGAGAAGTGGCAAGCCTTTGGACTCTGTCAGAAGGATCTGCACACTCACACTCTCCAGTGAGCACGGTATACAGGAATTCAGTGACAGATTCAGGAATGACATTCTGCTCTGTGTCAGGGGGCCATGTCTGGCTTACATCTTGCTTCTTAATCTGATTCCTCAGCTGCATTGCTGCTTTGGCTAGGACATCCCCAGAGTTGGCAGCCCTTGCTTCGTGGAGTTCTTTCCCTAGTCTGTAGGCATGCTTGACAAGCTCATCAAATGACAAGCTCTCTGGATATATGAGAAGCTTCCCTTTCTCATCAGAAACGAAGCAAAGCGATCCTCCTATCTCACTTTCAAGTTTACGACGGACATGTTTCTTGGTTGATGGTCTGATCTGAGAAATTCTGCGAGAGTGCATGGCTTTCTCAAGTCTAGCTGTCAGATCTGTCATAGGCAGCACCTCAGGGTTGAGAATGAGTTCATTCCTGATATATAGGAATAGCTCTTCGTAGGATTGTTTCTCGGCTTCCTCGTATACTGCCTGCTCAGACTGCTCCTGCTCATCGCATGCACCAGAACTGGTGGATGCCCCTTCCTTTGTATACACTTTGTAGCACGACTTGTGGTAGTGCCCCTCTGCGGCAACAAGGTCTCTGCTTAACAACGCGAGGATTCACTGGTCCATTTTTTGGGTTGCTGCACTGCGGATTCTGTCATCTGCACGTAACTCAACACACTGGATGATAGGTTCCCTTGTCTGTCTTCCTTTCAGGTACTTGCTTGACTTGCAGCAGAAGATGCATGTCTTGTCATACACTCTTGATGTACTCGGTGCATCCCTAGATGATCTTCTGACACCATGGACACCAGTCTGTTCTTCTGCACTCGGCCTGTCTTTAGAAAGGATGGAGTCGAGAGTCTTCTTCATGGTAAAGATGCTGCGACATTTGCGATGATACTGGATCTGCGGTATTTGGCCTTCTTCCAAGTCTTTTGCAATGTCCAGAAGTGGAGCATGTTGTCTAATCTCTGCTGCTCTTAGCAGTGTCTTCCATGAGTCCAAGTCTTTTAGTAACACGAAGGTAGACGTGTCTTCACCAGAACAGTGAATAATGCAGCCTGGCCGCACTCCTTTCTTTGGCAATGCAGTGGCCTTGTCTCCACTTGAATCCATCATGTGGGCCTTAGTAGTTTGTCACAATATAACAGAGAACTGCAATTATTCAACAGTAGTCCGCATTGAGAAATTGAGTTCAAAACTCTTTGTAACGATGTTGGAAGAGAAAAAAAAAACATATTAGCAATTTACGAAATACATTTTAATTTGCTATGATGCTCTACATTTACCACAAAAAGTCTCTGCACATGATTTTAATAAATTATCAACATCAATTAGGTTTAATTCTAATGATTTACAGCTTCATTTCGCAAATATATGTGTTATCATGTGATATCACAAGGCCGCTATTCAGTCAAATTGATGGTTTCTTAAAAAACATACAAAGCTACATATCTGAAAAGGCTATCACATCTTAATGTACTTGGTATGGACCCATAAACATTTTAGTACCATTAAGATTTGGTCACCCAAGATGGTACCGATATCTGGCCTGGCCCATGGACTAAAAAAGGAGAAACAAAAGGAAGGAAATGAAGCAGAAGCCTTCCATCCTTTCATTACTATGCCTACCCTTTTTTTTTTTTTTTTTTTGTATCTCCCAGGCAGACAGGCAGGATCTTTTCTTCTATTATAGCTAAAGCAGCCTGGGGAATATAAAAGAAGAATCATTAAAAAAAAGTGCCAGCGAGAGATCTCCTAAGGGAAAAAAACACCCTTGGAGTACAGTAATACAGAACAATTTCCACTTTCTCCTGATGGCACTTTTTGTTACACTTGGTGAAAAAAAATATATAGACACAATATTTCTTAGTTCTGAATATACACTGGCTGACCATTCCATCCCATGACAGAAAGTATTGCCAACTATACAGGAAAATATGCATTTGTTTGGTGAGATACTTTCTGCCACATCTGAACCCATTTTTTTCTAAGAACATATTCTCATGGCCATGGAAATGTACATCCCCTATAGTTCCTGAATGGCAAAAAACATGGTGCCATATTGGGTCTCATCTGGGATGACAATGAAGACTCTTATAGGGAGGAGGTGAAGGCTTTGGTGGACTGGTGCAATAAAAATCACCTGGTTTTGACTGTTAATAAAACAAAGGAGACCATTGCTGATTTTAGAAAGAGCCATCATAGTCATACTCCACTTTGTATCAAGGCTGCAGCTGTGGAGGTGATCAATAGCATTAAGTACCTGAAGGTGCAGATAATTAAAACTTTGACTTGGTCTCTTCATATATTATCTTTAATGAAAAATGTCTAGGGAGATTCTCAGTCATCCAAGTCATGCTTGTCCCAAAGGTGCCTTTTTTATTTACTCTTGAAAAAAAAAAAAAAAAGCACCTTTGAGACATCTTTAATGAAGCATGCAAACCAGTGTTTGCATTTCTTGCACTGGATAAGGCGTGCACATCTTTCTCCTTCTGTCCTGGCCATTTTTTACAGAAGCACGATTGAGAGTATTTTAATGAACTGCATCACTGTTTGGTTTGGTGGCAGCTGTGCCTCAGATAGAAAGTCCATACAGAGGTTCATAAGGACAGCTGAAAAGATTATAGGAAGCTTGTTTCCTGTTATTCAGAATACTGCTCATAAGCGCTATATGCTTAGAGCTCAAAGCATTGTTATAGAGACCTCACACACCCTCTTCATGCTCTGTTTCTGTTGCTCCTCTCTGGAAGGAGGTTTTGAAGTATTTCTAGCAGGACTATCAGATTCTGTAACAGCTTTGCTGTAACCGTCTGGTAAATTCGCAGGATTCCCCCCCCCCCGCCATTTATATGTATACATTCAAATAAGACTGTGATATTTCTCTGTGCCATGTGTGTGTGTGTGTGTGTGTGTGTGTGGTGTGTGTGTGTGTGTGTGCATAACAGTTATCTTTTGAGAGATGAATGCAATGAAATTTCATTTTAATGTATGCTGATTAGTATACATTTAAATGACAATAACATTTTTTCTATTCTGTTCTACCTTATATGGTTAAAAGTAGTCAGAATGTAGCTTGTCTTTTACTGTCAAGTCATTTTGTTGCACATTTCAAGGAGTTGCCAGCTGGGACAGTTCTGAAAAGGACACAAATGGGTGCTTTATTCCAGCCTGAAAATGAATTTAAATGTCAGACTCAGATTTTCTGACAAAAACATTGGCGTCTGAAGAATATTTATATATTTAGTCTCTTTTGTGCATTGTGAAGGGACAGAAACCTTGACCTTGTCAAGGATTGCTGATTCTTTTTCTATTCATTTCAGCACCTAACTGACTTCTTAAGATGGAGACCCATCAGAGATATCAGGAATTGTAGCTTTCTTGGGATGAATGATTCATCTGTTATTTGGCCTGATGAAGGAAATCTGACTTTGAATTCCACCACCTTCTGAGCTATGAGCAAGAACAAAATAAATCAGCTCTGTTTGTAGGGGCACGGGAGAAGGACATCAGGAACATTAGATATTATCATCATACCTTCTTCTTGCTTAGCAGGTTTTTCAAACTATATCAGAATCACTGATCTTTTCACCCAAATGATGTACAAAACATCTGAGAAATGATTGCCTTCACTGTTCACTCCTGAAAACCAAACCCTATTGATATGCTATTCATACAAGTTCAATTATGTCGTTGATGAAAACAATTATAGCTGGAATTTAAGAGTACAGATTAAAAGGTTTGGAGACTTGGTAAAAGTGATTTTACAAAATATAAAAAGCAAATGACTTTTTAATTCTATGAATTCATCAATTTGTAAGTTAATGGAATTAATGAAGCAAGAAATGAAATTGAAATTCTAAAAGTTTTCTTTCTATGCTCAGTCCTGGAATAAGGTCTTACCACTATTTAGAGCTAAAGGTAATAAATAGCTTCATTTGAACACTAATTCAATTATATAATGCTTTCTCCTTCTATCTCCCCCACCCCTCAACAAATCTGTGGTAAGTCCTTGACAGATTTCTTTTTTCACCAGAAGAAATATGAGGAGATTTTGGCTCCAGTCAAAGTGAAATAAGAAGTTCTACTGAAAGCAAAGAACACAAGGCAAAATCCACCCATTATGTTATTGGTTTCAACAGAGCCTATGTAACAGTTAACCACAATGGTTGGTGCTGCTCTAAATGTTTGTACTGAAGCTTCAGTGCTTCTCTTTCTGACCCATGTCTGACTTATCCTTTAAATAAAACTATTAGTTCATTTTTTGTGTGTTTCTCCTTCACATTGCAATGAACATATTGAACACTTATGTGTTTTCATTATGGATTGTGAAGAATACCATGTCCATATAAAAAATTTCCAGCAGTGTTTTTATTGGAGGAGGAAAAGGAGGAAGAAGCAGGGAATTGTGAAGACCAAAGACATTTATTATGATTTTGAATTTTTCCACATCTCAAGTTATCAAAAGGCAATGTTAAGAAGAAACAACAAGGAAAAGAAACTCCAATACATAACACAAGCACAGAACTCCAGATCCACAGCCTCAAAGCAGCCACAAAATTTAACAATTGTTCATGTTCTGGGGTTTTTTTCCCCCTTCAAGTCAGGGTTGATTGCTTGGATAAGTCCTTGTAGTTTTCTTGGCAAGATTTTCAGAGGTGTTTGCTAGAGCTGAGAGAGAAGGGCTGCTTCAAAGTCACCCAGTAGAATAGAATAGAATAACAGAGTTGGAAGGGACCTTGGAGGTCTTCTAGTCCAACCCCCTGCCTAGGCAGGAAACCCTACACCACTTCAGACAAATGGTTATCCAACATCTTTTTAAAAACTTCCAGTGTTGGAGCATTCACAACTTCTGGAGGCAAGTTGTCCCACTGATTAATTGTTCTAACTGTCAGGAAATTTCTCCTTAGTTCAAAGTTGCTTCTCTCATTGATTAGTTTTCACTCATTGCTTCTTGTCCTGCCTTCAGATGCTTTGGAGAATAGCTTGATTCCTTCTTCTTTGTGGCAGCCCCTGAGATATTGGAACACTGCTATCATGTCTCCCTAGTCCTTCTTTTCATTAGACTAGACATACCCAGTTCCTGCAACCGTTCTTCATATGTAACTTTGACTGGAACTCACAATCTCCTGGCTTCTAGGTAATGGCTTAACCCCAGGATCTTCAAACTTGGCAAGTTTAAGACTTGTGGACGTCAACTCCCAGAATTGCTGAATTAACATGACTGGGGGAGGAATTCTGAGAGTTGAAGTCCACAAGTCTTAAAGCTGTCAAGTTTGAAGACCCCTGGCTTAACCAGTACATCAAACTGGTTCCCACAATGAATTATCTGCCATTATTTGGCACCTGCTGATGCTATTTCAACTTCCTTTATGGATATTTACCTGCAAGTTGCTTCTTTCTAAATAGAAATCTACATACAGGCAAAGTAAGATCTCTATATCCCTGAGGCCATTCTTCAGATTTGTTTCAAGAGAGCCTGACTGGCCTTTTTCTGCAAAGGGATTTTACTTTTGTCTGTTATAGAGCTTTTTCTATTCTTTTCTTTTTGGACAGTTTTTATGCACATTAAATCCTATTAAAATTTCCTATCAACATCAAATTTTCCTTCCAAGTAGGAAGGGGCACAGGTATTTCCTTCTTTGTTCTCTTTTTCTGACACAGAGTTAAGATGATATACAATCTCTTAGCTGACTGCCAAAATTATTCTTATGGGCTTAATTTGATTTAGTATATCACTAGTTATCAAATTTTTCAGCAAATAAACAAATGGTAAGAACATTACAACAAAATGTAGGTGAACTTGTTGCAAGTAAAACCTTCTCAAATGATCCCAATAGCATGGAAGTTTTTATAGAAAGAGGTCAAACAGCCTCTATCTTTTTTGGCTTCAACTTAAAAATGCTGGCTAGGGAATTCTGGGAGTTGAAGTCCACACATCTTAAAGTTGACAAAATTGAAAACAATGGATCTAATTCATGTAGATCTCTAAAAGTAAAGACCATCAATTTTATTTTATTTGCAAATGAATTGATAGCCATATAATATAGTTTCTTGGTACCCTACCTGAATTTTCCAGATTAGAGACTCTAATTGCAGAAGCATCTTGCTTTCCCTCAAAGAGATATTTATGATTTTACTGAAAACATCTCTAATACTCTTCCAGTTAGAAGTTACAAGGCAAATTCAAAAGAATGGATGGGACAAGCGATGAAATATATCACTTCCAATAATTGTCCACATCGTTAGTTATCGCAAATCAAAATCTATCAGAAAAGTTACTTGGCAGCTCCATATTCCTGCAACATTAAAAGTTGAATTCAGCCCAATTCAAATATCAGTTCTCACTTAAAAAAAAAAATCAAACGCAAAGGCATATTGATTATTATAATATTCTGTATTGTAACTCTTGGAGAAAAAGTAGGAATACACATCACCCCTGCCCCCCCCCCCCCACCCAAAACAAATAATCAGGACATGAGTTTACAGATTACATATTTTTTCTTTAAATAATCTTCATACTGTGCGTTATCAGATTTGAGTTGGGTATTCTTCAACCTGTGCTTTGACACTTCAGCTCCAGCAATTCACTTGTACACTACAGGCCAGCTTTTAAGGCAGGTCAAAGAGGGTGACAATGGCTCTTACAAACTATATATCCCAGAATAACTGGGGGAACTATCCCCACACTTTGCTGAGTGTTTAGAATCCATCTGGATTCAACAACCTTTCTAGGCAACCCATTTTAATTAGTCCACTGAACTTAGAGAAGTGAAATAATGGAACTAGTCCAACATAAATCCATTGTTGGAGAGGAAAAGAGACTGTAAAAAATCCCAGATATACCCATCATCCCCTCCCCATAATCTTATATGTAAGGTTACCTACATTATTCATAATGGGCTTAAGTTAACCACACCTAGAACCTTTATCTATGCATATAAAGAGATAAAACTATACTTGCTCTGAAATAGGCAACAGATTGTTAGAAATTTAGCAGGAATAAAAGAAGAAAGTCTTGTAAGTTCTACATCATTTTATAAATACTGCTGAATCCATCACAGTGCTCCAACAGCAAAGCTGAAATCTCAGCTGTGAATCTGGAGCTTTCAATTACTCTTTGTGGCAAACACAGACTCGGGCTTTAAATCCAAGCTGGCTGTCATAAGCTGCAGATGGGATTTATGTGTAAGCTTTCTCTAAGGTATGCTAATCAATTAAATCATGGAAGAGTGGGTGGTCAGTCTTGCAAAAAATATCTTCTCTCTGGAAGAAATACTCAGTGAGTGTTGAGAGGTGGTGGGTTTTTTAATCCCCAGAAATGAAGCCAACTGTTTTGCTTCCTTATTTTTGGCCAAAGATTGACAAACAAAAAACAAAACAAAAACCAGAACAGAGTTAACAGCATGATAAATCCTCTCCCCAGGCACCCCCCCCCAAACTACACAATACAGAATAAGTAAACAGCCATATAGCATATTTTCCTTTAGTGAATGACGCAGAAAAATTTGAATGGCAACCTAGCTTTCTCAGTTCAACAAGCCTCTGTAGTCAGTCATCAACTGCTTGAGAGAATTCATACTTTTCCTTCCCGTGTTGCTAATCCTTCAAATATCATACTTTCATGACCCCGCCTCCCCAAAAAATGAGTTCAGTGATCTCATCAGTCTCAATTTTCTCAAAATGTTGGACTGTAAAAGTTCAGTGGCAACTGTTTAAAATGTATGACATTTCCCAGTCTTTGAAGCATTTTGTGTGATGAAAGCCATTTCCTCTTTTTCTCTGCATAAAATATGGCCAGGAAATGAGAGAGCCTGTTGAAGTAAAATTTAATTCTATAAGATGAAAGTTATAATAATCTCTGCACATCAAGAAAGAAAGCCACAGTGATTAAATATGTAATCATTATAACAGCATGATCTTAAACACTGAATAAAATACCAGATAGACCCACCTCAGGTGCCTAATTCTTGTGGAGAACGAGAGCCCAGTGAACAATTTAATTTCAAAAGTAATAGGTGGTTAGCAAGGAACTAGGGGCAAAAATGTATAAAGCATTACAGGCTGAAAGAAAGGTGAACATGTTTTAAGTGCATTTTCATAATCTATGTAATTCAAAATAAATGTATAATTCTGATTGAAATAATCACTATATAATACAGAAATAAAACAAAAGGATTGGGAAGGAAAAGATTTTAATAAGATAATATTAAACCAGCATAGAATATGTCCTATTTTGTAGTAAAATAGGTGCAATTAGGTTTCATGTTTATTATTTCCAAGAGTATAAAACAATTGCATAGGCTTTTCTTATTCAAAGAGAGAAAAGAGGTATTTAGGAGAGAGAGGTTAAGAGAGTAATTGGAAATGCATCTTTAATTAATGGAAATATTTTATGCAAATTATTTGATGTATCTGTAAGTCAAATTGAACATGATGTTAGAAATCCATGTTTTTGACTTCCGGTGATGAGATATGGACAAATGGAGGTGCTGAAGCTCGCTCTGGGTTTCACGCTATCTCCTCTTGCTGTTGGAGTGACCCTTAGGGGTGCACACATCTTGTAGAGAAGTGTGCTGGTGTGGGGAGACTCGAGTCACAGTGTGGAGAAGGCAATTATCATCGCAACGCAAAGACCCTGTAGAAACCGACATCAAGAGACCGTCAGTAATGGCGATCCTGAAGTCTGAATCATTACATACAAGAGGAAGCGAGTGAGTGACAGACTGTGGTGAATGAAGAGCGTGCAATCGTGATTGAGCGCTGAATATTGGAGAACTTAGTTGGAGCAAAGCCCAAAAACAGCGGCCAAAGCAGATACGAGTGGCAGTGAAAGCAAAAGGGCTCGTGAGATGAAAGAGGATAAGGATGCGAGTGATGGGATAGAGAAGATAAGAGAATTGAAGGGACCTGAGTGACTGACAATAATTGGGGGAGGGAGAACAATGAGTTTAATTTAAGGGAACTTCGAGAGATTTGAACTGTGGATTTTGGGAAAATTGAAAGGACAAACTTGAGATGGGGGGAGATCTGAAATAAGGAATTAAATAGCCTTATTACAACTTTAAATATTCCACAGATGAAACTGAATAATTTACTGCACTCTTTTTGGATTATTCGACTGGAGCTGTAGTTAGTGGAGGAGATTTATTAAAGGAAAAGACTATATGAATTTAAAGATTGACTTACAAGACTTTGAAACAAAAGGAAAAATGGCTACAGCAGAAAGTGCAGTGAGACGGTGAAACCAGAGACATTACTCAGCAAGTCTGTGCTTCCAGTGCACTCGGTGAAAGAATTTAGATTTAGAGATGAAGAACTGAACAACTACATTAAGACACTTTAAGCCTTTAAACTTTGCTGATTGTAATAATTATTTCTTGACACCAATTCAATTGATTTCGAATGTGGTAAATGTAACTTATATATGATTTAATTGATACATTAGTAAATATTGAAGTTTATATTTGGTTATAGCACAAAAAAAGAGGTGATAATTAATTAATTAGGTATTGATATTTGATTATAGGCATTGATTATATTGAATTAAATAATTAATTGCGACTAATTGTGATTACTACTGATTAACTAATTAATTATTGTATAGCAAGGTTGACATATTTTCATTTAGATTTGTAAGTATTTGAAATATTATAACACTATTTTGAGATTAGGGATTTTATAGCATTTATAGATATACAGATTAATAGTACTTAAATTTAAATAGAGGAATTTGATATATTATTAAGATTACACATCCAGGTATCTGATTTAGAAAATAGCTCTAAAATTGTTCTGGAGAATATATATATTGACAAGAGAGGTTAACCCTGTAACATATATTAATTAGAGTAGTGGCCATATATAGCTGATACTTCTCAATAGCGAATGCTAATTTGGGACAACATATTGAGTATAATACAAAAATAAAAACAAATTTTACAAAAAAATGACCTCTATGACTAACACAACGCTTAAAACTGGGAAGAAGATTTCTTCATTACAAACAACTGTGATGCCATTGCCCTCAGTGATGGCACAAAAGACAATTGAAGAAACTCTACCTGGAGAGAAACAACCTGTCATCACAAATGCTAATGTCCAATTGACCCTTCTTACTTTACAAGAATTCATGCTGAAACTTCAGGAAATAATGGTGAAAAATCATACTGAAACAAGAGCTGACACAAATGAATTAAAAGAAGAGATGGGGAACTTAAAGGCAGAAAGGAAAGTAGACATCTTAAAGCTGGATCAAAAAATTGAAACAATACAGCAAGCTCTAGAAAGAAATGAATCAACAATAAAGGAAGTTGAGAAAAGGACAGAACAAATGGAAAAGAAACTGGAAATGGTTGGTGAGCAATTAAGAAACGTGAGTAAAGAAATGGACGATTCCTTGGTATATCTGGAAATGGACAAGGCCGCAGCATATTTGAGATTCCAAAACATAACGGAATCTAAAGAAAAGGATTTGGAACAAATGATGGCAGGAATATTAGCAGACCTGTTGAAAAAAGATAAGGATGATATCCTGAAAGAGCTAGACGAAGTATACAGAGTGAGCACAAATTACACAAAACGACATAAATATCCAAAAGAGGTCCACGTGAGATTTTCCAGAAGAAAAGTTTGGGATGTTATATATAAAATTTCTAGAGAAGAAACAATTACATATAAAGGAAAAGAAATCTTGGTGCTTAAACAAATTCCAAGAAGAGTAAGAGATCAGAGGCGAGATTATAAATTCTTGGCAAACTAATTAAACCAAAAAGGCATCATATTCACATGGGAAGAAAGGAAAATTAAAGTAGACTCCATGGAAAAGGCCCAAGAATTCTATGAACGATTGGTAGGCCCTGAAGAATCAAGTAGTAGAGACGAATTAGAAACAAATTCGCAAGATGACCAAGACTTTCCAAAGAATAGAGATGGGAATTATAGGAACTCAAAAAATATGCAACATCAAGAGAGAGAAGAACCGAAGTCACACAATCAGCCACAAAGAGAGACATGAGTAAGTACAAGACAAAGAGCAAGAGTCAATTAGGTGATGGATGAAGAAAAGAAAATATTATCAATTAACATAAATGGCCTAAACTGTAGGATAAAAAGGGAAACAATACTAACCAAACAATTAAACAAAATGCAGACATAATATGTTTACAGGAAATTCATATAAGGAAGGAAAAAGAAAAATATCTAGAATGCCCCAAGCTAGGGAATTTATATACGTCACCAGCAGATTTTAGGAAAAAGAAAGGGATAGCAGTATACGTGAAGGACGACATGAAAGCAGAGCTAATTTGGACAGACCCCAATGGAAGAATTCTGGTGTTACAAATTTAGATTAAATCAACTCCAATTCTATTAGTGGTAATTTATGCCCTTAATGATAACTAAAAGGAATTCTTTAAACAATTATATGGGAAAATAGTGGAATTAGAGTAAAGGAATATTTGTATCTTGTGGGATTTCAATGCTATTGGGGTCCATCAGAAAGTTCACAGTAGTGGGGGGGGGGGGGAGAAGAAAAAAAGAGAACTACTGAAAACATGTGAGGAAATGATGATTGAACTAAATTTGATAGACATGTGGAGGAAATTAAACCCTGAGAAAAAGCAATTTACTTTTTACTCTAATCCTCATCAGTCATGGACACGAATTGATATGGTGTGGATGAATGGTGAGCTAGTAAATGAATTAAAAGAGATTGAAATTTTACCAAATGAATGGGCAGATCACAATCCAATTCAGATAGTGTGGAAAAGTAGGAAGAAACCAAGGAAAAGGTGGACTTTAAATACACAGCCAATTAAAGAGAAAGAATTTGTGAATAGACTTAAGGAGGAATTAGACTATTTCTTAAAAGAAAATAACAATGAGGCAACTACGAAACAGAATATTTGGGATACAATGAAGGCAATAATAAGAGGCACAATGATATCATACACCACTAAATGAAATAAAGAAAAATATGCCCAACAAAATAAATTAGAACAAAGAATCAAAGAATTAGAAATTCAGCTACAAACATTCCAAAAGATTGTAAATTGAAAAATCAGATGATAATAACTAAACATAAATTAAATTTAATCGAACAAGAAGGAATGGTTTCAAAGTTGAATACAGCTAGACAGATATTCTTTGAACAAGCCAATAGACTAGGAAGGTGGTTGGCCTATAAACTTAAAAAAGAAAAAGAAAAAAAGATTGATCTACCAACTAATAGATGAAAACGGGGATGCCCAACAAGGAATAGAACAGAAAAAAGAAATTGCATGTAAATTGTTTGAAGATCTTTATAAAAAGAAGGAAGTAAATGAGGACATGATAAGAAACTATTTGAGTACTACTAAGGATAAAATAATCGAGGAGGAGATGAAGGAAATGTTAACTAGAGACATTACGTGGCCCGAGTTAAAAATAGCAATAGAAAACCAAAAGAACAATAAAACTCCAGGACCTAATGGGATACCAGGGGAACTTTATAAGAAAATAGGGGAACAAATAGGACCTCTCATGGTGGAAGTATGTAATGAGGTCCTACTTGCAGCAAGAATGTCGGATTCATGGAAGGAGACACTGATATCGTTGATCCTGAAAGAAGTCTCAGACTTATGACTTAAATTACAGACAAATTTCCCTGTTAAATACTAATTATAAAACATTTACCACAATTATAGCAAATAGATTTAAAAAAATATGGAATGAATATATACATAAAGATCAAAATGATTTCTTCCCAATAGATAAATTAGGAATAATTTAAGAATAGTGCTAAATGTTTTGGAATACTACGAAGTCCATCCAGAAAAACAAACAGCCCTTGTATTCTTGGATGCACAGAAGGCCTTTGACAACCTAAATTGGCAATTCTTAATCCAACAAATTTACAATATGAATTTAGGCACTAAATTTGAAAACATTGTGACTACAATTTATGATTCATAAAAGGAGAATATTATAATTAATGAAGAGTACACTCGCTCAATAAAAATAGAAAACGGAGTTAGGCAGGGATGTCCACTATCTCCCCTGCTCTTCATATTATCTTTGGAAACATTGCTAACACGAATTAGACAGAACCTAGGACTAAAAGGACTAAAAATTAAGAAAGAAGAATATAAACTCCAGTCATTTGCGGATGATATGGTTTTTTTCATAGAGGAACCAATTGAAACAGGTCAAGAACTATTGAAAGAGTTAGATCAGTTTGGGAAAGTTGCAGGACTTAGAATCAATAGGGAAAAAATGAAATTAATAACTAAAAATTTAACAGAAAAAAACAGAAATTAAAATTGGAAAGGATAATGGGATTACAAATAGTAAAAAAAGTTAAACACTTAGGAATTTGGTTGATGACTCAATGCAAAACCCTAATGGAAAATAATTATAATAAACTATTATATAAAGTCAAAAAAGATTTAGAGATATGGGTCAAATTGCAAATCTCCTTACTAGGGAGGATTGCCACTATAAAAATGAACATTCTGCCCAAATTTATTTACTTATTCCAAACAATACCAATAAAATATATATAAAAATTACTCTGTGGAACTTAACAAGATAACTACCAAATTTATTTGGCAAGGGAAAAAACTGAGGATAAACCTAAAGGCAATGCAAGATATGAAGAGCAGGGGAGGTATGGCACTCCCAAATTGGGAAATATACTATAGTGCAGCCTCCTTATTTTGGCTGAAAGAATGGGTAAACCTGTCAAATAAAAGAATCTTATTTCTAGAGGGCCACGACTTACAGAGGGGTTGGCACGCATTTTTATGGGACACTGGAAAAATCAAACAGAATTATTTCCACAGACATATAATTCGAGATTCCTTGTTGGCTAATTGGAATAAAATAAAATAAAAAACATTATTTAAAAATCCCAATGTGGATCTCAACGATGGAGGCGATGATACATCCAAATAATTTAGATCTTAACAAAATGATAAAATACAAAGACCTTCTTGATGCACAAGGAACTTTAAAATAATGGCAAGATCTCCAAGAACAAGGGCTACAAGTAAATCGGTGGGCTTACCTTCAAATTCAAAGTAGATATAGTCAGGATAAGAAAAAATTTGGAATTTATGTTAAGCCACAACAATTAGATAAAATCCTATTAGGCCCAGATAAAAAACAACAACTAAATTTTATAATTATTTATTAGAGATAGAATTAGAAGAGGAAGTAGTCAAAGGCAACATGATAGCTTGGAGTAGAAACATAGGATGTAGCATTACATTATTAGAATGGGAAAAGGTCTGAACAAGGAGTAATAAAATTACAAAATTAGCAACATGTAAAGAAAATGCCTATAAAATGTTTTATAGATGGCACCTCTTGCCCTCGAGAATAGTGAAGATGTTTCCTAACATGAATCCGAATTGCTGGAAATGTAAAAAGAAACACGGAACATTATTTCACATGTGGTGGCCCTGCACTGAAGCCCAAAGATACTGGCACAGAATAAAAAAATGGTTAGAGGAAATAACGGCAGAGCAAATTGAATTAAAACCAGAATTCTTCTTACTGGGGATATTTAATAGACAAATTTCTTAAAAAGCCAAATATATAATACTGCACATTCTTTTTGCAGCCAGAATAACCTTTGCACAGTGTTGGAAACAAGCAGATATTCCAACAGAGGAAATGGTCATTCAGAAAATAACAGCCTGTGAAGAGATGGATAAATTAACCTTAGCACTTAAGGAAAAAGAAACATCAAAATATTATAGAAGCTGGGAATGCTGGTATGACTGGATAGAACAAAAATAGAAAATATATTAGTAAACACCATAAAATGTGAAAGAGGTAGAAATTATATACTCACAATAAGATGCATTTGTAAATATGTCACCAATATTGATAACAAACAAGGAACCATAGACTGTCGATAATAGAATTGCTAGGTTTTTTTTAATCATTTTTTTTTCTTTTTTTTCTTTCTGTGTGTTGTGTATGTGTTTGTTTGACATTTTAGTTGTAAATAAAGTTTGTTTGTTTTTAAAAAAGAAATCCATCTTTTCTTTAATAGGTGGGCTCTTATATCAAAACAGAGAGAGGGCTGACAACAACAATTACAATTACAATAGGAAACTAGGACAATTTAGCTCTAAACTCTTCTCCTTTTGAGTTTATTTCTCAGAAGATGTGAACTGAAAGTGAATCCTGTCTTCCTCCATTGGTTCATTTCTTCACCTAGATGGCAGATGCCTACACGGAAAAGCAAAACAGGAAGATATTTAATTAATGCTTGAATGGGACTAATGTTCTACCAGGAAATCTTAAGCCTGCAGGCTTCAATGGGAGATAAAATAAAAATCTCAGAAAAGTCAGTAGCAAAACATGGGTAAAGTTTAGAACATCCTGGTAGTTCATATCTCTGTCCAATCAAGATAAAGCTGGAAGGGGCCTTGGAAATCTTCTAGTCCAGCCCCTTATTCAAGCAAGAGATTCTATACCACTTCAGACAAGTGACTGTCCAGTCTTTCCTTAAAAACCTTCATTCAGTGATGAAGCACCCACAATATCTGAAGGCAAGCTGTTCCACTGGTTAATTATCCTCAGTGAAAGGAAGTTTCTCCTTAATTCCAGGTTGCTTTTCTCCTTGATTAGTTTCCATCCATTGTCCTGCCCTCTGGTGCTTTGGAAAATAAATCCACCCCCTCCTCTTTGTGACAGCCTTTCAAATACTGGAATACTGCTCATCCTTCTTTCCTCTAGACTAGCTAAACCCAAATCCTCCAACCGTTCTTCGTATGCTTTAGTCTCTAGGCCTTTAATCATCTTAGTTGCTCTTCTATTGCCCTTTTCTATTCTTACACAGTTAGCTCACTTTAGTCAACTTTGGTCTAGCTTGCCAAGACCTAAATTCAGATAATTGTGGGTGAGAAAATTCCTCTTATCTGTTTTCTGTAAAAAAAATCAGGCAAACTAACAGTTTGCATGCTTGCAAAAGTGCTGGACTTGTGAATATTCTGCTTACTCCCCAAAATCCCCACTAGATGAAATTAGAACTAACTTAATGGTTTGCTAAAACTTCTAACTGGCTTTTCAAAAACTTTACAGCAGCAATAGACAACATAAAACTCTGTAAGTGCTTTACCTCCCTGAAAGAAATTTTCTTTTGTCTCTTGTTGGTCCCTGGTTTCAGGTGTTGTGATGGAAGAACAACACAGCTGTAAATGTCACATCCTAAGAGAGCTCAGAAGAGGTTGCCTAGGAGACCAGCCTTGAAAAGTGTATTTGTCATTGAAAAACAATTGATAAACATATAGATCCACCCTAATCTTTATCAGAAGCATATTTTTTAGCCTTGCACCCAGACATATAAACTGCAATATAAAAACAATATGGATTATTTCAAGGTTAGGTTGTCTCAAGTGACTTTATGTGGATATATTTTTAAGAACAACAGATGTGTGGCTTTTTGCAAAAGTAAGCTAAAACAATGAGAAAAGTTCTCCAGAAACAACATTTGGCTTTCCTTTAGCAGAGAGAGAGGTAAGTGGAAATGGTCCAACCGACTATGCCAACTTAGAGCAGCAATTAAAAACTACCTACATTTTGAGCAGGAGAGCTTATCTTTAGTGGAACCTTTTGTTTTTCTCCTGGCATTTTTTGGGGTAGGTTTTTTTTTTTTATGTTTGTCTACTTCAGCTGATGAACCAAGGCTCCCCAGTGGCATTTTAGGAAAAACAGAAGAGCTGCCAATTGGAACTCTTCTGCTCCTGCTGTTCAGAGCTTCAGAAAAAAGTCAGCTTCTTCCAATTCTATGTTAGCAAGATAGGATGTGTGTGTATGTGTGTTGTTATTATTATTATTTTCTTCCTCAGGATTTTTAAAATTCACACCAAGGTGCACCCTGAAAGAGATCAATGTAAGATGGCACACTTAAAAAAAAAAAAAACCTGCAAGTTGACTTTGGAGGATTGAGTAATTTTTCCCAAGACCTCATGTGTATTCACAGCTGGAGCAGTTTTAGGGCAGAATGGAAACAGCTCAGTTCCAAGTAGAGGGGATTATAAAGAAAGAGGAAAGGAGAAAGGAAAAAACTAATGATGGGAGAGGCTTTTTTCTGAAAATTAAAACTATTTCTTTTCTGAAAACTTACCTCAAAGAAGCATATTCCTAACTTCACTTTTTCAGGAACACATGTTCTCCAGCTTTACATAATCTTTAAAAGACCAAATACATTTCAGACAGTTTGGCATTGTTTTCACATAATCAACCCTGCCGTATCTAAGGTGCAAAATCTGTATAATCACTAAATGGCAGCAAAGAGTATTTCCCAAGGGTTGTGTTAATTTTTGTAACCTGTACATGGCTTTATGCCATGGTGGGATTCAGCTGGTTTTCACTAGTTCGGGAGAACCGGTAGTGTTAAGTCTGGAGCATGGGTGCGAATAACAGAGACGAGCTGGTAGAAACAGTGAACTTCAAACTCTTTATTTACATGGTGTGACAGCTCAAACTGGATGGCTGCTATAGCCTTCCTTATATAGGCAACTTTTTAACTATTCAACCAATAGCAATCCGGGAGCGCTAGCTCCGTTAACCAATGAGAATGGCCTGCTAATGGCCAATTAGATTCTCCTGAACGGACCAATCCGATCTTGCCATTAACAGCCAATCAGAAGTGCAGGGCCAGAACCCTGCACTTGACTTCAAGCTCAAGATAACTTTATTTAACTTTATTCATTCCCAACAGGTAGCTAACTTTCTGAGCAGTTCAGGGAACTGGCTATTGGAAGAAATCTCCTTCCAACAGCCTTTTGTTTCCCCCACTTTATGGTAGGTGAACACTTCCTGGCAGGTCCATTTGATTATTCAACATGTTTGATTCAAGGTTTGCCATGGGTGAAAAGTCAAAATGTTAGCAGGGATAGGAATTCACCAGATGGACCTGAGCACCAATATTGCCCATGTGATATTCCTGTCCCAGAAGTCTGAATGCATAAGGCAAAGATTTCTAGAGAGGAGTCTGTCATGCGTACATTGCAGAAGCCATTTCTTTGTTTGATTTTTACTCACCATAATCAGAAGGTTCCCTGTGCCTACAAATCCTCAGATTACATTATTTAATCTCTTCCTTTTCAAATTTAATTTATAAATACATAACTTCGATTTGCTAAGCCAAATACTTCATTTTGTATTGGGGGGGAGGGTGCACAACATTATGGAGCAGACTAGCCCATCTATTACAGTTAGCAATGAAGAATTTATAAGAAATAAATAAAAACATTTTTTAAGTTTTTCATTGTGAAGTAAATATTCCAGATATTTCTTTATGCTGTTTTATTTGATAGTGTTCATTATTTATCCAAAGTACAAAACAATGCAAACAATGATTTTGTTCTAAGCTTTGTATTCCTATTGACTTATTCTTCCAAATTTTCAGAATTAATTCCTTCTGTCTATGTTATGAACTAATAAAATGCTTAAATAAAGTTTTATCAAACCTTTAGAAAAAGCAGGGTTCTAATCCTGCACTTCTGATTGGCTGATAATAGCGATATCGGATTGGTCCGTTCAGGAGAATCTGATTGGCTGTTAACAAGCCACTCTCATTGGTTCAAGGGGTTAACACTCCACGTTTCTCATTGGTTACTAGATCAGCAGCCTGCCCTATAAAAGGTCTGCTGCTGCCCTAGGTTTTTGCTCTGTTCAGAATGTTTAATAAAGAGTTGAAGTTCACTGTTCACTGCCTTGTCTCCGTTCCTTGCACCCATGAGCAGAACTTAACACTGGCGACGAAGGTGGGATGCAGAGATGTCAGAGCTGACTGAACACTACAGAGCACCAAACAAAGCACGTGGCTGAAGGCACATCGACAGCGGAAACCATGTCCGGTAGCGCCATACCACCCACTCCATTTGACCTGGCACAAGAAGACTGGGACTCGTACATGGACCGATTCCAGATGTTTCTGGAGACCAACAAATTGAAGGATGCCACTACAGGAAAAAAGCGAGCGGTATTCCTGACCCACTGCGGACCTGCCATTTTTAAGATGGCCAAGGCACTGGCAAAACCGGCTGAGGTGAAATCCATGGACTGGGACGTCCTCGAGCCCCTTCTACGGGCCCACTATGCACCTACCGTACCAACGCTTGTCCGAAGACATGAATTTTACCAGAGAGACCAGCGGAAAGGAGAGAGCGTTGCAGATTTCATCGTGGATCTCCAGAACCTGGGAGACCTCTGTGGGTTTGCCGACCTCGAAGAAGCTCTAAGAGACTGAATAATTCTGGGATTAGATGCACCACATGTGCAAAGTAAGCTGAGTGAAGTAAGTGAAAGGCAACATCAGCCTTGCAGATGCCATCGCTGACGCTACTGCAGCAGAAGCAACCAGGAAGTCAGCTGCCCGAATGCACCACACCAACGCACCACTCCGCCAACTCGCCAGCAAAACCTCGCCTTGCCTAGAGAGACACGCAATGGCAACCCACCACGAGAAACTCGAATCATCATCAGAAAGTGATGAGGAGGAGGTAAACCAGCTCCGGTCTGAATGTGACCAATGCCACCAGCGGAATCAAAGACTACAGCACCAATGCGCAGGTTGTGGGGCAAACCACCCGCGATCAGACTGCAAATTCCTTGACGTGCTCTGCAACTTTTGTGGGAAAAAAGAGGCCACATCGGAAAGGTCTGTAGAAGCAAGCAAGGATCCAGCCCATTTCAGAGGGGTACGAACTACCGCCAAACCACAGGGAATCATCCTGTGAGGCGGGAACATTTGAACCAACAATGGAACAACCACTCCTACAGAAATAAACCACTGGCCAATTCAATGAAATGAGAAGAGGCACACCAAACCATTACAATTGGTCACGTCTCATCACTAGATGTCAAGAAGATCCGAGTGAAGGTCGCCATCGAAAACCAGCCCTGCGTGATGGAAGTCGATTCAGGATCATCCCTCTCGATGGTTTCCTGGAAGACCCTTAAACAATTAATCCCTGCCGTCCGGCAGCAAGACCTCAGAACCCAAAGAATCATACTCAAGGATTATCAAGGAAACCGAATTCCGGTCGTTGGATCCAGCCTAGTCCAGGTCTCATTCAAAAATCATACTGCATCTTTACCATTGACCGTCGTTAGGCTTGTTTGGCCTTCAATGGTTCGCCCCACTCGGGATTGAGGTTGCCGGCATTCACCAAACCAGAAGTGACAACTGGGAGGAGGCCCTCATCCAGGAATTCCAGGACGTCTTTGCAGACAAACTAGGCGAGTACAAGGGGATCCCGATATCATTTAACCTTAACCCTGAAGTAGCCCCCATCTGCCTTAAGCCTCTTCGGGTACCTTTTGCCCTTAAACCAAAGATCGACGAGCAGCTTGATAAATTAATAGCCCAGGGTGTTTTAGAACCAACGGACCACGCTCCTTGGGAAACCCCAATCGTAACACCCATCAAACTGGATGGATCGTTAAGGATTTGTGGGGACTACCGAGCCACCCTGAATCATGCCCTTCAACAGAACGCTTACCCGGTGCGGGTGGTACAACACCTTCTCCATTCCCTGGGGGACGGAAAAGTCTTCGCTAAATTGGATTTAGCACAGGCGTACCAACAACTGCCCGTAGATTAAAAAAACAGCAGAGGCGCAAACGATCGTTACGCACCGAGGTGCCTTTAAGTGCAACCAACTCCAATTCGGAGTTAGCGTAGCCCCAGGGATTTTTCAAAGTTTGATGGAGAGACTCTTGCAAGGGATCAAAGGGGTCATACCATGCTTTGATGATGTTTTAATTGCTGCCCCGAATAGAGAAATACTAGAAAAGCAGCTTAAATTGGTTCTCCAGAAATTTAAAGACTCCGGCCTTAAGGTTAAAAAAAATAAATGTCAACTTTGTACAGATAAAGTAGAGTTCCTGGGGTACCAAATCGATAAACAAGGCATTCACCCCACCAATAGCAAACTAAAAGCAATCAAGAACGCCCCAAGACCCAGAAATAAGACTGATCTCCAAGCTTTTCTGGGGCTTATTAATTTTTACAACATCTTCCTGCCCCACAAAGCGACCGTAGCTGAGCCCCTACATAGACTTCTCGACAAAAAAGCAACCTGGGTCTGGGGGCACCGAGAGGAGAACGCGTTCCGACAAGTGAAAAACTTATTAACCTCAGATGCTGTTTTAATGCAGTATAACAAGACTTTGCCTTTAACAATTACATGTGACGCGTCACCATTTGGAGTAGCAGCCATTTTGAGCCATGAGTTACCAAATGGTAGTGAGGCCCCTATTGCCTATTTTTCAAGGACCCTATCAAAGGCTGAACATAACTATAGTCAAATCGATAAAGAGGCTCTTGCTGTTGTATCTGCTGTGAAATGGTTTCATGAATATGTATATGGACGAGTTTTTACCATTGTTACCGACCACAAATCTTTGCTGGGGATTATAGTGGGAGACAAGCCAACCCCCTATATATTATCACCTAGAATGACTCGCTGGTCGGAGTTTTTGGCTGCGTACAACTATAGACTGCAACATCGCCCGGGGAAAGCCATTCCCCACGCTGATGCACTGAGCCGTGCACCACTTCCAGAAACCGTCGACGACCCAGCTCCAACCCTTATGACACTCCAGATTGAAACGCTACATTCACCACCGCTAACAGCTAGAGACATTGCGATCGAAACAAAATGCAATCCTGTCTTAGCGCAAGTTCTTAGCTGGGTCGAATGGGGATGGCCAGTAGAACAAACCCCTGACGACTTCACCCCCTTCAAGAACCGGCAAACAGAACTTTTTTCGCAAAAAGGCTGCATCCTATGGGGGGATAGAGTCGTCGTCCCAGAGTGGTTACAACGAGCAGTATTAAAAACACTGCATGAGGGTCACCCCGGCATCGTGCGTATGAAAGCGCTTGCACGAAGCTATGCATGGTGGCCGGGCATCGACAAACAGATCGAAGCCTGGGTAAAGACTTGTTATAAGTGCCAGGATGTTAGCAGTGCCCCATCTAAAGCAACTCCAACAGAATGGGAAACACCCCGGGGACCGTGGTCCCACATCCACATTGGCTTTGTGGGACCTACTAAGGGACATACATTCCTCCTAACAGTGGATGCCTATTCCATCTGGCTCGAGATCCACGAAATGAAGAGTACTACAACCGAGTCCGTCATCCGGAAATTGAACAGGCTATTCGCGACGCATGGACTGTCAGATGTTCTGGTCTCCGACAACGGACCCCAGTTTACCGCTCTACCCTTTGAACAATACTTAGCGGACCGGGGTATTCGCCATGTGCTAACTTCACCAATGCACCCTGCGGCTAACAGAAGAGCCGAGCGCATGGTACAATTTGTTTAAAAAAACCCTCTACAAAATGGACTATGGAGATATTGAAGATAAAATAAACAGAATACTCCTTCTCCAACACATCACTCCACACAACATCACCAACAAGATTCCAGCTCAACTATTGATGGGACGCAAACTCTGTTCCCACCTCGACTGGCTTCACCTGTCTTACGAGCCAGAGAAACCCTGCGGATCTAGTGGAAAATGCCACGAGTTCAAGATAGATGACTTAGTTTTTGCCAGAAACCTTTCCGGTGAACCGTTGTGGATCGAGGCAACCGCAATTCAAGCTACCGGACCCAGGTCGTACTGTGTGAAAATCTGCGATGGAAAAATATGGAAACGCCATATAGATCAGCTTCGCTTGAGGATACAACCCAGTTTCCGCAGCTCCGGTAACTCCCAAACTGAGGGGGGAGGGGATGTCGAAGAAACCAAATTCGAGATAGTAGAAAGCAGGAGTGAAAGAAGTCAGCAATCGGGCATGACAAATGAAGAAGAATCAGGGAGGGGAGTGTCCTCATCACAGAGGAACACCTCAACAGAAGCAAGCCCACAAAGATCAGAGGACAACAACGAGAACATTAGCGGCACTGAGTCATCCAATGAGGATACGGAACCACCGGTACCTGATTTGCCTAAAAACATCCCGCCGAAACCAGATTACAGACAGGAACCGGTGGGACAGCGTAAATCTAATAGACAGTCAAAACAACCTTCATACTTCAGGGATTACGTCACCACCCCCCTTAAATGGAACCCAGGGGGAAGGGGTGTTATGAACTAATAAAATGCTTAAATAAAGTTTTATCAAACCTTTAGAAAAAGCAGGGTTCTAATCCTGCACTTCTGATTGGCCGATAATAGTGATATCGGATTGCTTCATTCAGGAGAATCTGATTGGCTGTTAATGAGCCACTCTCATTGGTTCAAGGGGTTAACACTGCACATTTCTCATTGGTTACTAGATCAGCAGCCTGCCCTATAAAAGGGCTGCTGCTGCCCTAGGTTTTTGCTCTGTTCAGAATATTTAATAAAGAGTTGAAGTTCACTGTTCACTGTCTCGTCTCCGTTCCTTGCACCCATGCGCAGAACTTAACAGGCCATATCATTTGCAGAACATGATTTACTGCTTTCAAACCCCAGTCCACTGCTTTTAATTCGTTCTGGCTCTGCTTCTATTCCAATATCCTGGTGTGTACTGAACTAAAATGTAGATGATGTAGAAGACCTCTTCCAGCAAAACTCATTTGGCAAATATTGACTGCAGTAGTGCCTATGCTTGTTTGTATTATTAGTGACTGGAAGTTGATACTATGATATGAGATATGCATAGACATTCATTTATGCAATATAGCTTAACTAACTGTATGAATTTAAGCAACATAGCCTAACTGTATGAATAAAAACACAATTTTCACTAATAAGAGCAGCTGTAAGTTATTTCTTTCATTTGGCTCTTCTCACTAATAGCAGAATTTGGTGGAGTTTCTTTAATCCATTCTGCTGAAGTGAACATTCCTGAAAGTTAATCATTTTTATTAAAAGTTCGCATGCTTTTTGCACAAAAAATGCAAGGAGCTTTTTTTGTGATGAAACGCTTAGAAGAATCACATTGATCCTTAGTTACTTGGTATACATAGAAGTACCTCTGACTGATTCTAAATCTCATTGAGGCCTTCACAAACTGCAGAAATTTTGTCCCATGTGATATCTTTTAAATCCCTAGAAGCCAACAGTGGCATTCTAGTCTTTCCTTCACATATCTCTATTGTGACTATATATATAATTACAACAATTTTGGGTACAAGACCATTGGGAGGGTGATTTCAAGGATATCAATTTTCCCTATGTACTTTTATGACTCTGAGAGCAAGGTTTTATGACTATCAACCCTCTATATCTAGCTTAAATTTTCTTTTTCCTGTAAACCATTCTATCTTTGGTCTTACAATTCTATTGAATTTTTCTCTCATTTTTTCCCCCTTGTCTCCTTCCCACATTTGCATGTGAACTGAGAAAATGTAGGGCAGAGAGCTGGTTTCATGGATTTGCTGCTATGGTGTCAACTCCTGTAGATTTCTGGGCATTCAACAAGCTCTTTGCTGCTTGTTTACCAGTTTTAAGATTACTTCTGTTGTGAATGCATAAGGTTTAATAAAGAGAACTTGAGCGTGGAGTAAAGTGCAGGGTTCTGGCCCTGCACTTCTGATTGGCTGTTAACGGCAGGATCCGATTGGCCCGTTCCGGGGAATCCGATTGGCCACTAACAAAGAGTTCCTATTGGTTAAGGGAGCTAGTGCTCCTCGATTGTTATTGGTTAATAGTTATTGGGGTTGCCTATATAAGGAGGGTTATAACTGCTATTGAGTTGAGAAGTCACTATGTAAATAAAGAGTTGAAGTTCACCGTTCCAGAGGCTTGTCTCCATTCTTTCTCGCCCATGCTCCAAACATAACAACTTCCTAACATTTGCTCAAAATGTATCCAGCTTGATAGCCCAGTCATCTTTAGCGCTCAGCTGAACATACTAACTTATTTACGATTAGTCCATTAATGCAAGCTAAAATTTAAGTCACTGTATCAGTATGCACTATGGATTATTACCTTTATAAATAATTTCTGTTTTTGAATTCTGAAGGTGTGTTGCGGGTTGGATATATCAGAAAATAAGATTCACCATCCTGCAGGAGGCAAACAAACTAATAGGGTCCACCACACAAGTTCCTGTGTGACAATTTTGTTCTATCTCGGAGGGTAGGCGCAAGAATGGAGATGAGACATCGGATAGTGACTCCAAACTCTTTATTAGTGACTTCAGGAACAGAGCTAAAAGGTATGGCAGTAGCAGCCCTTTTTATAGAGCTGGCTGCTGGCAAAGCATCCAATGGTTTAAGTTTGCCACACTTGGGCCGTCCAATCGCGGCAGCCCATTAACTAGCCAATCGGATAAGCCTTGAACGACCAATCACGACCCGCTGTTAACAGACTAACCAAACTTGCAGGATTACGAGCCTGCTGTGGAAAAAGGCCAGTCAGGTTTGCAGGCTTACGAGCCTGCTAGTTCAGAACACCCCTCCCTTCTAGGTTTTGCCTAAGGGGTGGGGTGATGTATTCGCACAGGTAGGCAGGTCTTCGTACCTGTCTACCTGACTTGCGTTGTTCAAACTGCCTTCACTCAGATTCTGGTCCTGGTGGGTCGTTTAACGGTGAACTGGCTTCACTGCTGGGCAACCCTGGAGGTGACTCGGGGCTACTCTCAACGTTTCTGTCGTCTGGATTTTCTGGACTCGCTGACCCCACTCGGCTGCTATTGCCTGGAGACACAACCAACTGCCACGGCTCCTCTTCAGCAGGGAAGTATGCTGGGCTTGCTTGTTTGGTCTGTGAGTTTGCGAGGTTTGGGTCAGGTGTGAGTTCGTTTTCAAAATCCTCAGCTTCCCTTCCCCCTCTGGTTCCGAATTCAGGAATCGCGGAGGGGGTAGTTGTCAGCCTGGAACGCAGCTGGTCGATGTGGCGTTTCCAAAATCTTCCATCTGTGGTTTCTAATCGGTAGGAACGGGGACCTGTAACTTGTGTTATTTTGGCAGAGACCCACAAGGGGTCATCTGTAAAGTTCTTTGTGAATACGAGGTCTCCTACCTTAAATGTGCGATGTTTGCTGCTGGAACCCAGGGGCTTTTCTGGGGTGTATGCAGGGTGTATTCGGTCTAAGTGTGACTTAAGTTTCCAGTGCATCAGGAGTTCGGCTGGGCTTTGTTTGTGGTGCCGCTCGGTGTAATATATTGGAGAAGGAGCATCCTGGTGACTCTGTCGTGGATGTTTCCTTGGTCCATTTTGTGCAGGGTTGTTTTAGTGAACTGAACCATTCGTTCAGCCCTGCCATTGGCTGCTGGGTGAGCAGGTGATGTTAAGGCATGGCATATCCCCCGGTCTGCTAGGTATTGTTCAAACGCCAGGGCAGTAAACTGCGGGCCATTGTCAGAAACCAAGACATCTAGAAATCCATGCATTGCAAACAGTCTGTTTAGTTTTTTGATGTCCGCTTCAGTGGTGGTGGTCTTCATCTTGTTCACTTCGAGCCAATTCGAGTATGCGTCCACTGTTATTAGGAAGGTATGCCCTTTTGTAGGTCTCGCAAAATCGATGTGGATGCAGGACCATGGGCCCCTGGGCGTTTCCCATTCCATTGGTGGTGCTTTTGGTGGAGCTGAACGTGATTCTTGGCATTTGCTATAGGTGGCAACCCAGGCTTTAATTTGTTTGTTCATACCTGGCCACCAGGCGTAGCTCCTTGCCAGCGCTTTCATCCGCATGATGCCTGGGTGTCCATCGTGTAGCACTTTCAGAACTCTGTGTTGTAGCTTTTCAGGAATGGCTACTCGATCTCCCCACAATACGCACCCTTTTTGGGAAAACAGTTCTGTTTGTCTGTTTTTGAAGGGTTTGAACTTGTCGTTGGGTTCGATTTCTGGCCATCCCCTCTCCACCCAGCTGAGGACCTGCGACAAACAAGGGTCTTTTTTTGTTTCCAACGCAATGTCTTGTGCAGTTAGTGGAGGTGAGGGAAGCATTTCAATTTGTAGTGTAGATACTGTAGGAGCTGGATCGTCCAGGAAATCAGGCAATGGCAAACGACTTAAGGCGTCGGCATGGGGAATGGCTTTTCCTGGGTCATGTGTTAACAGATCATCATAGGCAGCTAAGAACTCTGACCATCATGTCATTCTTGGCAATAGAATGTGGGGAGTTGGTTTATCCCCTGCCAAAATGCTAAGCAACAGCTTGTGGTCTGTTATTATAGAAAATGATCTTCCATACACGTATTCGTGGAACCTTTTAATGGCAGATACAATAGCAAGGGCTTCTTTATCTAATTGACTATAGTTTCTTTCAGTTTTAGACAAGGTTCTTGAAAAGAATGCAATAGGTGCCTCTGTACCGTTTTGTAGAACGTGGCTCAGTATAGCTCCTACTCCAAAAGGTGAGACATCACAAGTCACAGTCAAGGGTAGTGTCTAGTTATATTGGATTAACACTGCATCTGATGTTAAAAGATCTTTGACTTGCTGGAAAGCGTGCTCCTCTCGACGTCCCCAAACCCAGGAAGCCTTCTTGTCGAGGAGCCTATGCAGGGGTTTAGCAACAGTCACCTTCTGGGGTAGGAAGATGTTATAAAAGTTAATAAGGCCCAGGAAGGCTTGGAGTCTGTCTTGTTTCTAGGTCTTGGAGTGTTTTTAATAGCTGCCAATTTCTTTTCGGTTGGGTGAATACCTTGCTTGTCAAGAAGGTAGCCAAGAAATTCAATCCTCTCAGTGCATAATGGCACTTTTCCCTTTTTACTTTGAGTCCTGCATCTTGGAATTTTTGCAGGACAGTTCTTAGACGTTTTTCTAATTGACTTTGTGTTGGGGCGGCTATTAGTACATCATCGAAATATGGTACAACTCCTTTTATGCCTTGCAGCAACCTTTCCATCAAGCTTTGGAAAATGCCCATGCTACGCTTACTCCGAATTGGAGTCTATTACATTTGAACGCACCCCTGTGCGTGACTATGCTTTGGGCTTCTGCTGTCTTTGTGTCTACTGGCAGCTGCTGATACACTTGGGCTAGGTCAAGCTTCGCAAATACTTTTCCACCCCCAAGCGAGTGAAGAAGGTGCTGGACCACGGGTACAGAATATGCGCTCTGTTGAAGCGCGTGATTCAGGGTGGCCTTGTAATCCCCACAGATTCTCAAAGATCCATCAGGTTTTATGGGGGTTACAATTGGGATCTCCCATCAGGTGTGGTCGATGGGTTCTAACACGCCCTGTGCTATTAATTTGTCCAATTGCTCATCAATTTTTGGTTTGAGAGCAAATGGTACTCAGTGTGGCTTTAGACAGATGGGTGCGATGTCAGGGCAGAGATTAAATGAAATGGGGGAACCCTTGTACTTGCCTGATTGCTCGGAGAAGACTTCTTGAAAGTCCTGGATGAGGGCCGCCTCCCAGTCTTCGCTTATGGTCTGGTTGATGCCTGCCAATCCGATTCCTAATGGCGCGAACCACTGTAATCCCAATAAACTGGGTCGGTCTCTGTCAATGATGGTGAGAGGTAGAGTTGCAGTGTGGTCTTTAAATGAGACCTGGATGTGACTAGAACCAGCAACCGGGATTCGATTGCCTTGGTAGTCTTTTAATATAAGACTCTGGGTGCTGAGGTCCTGGTGGTGGATGTCAGGGGTCAGTTGCTTGAGAGTTTTCCAGGAGACCATGGATAAGGAAGACCCAGAGTCGACTTCCATGATGCATGGTCTGTCTTCAATGGTGACCTTTACCTGGATTTTTTTCGCATCCACTGTTGAGGCGTGGCCGATGGTAACGGTCTGATGTGCCTCCTCTCGTCTGGTAGAGGTAGCAGTTGTTCGGTTTCTTTTGTACTGGTTCCACTGGTGGTTAGGGCGGTCCCGGTTTGATGGGTGGTTGCCTGTTGTCTGCCAGAAATTTGCTTCGTTCCTCTTGGGGCTAGATCCTCATTTGCTTCTGCAGACCTTGGCGATGTGGCCCCTTTTATCACAGGAACGACAGATGGCATCTAAGAATCTGCAGTCTGCTTGAGGGTGGTTTCCTCCGTATCCAGCACATTGAAAACTGGTTCTACGACCTCGCTGGTCTCGCTCTGATCTGAGTCTGTTGACTTTTTCCTCTTCACTTTCTGACGAGGATTCGATGTCTTTATGGTGGGCTGTTGATGTGTGTTTCTCTGAGGGCATTGTGATGTCGCTGGGGGGTTGGCGGTTTGTTCCATTCGCTCGGCGCATTCGGGCTGCTGACTTCCTGGTTCCTTCTGCTGCAGTAGCATCCGCTATGGCATCTGCTATGTCTCCCTTTGCCATAATCTTGCTTTGAATGGTGAGGTCTCTTAAACCTAGGATAATACAATCTCTCATGGCTTCTTCCAGATTTGCGAAGCCACATAGACCTCCCAAATTCCTTAGTTCAGCGACAAAGTCCCTGATGCTTTCGCTTTCCCGTTGGTCCCTCTGGTAAAACTCATGTCTTCTGATGAGGGTTGGGACTGCTGGGGCGTAATGAGCCCAGAGAATGGGAGCGAGGGTGTCTCAGTCCATAGTTTTGACTTCAGCTGGTTTCGCTAGTGCCTTTGCCATTTTGAAAACGGTGGGTCCGCAGTGCGTTAGGAAAACCGCGCATTTCTTGCTGGGCATGGCATCCTTCAGGTTGTTGGTCTCCAAGAACATTTGGAACCTGTCCATGTAGGAGTCCCAGTCTTCATTTGCTGGGTCAAATGGAGCGGGTGGTATCGCGCTGCTGGTCATTCTGCCGTCTCTGCCCATTGTCAGCCACATGCTCTGTCACTACTTCGTGAGTGTTCAGTCAGCTCTTATCGTTTCCGAATCCCATCCTCATCGCCAGTGTTCTATCTCGGAGGGTAGGCACAAGAATGGAGACGAGACATCGGATAGTGACTCCAAACTCTTTATTAGTGACTTCAGGAACAGAGCTAAAAGGTACGGCAGCAGCAGCCCTTTTTATAGAGCTGGCTGCTGTCAAAGCGTCCAATGGTTTAAGTTTGCCATGCTTGGGCCATCCAATCGCGGCAGCCCATTAACTAGCCAATTGGATCAGCCTTGAATGACCAATCGTGACCCACTGTTAACGGACCAATCAATCTTGCAGGATTACGAGCCTGCTGTGGAAAAAGGCCAGTCAGGTTTGCAGGCTTATGAGCCTGCTAGTTTGGAACAAATTTTATATTCGTAAATCTCTAGATGTCATGGATCATATGTTTTGGGTCTTTTTAGGAACTGATACTTTCATTGCTGGAAGTGAGACTTTTTGGCAGAGAGCTGCACTTTTTAAAAACCAAAACCAAAATTTGAGCTTTTTTGTGCTTGAAGCACTTCGTTTTGAACTCAGAATACTTTTGATGACAGCAGCAAAACAGTTCCTGCAAGGCCAAACCAGCTATCTGTTCCCATGTCAAAACAGGGGTATTCTGAGATCAGGCCTTTTGAGTTCAAGCTGTTTGGTGCACCTATACCCTTCAGTGAAGTTGGCTCAGAGCAAGAATGACAGCTGTTCACAGAGAACAAAGGAAAAGTCCAAGAATTTACACACCAGTGGATTTCAACAGGATCTCCATCCCGCTGTAAAGATGGCTTCAAAAGCAAAAATAACTAACTCACTAGGAGGGTTAACATACTGTGTTTTGCAAATCTCAGCTATAATATTTTCATGGGCCAAATATTTTAACAACCCCCATTTTGGAAACTTCATCACTTTATTGACAGATTTCCTGAGGTCAAAGTTAATAATTTTAAAATTGTGATCCTAGTCACTTCATGGAATGAAAACCAATGACAGAGATTCATGATTGTTGTTTCCATTACATCATGGGGATGGGCAAGGTATAGTTCCCAACAATGGGAAGAAGTGGCTAAAATAGCTTATTCAGCTAAAGTTACGAGTCCTCAATTCCACAGAATGTTCATGTGCAAAGGTAGAGATTTAGGCTTCCAGATTCATAGATTTTAATGAAAGAAAGCCCGTGAAACTTAATTTGATTGATTGATTGGTCATATAGAATATTCCATTCATATTAGAGGTGCCTTTCCCAAAAATAATATTTTCTTTTTATTGATTTTTATTAAATTATAGAATGAAACACAAAAATATGAAAGCAAACAATAGGACACAGTGGGGAGGAAAAGGGGAAAGAAAAGTGAGGAGGGGAGGGGGAAAAAAGATTGTTTTCCTACTTTCTCTGTGCAGTAGAATAAATAAGCATTAACATTGAACCTCAACTTTTTCCAAAACAATATAAACCTGACATTTCCATAACAACAAATCAATATAATCAGCAAAATCCAAAATCAGAGTTTCATTTTTTTCCACAAGCACAAAGTCCAGAAACAGTCTCCATGTAGCCACAAAAGTACTAATATTCTTTTCTTTAATCAAAACAGTTAATTTATCCATCTCTGCCAGCTCCATCAACTTATGTAGTCATTCGTCCATGATGGGAATCGAAATGTCCTTCCATTTTGGTGTATACAGTAGTCTTGCTGTCATCCGAAAATAATATTCTCATAATTTCAACTGGAAACAATAATGCAGATTGGCGGGGGTGGTCATCTTACAATAAATGGCTGAACATGATATTCAGGTTGGATGTGGGTTTCCTTTCACAATAGATAGCTTATACACTGCTCAAAAAAAATAAAGGAAACACAAAAATAAGACATCCTAGATCTGAATGAATGAAATATTCTTATTAAATACTTTGTTCATTACATAGTTGAATGTGCTGACAACAAAATCACACAAAAATTATCAATGGAAATCAAATTTAGAAACCCATGGAGGTCTGGATTTGGAGTTATACTCAAAATTAAATGGAAAAAAACACTACAGGCTGATCCAACTTTAATGTAATGTCCTTAAAACAAGTCAAAATGATGCTCAGTAGTGTGTGTGGCCGCCATGTGCCTGTATGACCTCCCTACAATGCCTGGGCATGCTCCTGATGAGGTGGCGGATGGTCTCTTGAGGGATCTCCTCCCACACCTGGACTAAAGCAACCCCCAACTCCTGGACAGTCTATGGTACAACGTGGCGTTGGTGGATGGAATGAGAAATGATGTCCCAGGTGTGCTCAATTGGATTCAGGTCTGGGGAACGGGCAGGCCAGTCCATAGCATCAATACCTTCATCTTACAGGAGCTGCTGACACACTCCAGCCACATGAAGTCTAGCATTGTCATGCATTAGGAGGAACCCAGGGCCAATCGCACCAGCATATGGTCTCACAAAGGATCTGAGGATCTCATCTCAGTACCTAATGGCAGTCAGGCTACCTCTGGCAAGCACATGGAGGGCTGTGCAGCCCCCTAAAGAAAGGCCACCCCATACCATTACTGACCCACTGCCAAACCGGTCATGCTGAGGATGTTGCAGGCAGCAGAATGTTCTCCATGGCATCTCCAGACCCTGTCACATCTGTCACATGTGCTCAGTGTGAACCTGCTCTCATCTGTGAAGAGCACAGGGTGCCAGTGGTGAATTTGCCAATCTTGGTTTTCTCTGGCAAATGCCAAACATCCTGCATGGTGTTAGGCTGTAAGCACAACCCCCACCTGTGGACATCGGGCCCTCATACCACCCTCATGGAATCTGTTTCTGACCGTTTGAGCAGCCACATGTACATTTGCTGGAGGTTATTTTGCAGGGCTCTGGCAGTGCTCCTCCTGTCCCTCTTTGCACAAAGGCGGAGGTAGCGGTCCTGATGCTGGGTTGTTGCCCTCCTATGGCCTCCTCTACATCTCCTGAGGTAGCGCCTCCATGCTCTGGACACTACACTGACAGACACCGCACACCTTCTAGCCACTGCTCACATTGATATGCCATTCTGGATAAGCTGTACTACCTGAGCCACTTGTGCGGGTTGTAGACTCCATCTCATGCTACCAATAGATTGAAAGCACTGCCAGCATTCAGAAGTGACCAAACCATCATCCAGAAAGTATAGGAACTGAGAAGTGGTCTGTGGTCACCACCTGCAGAACCACTCCTTTATTGGGGATGTCTTGCTACCTGCCAATGCTTTCCACCTGTTGTCTATTCCATTTGCACAACATCGTGTGAAATTGATTGTCAATCAGTGTTGCTACCTAGATGGACAGTTTGATTTCACAGAAGTGTGATTGACTTGGAATTACATTGTGTTGTTCAAGTGTTCCCTTTATTTTTTTGAGCAGTGTATTTAAACTCCTAGTGTGGTTTACTACTGAGCCAAATAGCCAAATATGTGATTCCAGGTTGAATGAAAACAGGATATACATTTTTATAATTCTGCCCTTGAAGAAAGAGATGTTAGACAACTTAAATTAAAAGATGTCAAAGATGTGTGCATATTTGGGGCCGTGCTTTTTTCTTTTTAAAACTATTTCTCATTTTCATAACAAACACTTCCATCAGTATTTCAATATCTTGTAAACAAAATGAAAGGAGAAAAGATTTAATATGGATAAAACTGAGGTGTTTTTTTGTGGTCAAAAGCAACTGATAATTTTTGTGGGTTTTTAAATTATGTTTATATTTTGCAGATGAGGGATTGTAGGTTATTTTCTCTAAGAACAAAGCAACTTGGGCTGTTGTTACAAATTTGCTGTTATTTTCTCTTTGGTTGCCAATTCTATGACTGTAGAGCATGTAAATATTTACCAGTGACAGTAGCACAGTCACTGTAATGATAAAGCCTACAGTACTCCTAAAGCTGCCTTTTTCTTCCCCAAGGACTTGATTCTGGCTGCTGATAGAGTAGCACAAGGCTATAGATGTTCTGGAAAGAAGAACTTGAGAAAAGACACTCTGCACGATATCAATGAAGAGACTATTAATTTTACATATTCTAATAGCAGTCAGGATTGTATACACACAATACTGAAAAAATGAAGAAACCCCTACAGATGATAATATAATCAAAAAGATTCTGGAATGTGTGGAAATGGATAGGTTAACTCTAAAAATTAAAGAAAAAGAAGATTCAAAATATTTTATAACATGGGAAGTTTTCTACTGATGGTTAGTAGATACAGAGGTTAGATGAGTGGATTTATGTGAAAATATGTACTACATGGGAAAGAAAAACTGACTAAATATTTTGGTGATTATATAACATGTTAATATGGAAGATAGTATACTTTCTAATAACAATTGATATTATCTTATATAGGTTTGTATGTATATGATTACAATGATTGTGATGATGTTTATATTTTAACAATTTGGACACCTAGAAAACACTGTTCAATATAGAAATGGAATTTGTGGGGATACAAAACAATAAAAATATTTATATAAAAAATGAAGAGACTATTAGAATACTCTTGACAAGGAGTTAGATTGGAGGATCCTGATTATTCTAGGTTACTATTCCAGATCGAAATTGGAAAAAGAGGGAAAAAAACCTGAATAAAACTGACAAACCACATCTATAGAACTGCCAAAAAACCCTTCATCCATCTACAGGTGAAACTCAAAAAATTAGAATATCGTTCAACAGTTCATTTATTTCAGTACTGCAACTTAAAAGGTGAAACTAATATATGAGATAGCCTCATTACATGCAAAGCAAGGTTGTTCAAGCCATGATTTGTCATAATTGTGATGATTATGGCTTACAGCTCATGAAAACCCCAAATCCACAATCTCAGAAAATTAGAATATAACATGCAATCAATAAAACAAGGATCGTACATCGAACAATATCTGACCTCTGAAAAGTATAAGCATGCATATGTATTCAGTACTTGGTTTGGGCCCTTTTTGCAGCAATTACTGCCTCAATGCGACATGGCATGGAAGCTATCAGCCTGTGGCACTGCTGAGGTGTTATGGAAGACCAGGATGCTTCAATAGCGGCCTTCAGCTCTTCTGCATCGTTCAGTCTCATGTCTCTCATCTTTCTCTTGGCAATGCCCCATAGATTCTCTATGGGGTTCAGGTCAGGTGAATTTGCTGGCCAATCAAGCACAGTAATCCCATGGTCATTGAACCAGGTTTTAGTGCTTTTGGCAGTGTGGGCAGGTGTCAAGTCCTGTTGGAAAATCAGTCAGCATCACCATAAAGCTCGTCTGCAGAAAAAAGCATGAAGTGCTCCAAAATCTCCTGGTAGACGGCTGCGTTGACCTTGGACTTAATGAAGCACAGTGGATCAACACCAGCAGATGACATGACTCCCCAAATCAACACAGATTGTGGAAACTTCACACTGGACTTCAAGCATCTTGCAATGTGTGCCTCTCCATTCTTCCTCCAGACTCTGGGTCCTTGGTTTCCAAATGAGATGCAAAAGTTGCTCTCATCAGAAAAGAGGACTTTGAACCACTGAACAACAGACCAGGTCAGTTTTTCTTTAGCCCAGGTAAGACGCTTCTGATGTTGTTTGTTGTTCAGGAGTGGCTTGACAAGAGGAATATGACATTTGAAGCCTATGTCCAGGATCAGTCTGTGTGTAGTGGCTCTTGATGCACTGACTCCAGCCTCAGTCTACTCCTTGTGAAAGTCCTCAACACTTTTGAATGGCCTTTTCCTGACAATCCTCTCCAGGCTGCGGTCATCTCTGCTGCTAGTGCACCTTTTTCTTCCACACTTTTCCCTTCCACATAACTTTCTATTAATGTGCTTTGATACAGCACTTTAGGAACATCCAACTTCTTTTGCAATTACCTTTTGAGGCTTTCCCTCCTTATGGAGGATGTCAGTGATGGTTTTCTGCACAACTGTCAGGTCAGCAGTCTTTCCCATGATTGTGATTACTACTGAACCAGGCTGAGAGACCATTTAAAGGCTCAGGAACTCTTTGCAGGTGTTATGGCTTCATTAGCTGATTAGAGTGGGACACTTTGAGCCTAGAATATTAAACATTTTCACAATATTCTAATTTTCTGAGATTGTGGATTTGGGGTTTTCATGAGCTGTAAGCCATAATCATCTCAATTATGACACATCATGGCTTGAACTATCTTGCTTTGCATGTAATGAGTCTATCTCATATATTAGTTTCACCTTTTAAGTTGCATTCCTGAAATAAATGAACTTTTGCATGATATTCTAATTTTTTGAGTTTCACCTCTATGTATTAATTGGTGACTGCACTCAATTGTAAAGAGACTACTTATTTTTTATGTATTTTACATATGCCAAAGAGCCAGCCCCTCCACATATAATATGTACTACACAGTGATGTCCTCTGCATCTGCATTTTTAAGTGCAACAGTCCAAGGAGATGGACATATGTATGTTCTTATATATGTATATATTAAAGCTAACCTGAGAAAATGTATTAAAAACAAAATAAATCTCAAAACAGCAGCATTTTTCAGCGGAGTTTACCCTATGCAATTGTATTTCATAAAAAGAAGATAAGCCATGGTATATAAGATCTAATTGTTAGATTAATCTTGAAGAGAAGTAGCTAGGATTACATACCTAAATTGGAAAAATCCAGATGATCGTGATATGCTATTAAGAATTTTCTGTGCTCGTAACCTTAAACATACCACCATTATCTGTTCAGCCAACTAAAGTCTATCTCACATTCAATATTATTAACGCATTTCTTTCATTTTAAAAAAAGATTTAGGGAGAGCCTTTCTATTTTGCTTGGTTGTTGTTGCTATATAGTCCAATTTATTGTCCACAATTCCATTAAAGTCTCCCATCATAATTATATTAACATAATCCAGTCCAGTTATTTTCATGTGTAGCTTTTTATAAAACTCTTCTTGTTTTTCATTCGGAGCATAAATTGCAATCAAGAGTATTTTTATATTATTGTCCATTATTTCCACCATTAATACTCTTCCATCTTCATCATTGCAGATCAGTTTTGCTGGGATAGCCTCTTTAATGTATAGAACCACTCCTCTTTTCTTACATTGAGTCAAAGAAGTAAATATTTTCCCCAATTTTGGCTGTACTAACAATTGTTCATGTTGTTTTTTAATATGAACTTCTTGTAGACAAATTATATCAAAATTTAATTTGTCTAATTTATGAAAAAATTTCCTTCTTTTAACAGCTGAATTAAGTCCATTTATGTTCATTGTAATCAGTTTTCTTTCTTCCATGATTATGCTTTATATTTAGGTCTAACAACTCTCGTGGATCTCACTTCATACTGTTCTTTACTATCCACCTGTCCACCTACTGCACCTTTCTCTTTTTCAGTCTCCAGTTGTTCCTCTTGAAACTCAATTAATGAGACCTCTTTCTCTGCCTCCTCTCTTCTTCTTCCAAAAAATTCTGCATGGAAAAGTTCTGCTTTCTCAATTGAATCAATTCTATGTCTCTGCTCTTGCCACGTAAACATTAATCCTTCTGGAATCAGCCATCTATAATTCACTTCGTTTTCCAGTAGCATTTTGGTCAGAAATCGATATTCTCTTCTCATCTCTCTCACTCTTCTGGGTATTTGTTTTAAAACCACAATCTCTTTACCTTTGTATTTCAATGTTTTCTCTCTTACCACTTGTAATATTTGTGTTTTAATAGATTTTTTGGTAAATCTAATATGGACTTCCTTTGGTAATTTATTTCTCATCGCATATCTTGTATAAACTCAATATACCTCATCTACTCCATCATCTTTTCCTCTGTAATTTCCAAAGCATCTGCCAAAATTTCTATCATTATCACAGCCAAATTTTCTCCTTTTTCCTCTTCTATATTTTGAAATCTAAGATAAAATTCTGACCTTTCCATCTCCCACCTCAACATCCCATTTTTTTCTTGTTCAACCACTGTTAATCTACTGTCAATATTTCCAATCTTCTCCTCTCTTTGTTTCCCTTCTTCCTCAATTTTTTGGAATCTCTCCTCATACTTCCCCATCATTTGTTTGATATTTTCCACTTTTTCATCAGTCTTCTCTATTCTTTGTTCAATGATGTCTGACTTTATCTTAAGATCTTGGATTCCTTGCATAATCATCTGTAAAATTACTATTTCTTGTTCTTTATTTTGCTTCAACATTGTCTGAATTAAACATTGTCCTCCAGCTGGTGGGGAAGCAGAGGTAGAAGTAGAAATGCCAACTGGTATTGGTTTCCTGCTCATTTTAATGCCTCCAAAGCTTCAAATTCTTTTTGACTTTTAATCCAACTGGTAGAATAGTCAATTATAATCCAAAATGGAAAAATCCAATAGTAAAAGACCCAAAACCAAAGAAGAAAAAGGAAAAAAGAAAGAAGAAAAATCTTCAGGTTCTTCTTGACCCTAATCCAATTACAAAGTAGTCCACCATAAAAAAGGAAAAATAGAAAGGAAAAAAACAAACAAACCCAAAAATGATATTATTGACTAAGAGCAAATAAAAAAGAAAAGAAAAAAAGAAATTCCTTCAGGTTCTTCACACCTTAATCTCAATAATCAAAAAAGAAAAACAAAGTGGTCCAAAAACATGGATAGAAAAAGCAAAGAAGTCCCAATAAAAATAAAGAGAAAAAAAGAAAAATAAAGAAAAAACTCTGAGACTTTCCCTTTAAAATAAGAATATTACTAGAATTAAGATTTACAAAAAGGCTGGCGAATGGGATATATATATATATATATATATATAAATATATATATATATATATATATATATATATATATATATATATATATATATATATATATATATATATAAGCACGCTGCACTTTATTTATTTATCCAAGGCTCTTATTCTGACTCTCTTCTCCAGCAGCTTCAAAGCTAAGCCTCAAATGTTGAAATATTGATGAGTCCAGGAAAACACCTGTAATAATATTTTGCTATGCTCTCCCTATATCTTATCACGTTGAAATGTCCTTGAGAAGGAGTCTTAAAGTATTTTCAAGCCTCTAGTTGGCAGTGTTGCAATGTTTCTTAATGCTCTTCCCCCCCCAGCCAGAAAAAACGAGTAATGTATACAAAAAAAGGAAAAAGAAAATAGCTAAAGGGAGCCTCTATCCTAGAAAAAATTAAAAAATCCAAAGGAGCATAAAAATATATATAAGAGAAAATTCAATCCGGTTACCTACAAAGTCATACTTAAGTCCCCAGAAAAAAAATAAGAAAAAGAAAAAAGAATCCAAGCCTCAATTTGACATCACTTTAAAAAACGCCGCTCAAACAGTTTGGTAAAAAAAAAAAAGCCTCACAGATTTCTTCTTTGTTCAGGATGCCCTTTCAAGCCTCAGCGAATTTACAACACAAAAGGAATTTCTCACCCAGCCGACACACTTCTTTCCAGCCACTTTCTTTCCGGAGCTGTCCCGACTTCAGCAGCTATGGGGGCTGCCTCTCCGCCGCCAGCAAAAGGGCTTCTCCCGGATCAAACCAGAGATTTTGCGATATCTCTGGGATCCTGGGACAGTACCCTTCTCAATCCCCGTCTCTACGGGACGGTTTAGGTCCGTTGGGACCGACCAGGGGCAAAAATATCGGCTGCGATCTCAGAGCCCCAAGATCGCAGCTGTATCGCCAAAACGAAGCTCCGCCTTCCTAATTGTAATTGAGACTACAGAATGAATGCACAAAAATGATGAACCAACTGACACACTGGATGTACATATAAGAGTTGATGTTTTTATGTTTTGTTTGTCTTGTTTGTTTGTAGAAAATTAATAAAATCTTTTTCAAAAAAAATATTATTAACGCATTTCTACACACAAAGATGTGAAAAACTTGTTGGAGATTTTCATTTTCTTATTGGCAGGATCTCCTGCCTCACCAGACTCCTAGTACAATTTGCTGTAGCTGAGCGTTCTGTTCGCAGATCTTTGAAGCAAAATTGTTCATCACCATTGGATTTGGATTACAAACATCCTTGTGACCAGTGGATTGCAGCAAATAGATACAGAAAACTGCTGTATTCTGTTTGCTGATGCTATGTGCAAACATACCTAGAACTGATTAAATGCATTTGCAGATCCTTGCAACTGTCCTCAACCCAAAGGAAAGAAACTGGTATGAAACTGATAAATATTTGGTCTGCTTCCACCTTCTGTTCAACAGGGAACCACTAACTTTTCTTGAAGGATGGTTGTGTGTGTGGCACAAAATATGAGTTAGCTCATTTGTTCCTTTCTTTTCTATGCAGACTAGGGAGGGGAACTGAGGAAAATTATTTCTCTTCAGGAACATCTCTTCCACATCCACATTTCACAGACATCTTTCAATGTCCTGTTCATGGTACCTGTTATGGACTAAGCCAATGCAGCGGTACAACCCTAAACAGCTTTACTTTACAGCAGGCTTGTAATCCTGCACTTCTCATTGGCCCGTGAATAGCGAGTCATGATTGGTCATTTCTGGCCAGTCTGATTGGCTGTTAATGGGCCCCTCTGATTGGACGCTTGTAAAAGTGGTAAACTCGCTTCATTGGTTGTTTTGACAGCAGCCAGCTCTATAAAAGAGCTGCTGCTGCCCAAATATTTGCTCTGTTCTTATTTTGCAATAAAGAGTTGAAGTCATCGTTCCATGTCTCGTCTCCGTTCCTTGCGCCCATGTACAGGACTTAACACTGGCGACGAAGGTGGGATTCGGAGACAATAGAGCTGAGTAAGTACTCATCGATCAAATCAGAGCACATGGCTGAAGAGCGCACTCAACAAACGGCAAGAAGACCAGTGGCGCCATACCACCTGCTCCACTCGACCCAGCAACCGAAGACTGGGACTCGTATATAGATCGCTTCCAGATGTTCCTAGAGTCCAACAATTTAAAAGATGCTATGCCTGGCAAGAAATGAGCGGTGTTCTTGACTCATTGTGGCCCTGCCATTTTCAAAATGGCTAAAACACTGGCAAAACCAGCGGAAGTGAAGACCATGGATTGGGATACCCTCGCCCCAATCCTCTGGGCCCATTATGCAGTACCTACACTGATACGAAGACATGAATTTTACCAGAAGGACCAACGGAAGGATGAGAGCATTGGAAATTTTGTAGCCGACCTCCGGAACCTAGGAGGCCTTTGTGGTTTTGCAAACCTTGAAGAAGCCCTAAGAGACCACATAGTTCTGGGATTAAATGTACCACACGTACAGATTAAACTGATGGCAAAAGGAGACACCAGCCTTACAGATGTCATTGCCGATGCTACTGCCGCAGAAGCAACCAGGAAGTCAGCTGCTCGAATGCGCCGAGCGAACGCACCACTTTGCCAACTCGCCAACGAGAGCCCACTCGCCACTGAGCAGCACGCTACCACTACCCACCACGAAGACCTCAAGTCATCCTCAGACAATGAGGAAGAGGAGGTAAACCGGCTCCGCTCAGAATGAGAGCAAAGGAACCAGAGACGTCCATGCTAATGTGCTGGTTGCAGGGCAAACCACCCACGATCGGACTGCAAATTCCTCGACGCACTCTGCCGTACCTGCGGAAAAAGAGGCCACATCGCGAAGGTTTGCAGAAGCAGACGAGAGCCCAGTCCCAACCGAAGGGAGAACAATCTCCATCGGAAGATAGGCAAACCTCCTGAGAACCGGGACCGTTTGAACCACCAATGGAACAACCACTACTACTACAGAAACCAAGCACCTGCCTCTTCAACGAGATAAGAAGAGACCCACCAAACCATTATTATTGGCTTCATCGTTCAATGCAAGAAAGATCCAAGTGAGGGTTACTATTGAGAAATGACCATGCATGATGGAAGTCGATTCGGGATCATCCCTATCGATGGTATCCTGGAAAACCCTCAAACAGCTGATCCTTGCCATCTGCCACCAGGACCTCAGCACGCAACGAATCATCCTGAAAGACTACCAGGGAAACAGTATTCCAGTTGTCGGTTCCAGTCATACCCAAGTATCCTTCAAGGACCGCACTGTGATGCTTCCCCTGACTGTCGTCGATCGTGACCGACCCAGTTTGTTAGGGTTACAGTGGTTCACCGCACTCGGGATTGAACTAGCCGGCATACACCAAACCAGAAGCGACGACTGGGAAGAAGCTCTCATCCAGGAATTCCAGGATATGTTCACAGGAACATTAGGCAGGTACAAGGGGACCCCTATATCATTTAATCTCAGCCCCGATGTAGCTCCCATTTGGCTTAAGCCTCATCGGGTACCTTTTGCCCTAAAGCCGAAGATCGACGAGCAACTAGATAAACTGATAGCCCAGGGCATATTTGAACCAATTGACCATGCCCGCTGGAAAACTCCAATAGTAAAGCCCATGAAGCCAGATGGTTCGTTAAGAATTTGTGGAGATTACTGGGCCACCCTAAATCATGCTCTTCAACAGAGCACTTACCCAGTACCAGTGGTTCAACACCTTCTTCATTCCCTGGGTGGCGGAAAAATATTTGCGAAATTGGACTTAGCTCAGGCGTACCAGCAACTACCTGTAGATGCGACAATTGCAGAAGCCCAGACAATAGTTACACATAGAGGCGCCTTCAAGTGCAATCGACTCCAATTCGGAGTAAGCGTGGCACCTGGCATTTTCCAAAGTTTGATGGAGATACTATTACAAGGCATAAAAGGCATAGTGCCTTATTTTGATGACATCCTAATAGCTGCCCCCACTAAAGAGTTATTAGGACAACGACTCAGAAAAGTGCTTCAGAAATTTAAAGACGCTGGTCTGAAGGTAAAAAGGGACAAGTGTCAACTTTGTACGGAGAGAGTGGAGTTCCTGGGATAGCTTCTCAACAGACAGGGAATCCACCCCACCCAAAAAAAACTAACCGCAATCAAAAATGCCCCGAGACCTAGGAATAAGACAGACCTCCAAGCCTTCCTGGGACTCATTAACTTTTATAATATCTTCTTGCCCCAGAAGGCGACTGTAGCCGAGCCCCTACATAGACTTCTCAACAAAAAGGCTTCCTGGGTCTGGGGGCGGCATGAAGAGAAAGCATTCCAAGAGGTAAAAGACCTCTTAACTTCCACTGCTGTATTAATGCAATACAATGAGACTCTACCTTTGACGGTTACCTGTGACGCCTCACCATTTGGAGTAGGAGCCATTTTAAGCCATGTCCTACCAAATGGGAATGAGGCACCTATTGCGTTCTTTTCGAGAACTTTGTCTAAGACCGAAAGGAACTATAGCCAACTTGATAAAGAGGCTCTCGCTATTGTATCCGCAATTAAACGTTTCCATGAATATGTGTATGGGAGACCCTTTACCATAATTACAGACCACAAGCCACTACTTGGTATTTTGGCGGGAAACAAACCAACTCCCCATATTTTATCACCAAGAATGACACGTTGGTCAGAATTTTTAGCCGCCTACGATTACCGATTGCAACACTGCCTGGGGAAAACCATTCTCCATGCTGACGCTTTGAGCCACTCTCCACTACCAGACATCATAGAGGACCCAGCTCCAACTGTAGCCATATTGCAAATCAAAACCCTTAAATCACCGCCACTGACCGCTCGAGACATCGCTTTAGAAACAAAAAAGGACCCTGTTTTGGCACGAGTCCTCAGCTGGGTGGAACGGGGTTGGCCGGTCAGTGAAACCACTGACACGTTCAAGCCATTTAAGAATCATCAAACAGAGCTATTCTCCCAAAAAGGCTGCATAATGTGGGGAGATAGAGTTGTAATCCCGGAGAAATTGCAACATAGAGTATTAAAAATCTTGCATGATGGACATCCAGGCATCGTGCGGATGAAGGCATTGGCCAGGAGTTACGCATGGTGGCCTGGGTTAGATAAACAGATAGAGACCTGGGTAGCAAAATGCAGCAAATGCCAGGAGACTCGCTCTACTCCTCCAAAAACTCCCCCAACTCAGTGGGAAATGCCTCGAGGTCCTTGGTCCCATATCCACATCAATTTTGCGGGACCCAAGAGGACACACTTTTCTTCTAACAGTGGATGCCTATTCAAACTGGCTCGAAGTCCACAAGATGAAAAGCACCACTACAGAGGCAGTTACTAAAAAACTGAATAAACTATTCGCTACCCACGGATTGCCGGATGTCCTGGTCTCAGATAATGGCCCCCAATTCACTGCCCTGCCATTCAAACAGTATCTGGCAGATCGGGGCATCCGCCATGCCTTAACATCGCCAGCCCACCCTGCGGCCAATGGTAGGGCTGAGCAAATGGTTCAATTTGTAAAAAAGACCTTGCACAAAATGGACCATGGCGACATTGACCACAAAATAAACCGCATGCTTCTTCTCCAGCACATAATCCCAAACAGTACCATGAACAAAACCCCAGCTGAACTCCTGATGGGCCAGAAACTTTGCTCGCATCTCGATTGCCTCCATCCAAACTACATGCCGGAACAACCCCCAGGATCCAGCAGCAAGTGTCGGGCATTCCAGGAAGGTGACCTCGTGTTTGCGAAAAACTTCTCAGGCGACCCATTGTGGGCCCCCGCTACCATAACACAACTTACAGGACCCCGATCCTATCGCCTGCAAACCGTGGATGGTAAGATGTGGAAACGCCACATAGACCAACTCCGTTCCAGATTAGCCCCTAGTCCTATCTCATCCCCGGAATCTCTAGGGGGGGGGGGAAGGAACATTGAGGAGGCTGAAGAAGAAATAACAATTGAAACTTACACAACCAACCAGGGGATACTCACCGTCAGAAGGAGAACCGAGTCAAGGAGTGGCCTCACCGCGTGACAGCACTACAGATCCCGAGAACCCGGAAGACAGCACTAGCACAAGCAGGGAAAGCAGCCCAGGGCCACAGTTTTCATCATCCAACCCAGCTAGCAGCCCACCGGAACCAGAGCCAGGACAGAAACCGGTGGAACAGCGCAGGTCAAACAGACAGGTGAAGCGACCTGCCTATTTACGAGAATACTTCACCCCAACCCTCAGACAATACCTAGGGGAGAGGGGTGTTATGGACTAAGCCAACGCAGTGATACAACCCTAAACAGCTTTACTTTACAGCAGGCTTGTAATCCTGCGCTTCTCATTGGCCTGCAAATAGCGAGTCGTGATTGGTCGTTTCTGGCCAGTCTGATTGGCTTTTAACGGGCCCCTCTGATTGGACGCTTGTAAAAGCGGTAAACTGGATTTATTGGTTGTTTTGACAGCAGCCAGCTCTATAAAAGAGCTGCTGCTGCCCAAGTATTTGCTCTGTTCTTATTTTGCAATAAAGAGTTGAAGTCACCGTTCGATGTCTCGTCTCTGTTCCTTGCGCCCATGCTCAGGATTTAACAGTACCTGTCTGTAGGCAGGGTATACAATGGCTCTTCCCCTCACTTCCATTCTAGCCACATAACAAAACCCAACTTACAGTTAGAACTACCTGGGAAAGTGTTTGGTTTTCATAGGTGCTGGCAATACTGATCTTTCATGTCACCACAGATGCAGCAAAAGAGCAGCTGCTTAGCTTTTTATTTATACCATTTTGCAAACAGACAAATTGACACATTTAAAAAAAATGGGCGGATGGACTGCCAACTTGTCAAATGTTTTCCTTTTGCATAGTGTGAGAGGTAATGAAGGGATTTTTGTTGCTTTGGGAACAACTGAGGGAGGTTATTTTTGTTTTTTGTATTAGTTACATGAATTCAATCTACTCCACAAATTGCAGTAATCATAAAATAAAATGGGTCTGCATATATCCTAAATTGTCCTTAGGTTTTTGGAAGAAGGAACGCTGTCAATATAGTAAATGCAGAAAAAGATGATTGTGCATTTATACATTTTCCCATAATCCCTCATATATTTTTAAACACTTCTAACACTTCTGCTGTTGTAAATGGCATACAATAGAGACAAACATAAGATACACATATTTTCAATTCTTTATACTGGGAAGCAATGCTGAAATAATTATCAGATTAAACCATCCACATATGGAATAGCTACAAAATGTTAGTCTGAGCTGATCCATTTTTACTGTTGATCAGGTGTATTATTGAATCCCATTTTTAAAAAAAATTTTCTTGTATTAAAAATTATAAATATTGCATATTTATTCTGCCCTCTTTGATTGCAAACATTATTAAAATACATTAACAAATTGAATATTGAAGGTAGGCACTAAATCTAGTTAATTTTTGTTCCAAAATCCCATGTGTCTTTTATTATCAAACAATAAAATGAATCACATTTGTATTCTGAGAATACGTGATAGTTATGAAGGAGGAAAAGCTTATTGGCCTGTATACTATAATATATAAAAAGTTATCTTGTCCAAATATTTACTTTAGTGTCTTTTTTGTTGAATGAAACAGAAAACAGGTGATATGAGTTGTTATATCTGTGTTGGACATAATTTTGGATCTACTTATAGATCTACATAGCATTTTAAGTCTTTGGTTCTTTTATAAAAGGACCAAATGTTTTTAATTGAGAATATGAATGTGGGAAGAAAAAGATTTTAAATAAAGCATACATTTAAAGAAGAAGCTCATTTTTTTCCCCAAGCACCATAACACAATCACATTTAGTGGTGAAAAAAATACCTCCTTCTGACAATCTATTGATTATTTATTTAGATAACAAGTAGGGAAAAGAAATATTTTTTGTAGTAGGATATAACCAGACATTACTTTCTAAGCCCATTTGAATACATGGATTTTGTACTAAAGTTTTGACATGGAAAATAAAAAGAGGCAAAATAGTATTTTTTTTTTCACAGCAAATCATCAATATAAAGTATGATGATTGATCACTATCATTAAGTCTACAAGCATCAATACAGAGGAATGTTTGTTTTCTGAATAAAGCACTTGTTTGTAAGTCTATCTTTTCTGTAAAATAAATATGGAGTTATTTCACAATATTATAAAGTTAGCATTGATAAGGAATGTGTGCATGAGCATTTTTTTTTACAATATTTAGACTGTCTTTTACACTGAGGTTGAAATCTTGTATTTAAATGCCTATGAATTAGTAACTTAAACTCTATTAGCATTATTCCTCAGTAGGAACTACTGATATATTTAAATCTTTCTATCTGCTTACATACTATCTATTATACTGTATAAACATATCCAGGGGTGGGAGTCTACCAGTTCGCACCTATTCACTAGAACCGGTTGTTAACATTCTAAGCAGCTTGGAGACCCGGTTGTTTGAAGAAATTACTGGCCGAATCCTGCAGGCAGGAAGGAAACATTCTGGTGTTGCTTACAGAAACTGCCTCTCCATTAACCCTTATTACATTCTTGGCAGGACTAGACTTCCTGTCTTTGGAACTTCTCTGGAGTTTTTTTTCCCCTCCTTTGCTGGTACTTTGCTTATGTGGAGTGACCATTCAAAGTTACAATGGCACTGAAAAAAGTGTCTTATGACCATTTTTCACACTTACAACTGTTGCAGCATCCCCACAGTCATGAGAGGCCAGGCAAGGAGTTGCGTGCCTCAATATGAGTGATATTGAGTTGGCCACACCCAGCCAATAACATGACCACCAAGCCATGTCCACCCAGTGACAGGACCCCAAGCCACGCCCACCACCTAAGCTACACCCACAGAACCGGTTGTTAAAAATTTGAATCCCACCCCTGAATATATCATTAAAGGAAGAATAGGTCAATATTTTGGACCATTGACCAAATTTGGAACATTGAGATTGTGTCATGTAAGCTTTCATAAAATTTGGGCATAATCATAACCAAACAAAACCAAACAAAACAAAGCACTGTTTTTCCAGAAACATATGCTAGTCAGTGATGGGATTCAATTTTTTTTACTACCGGTTCTATGGGCGTGGCTTGGTGGGCATGGCAGGGGATGGATACTGTAAAATCTCCAATCAGAAGTGGTTTTTGCCAGTTCTCCGAACTACTCAAAATTTCCACTACCGGTTCTCCAGAACTGGTTAGAACCTGCTGAATACCACCTCTAATGATAGTTAGTTTGCTACTTTCCATCACGTCTACTCTGGGACTGCTGCTTCCACAACCCAGTTTATCTTTGTCTTTGGGACTCCATCAATTTTACATTGTATTTACCTATATTACATTTCATAAATCTGTTGTATTTATATGTAAAATAGATAAATATATACATTATATAATCAGGGGTGGGCTTCAAAAATTTTAGCAAAGGTTTCTCTGCCTGGTTGCTGGGTGGGTATGGCCATGGTGGGTGTGGCCTAGTTGGCCTCCTGCACCCTGGTGGGGAGGCATTTTGGCTTCTCTGGGCTCCAGATGCTTTCCTCGAACCTCTGGGAGGACAAAAACGGCCTCCCCAGGCTCCAGAGGCTCTCTGGAAGCCAGAAACAGGCCCGTTTCCAGCCTTCCTGAACTTCTGGGAGGCCTGTTTTTCACCCTCCCCAAACTTCCATGAACATCCTGCGCTTACCTGCATCCAAAATGGGCCGCGTGGGGACTCCTGGGAGCAGTAGGTTGGGGTGGATGGGGCCATCAGGAGTGGGATTTGGGGTTCTCTGAACTGTGCATAATCTTAGCTAGGGGCTCTCCTGAACCCCTGTGAACCCCCAGAATCCCACCCCGTATATAATTATATTAATCCATTCTGAGCAATATGGTGGCCTCGTGGTAAAGACACTCGCCTCCTACTCAATAGCAGCACGTGTTTCTCTTTTAGGGTGCAGAGAAAAAAATTTCTACTATGAACTCTGCATAGGCATTAGGAAGAGCATCCAGTCAATAAATGCTCAGCTCCATTCAGTTTCCCCTGAATTAAGGGATTACAGAGTTGTAAAAAGGAACAGACTGGATTTGTCATTTTTATCTACCTATCGAGTCCTTCCCAAGGATATGGCATAAAAACATGTTGAGGTTTTATGGTGTTGGTGGTATTGTTGCAGGATGTAAGTTGTTCTGAGTAAAGCTGCTTTATTGAGAAATATTGTATTTATGTTTAAGTGACTGCAAGCATCTCCCAGCTGAATATGAGCTTGAAAATAATATGGAATGAGAAACAGAAGAGGCATATGCACAACAGAGGGACCAATAAAGCCAAAATGGTGGATGCTACTGCAGATCAAAGCCCCACCTTCTTCTAGGTGTGTACAATGTTGATGAATATTGATGTTGAGAGAAAGAGGTGGAACAATGAACTGCTGTTGAGCCTACCATTTTGGCTTTCTTGACCCAGCCATTGTGGCCACTTCCACAATAGCATCAGTTCCCTGTCCTCTACTTTCTTTCAAGATCTCAAGCTTTCAGGAACATTTGAAGAGGCTTCTAAAGCTTCCAAGCCATGATATTCTGTCTGTCTGTCTGTCTATCGCTACCTATCTATCATAGCAATTCATGCTTTCTATGCTTCTGTTTGTCTTTTCAGTTACCAGCTAAATGTTACTTGGAACATGTTACTATCAGAGCAGATGGTTTATTGCTTTGCTTTGCTTTGCTTTGCTTTGCTTTGCTTTGCTTTGCTTTGCTTTGCTTTGCTTTGCTTTGCTTTGCTTTGCTTTGCTTTGCTTTTGCTTTGCTTTGCTTTGCTTTGCTTTGCTTTGCTTTGCTTATTGCTAGCTTTGGCTCAAATAGAATAAAATAATAGTACTTGAATGCAAAGGCCAGCCTGGATACATTTAGATGGTAATTTTTACTCCTAGCCTTTCATTACAAACTTAAACAGTGCAGTCAGAGTTCAAGCACTCCCCAATAGTCATTACCATTAGACTCAATAAAATGATTATTCAAACTATAGACCAAAACGCATGTAATAATAGTTTCAATATTCTCTCCAGAAAATATGTTTTGCCCTGATCTTATTGGATTTTTCCTCCCTTGCTCATTTGTTCAGTCACATGGAGAAACCAGACCTTGCCACCTAATGGAATCTGTAAAGGTAAGGGGAGGGGAAAATCCTCTCTGTCAGCCCCCAAAATAACTGTTGTTTGAGGAAGGAGAAAAATAGACATTGTTAGTGCAGCTTTCTCATCAGCGGGTGGAAAACATACTGAGTGTTCTCTCCTGTAGAGTCCAACGCTCTATTTTGTTCCATTTTTAAAAGCAGACTTTTAAAGACACCTATCTTTGCACAGGTGAATTTCATGCTAGGATTTCAGTTGATGTGAAGCCTTATTATGCACATTAATACAGTACTAGGGAAAGGAGAGAGGTAGAAATAGGAATTATTCCTACTTTGCAGAAATCTATCACTTCGGGTATTTTTCAGATTAGCATTGTTTTCACTAACACAGCTTAAAAAGCATAAGTGGCAGCAAATTTTCATATCACTGAATAAAACAAATGATTGATCATTCAAGCCTGCATGCCTTCACTTGGAAATAATTCTACTTACATTTGGTAAAGATTAAGTTTATTATTATAGTAGCATATATATGGAGTAAACTGATCCATTCAGGATGCATTTGAAGAAAGAAAGAAACCTTCAGGCCCATGATTTCTATCGATTTAAGGTACTTATGCTTCATACCAAGGAGTATGTTTTCAGGAAAGTAGGACAAATTCATTTTGATATTTAGTATACAGTGTGAGATGTGGAATGGTTTCATGATGGCAGTGATAGCTCTACCTTTGGGTGTCAGGCTTAGATTAGAATGTGATAAAAGACGATGTACAGCCTTGCTGAATAGTAAAATGCCTCCAAACCCATTCTTGTTAATTTTATCTCCAACCCATTAGTGATTTGTCACTGCCTCTGAATTCTTCAATCCATTTTCTCCATAAAAATGTCAAGCTGTCTCTTGAATTCATTTATACCATTGGCTTTTATGACCTTCCTTGAGATCTTTCTTCTTGTTATTTTTCAGTCAGTATGAAACAGCTGTGCCTGAATGAATTCCCAAGTTACTCTTCATTTGCTACTTTGGTTCTGAGATTATGTGTCCTGCTGACATTTAATTCTTTATCAATGTATGAGATTTGTTTCTCTATTTTGACCCAGTATAAACAATATGTTTTCTCATTTATGTTGAAATCAAAATCAATTTCTTGAGGAAAAAATCTATTTAACTCAGTTCAGTCCCAACTTTAATAGGTTAAAAAAACCCTGTAAAATCTGGAGTTGAATTGGGTAAAATATGCTGTTTTTGTGAAAAATTTTAACAATTACAAAAATAATTTTATGTAGCTAGTAGATATAGAAATTCCTATTCTTCTCAACAACATTTTATTTAGGAATAATATTGTGCTTTGTTCAAAGACATATTGATAGTTGAATTGCATATATGCATGTATATGTGTATCATCCTCATCATCCTCATTTTAACCATTGTCTATCCACTGCTAACTGAGCCCACAATATTTGCTGATGTGGTCCATCCATCTTGTTTTAGGTCTTTTTAATAAAGTGGGATCCATTCTATGGCTGCCTTGATCCACCTGCCAACAGCTCTTCTTGCTATGTGACCACCCATTTCCATTTCATTTATTTTACTGTCTTGATTATATTGTATACTTTTCATTTGTTTTCTAATCCATGTGCAGGTCTTTTTATTTTGTCTTGTAATGCTGTGCATGTTTCTTTCCATGGCTCTTTGTGCCACTTGTAGCTTTTGTATCAACTGTGAGGTTAGTGTCCAATTTCATTGGCATATGTTAGAGCAGGTAACACACTGATAGAAAATTTTTCTCTTCAGGGATACGGGGTGGTTTTCCGTGAAAATTATGCTTAGCTTGTCGAATGCCTGCCAACCACTTTTAACATGCCATTCAATGTATGTGTGCATATAAGTATGTATGTATACACATGCAATCAATATCAAGAACTCTAAATAAATCTCTATAAAATTAAGCAAAATTCAACCATAATTTTGCATATATTAAATACAGAAAGATAATAAAACTGTGCAAATGATTTGATTCAAATCAATATAGCTTATACTCGGGTAAAATATTTGAAATAGCCTGGTGAACAAAAATTAGGATCACTGCAAAAAAGTCATACAAGAGAAACTAATAAGATTGATTTTGTTCCTATTTTATTTTGTTAACTGATTGGTTGGAAAAACCAGATCTGCTGGAAGAAACACACCTGTATTTGGCAAAAGCAAGCCTTGTTTAGCAGGACAGTGGATATATTTTTGTATATTCTTATATACTCAAGCAAGATGCTTAGAAAATATATACAGACCACTCACATCCTAGACAAAAACTGTTTCAACTCTTCAACTCTTGGGTTGCCACTATAGGGCAGCACATACCAAAACAAGTAAACACAAGGATTATTTTTTTCCTTCATATCATCACTCTGCTGAACACTAATTTTTGCAGTACTGTCTAATGTCTATGTATATTTACCCGTGAGGTACAGCTGCAGCATTATTAGTATCTCATTATCCTCTTACTACCCTCTCTTGTTGTTGTAATTATTATTATGCTTTGCAAATACATTGAGAGCTTCTGCGTTGGACAGAAATTCCTCATGAATCTAATCATACCTGGCTAAATAAAACAATTTGTTTCTATTCATGTCAGTGTATTTCATCACACAACTTTATTCAACTCTCTCAGCTCACAGGACTATATTATTCCAGTGAAACACAACAGAACTAAAATGAAGTGAAACTAAAATACCTTCCTCAAAAATTATCTAACCCATCTCAATCACCATTAGCACTTGAAGGCCAGCAACTCTTAAGAATCTGTTTAGAAGTTAATCAGTTGAGGCTTGCCTGTACCTCAGGAGGCAACATCTTGCAGATTGTGGGGGCCATCATCACAAAGTTCATATCTGAGCCTCCAACATTGTTACTTCACATGGAGTGGGCAATCTTATTGTTTGCCCTAAAAGAACGCACAGGATTAGCCTCAATTTGCAAGGAAAAATGGTCCTTGAAGTACCTGGGAGCTGAATCTTGATCAAAAAAACTCAACATTCCTTCTTTTTACTTTTAATCAATCTTAATCTTGATTACTTTTAATTTTTATCTTTATCCATTTTCACAAGGTTATGTACAATTCTGACCAGAATGCTTGAAAAAGTGTATTACCAGAAAAAAGATGCAGAAAAAAAGACAATGTAAATGGTCAAGAGGCAACGTGACAGAGATTTCTCGATGGTCAGGAAAACGATAATCCCTTCTTTAAATAATTTGTATTCCAAAAGACTTATTCTCTAAACTCCGCCAAGCCAAAAAAGTTTTAAGAATGTCCCCAGAGAAGAATCATAGCACTAAAAGGAGCAAAAGACCAATTTATTCTGACTAATTCTTCATCTTTAGCCTACCAAATATGTAGTGTGGATAAATTTTGTAGGTTTTAAATCATCATATCTGCTGAATTCTTACAAATTGAAAGGAAAACCACTTCTTTATAACTTTTTCTTTTTTCTATATTTCTGCTACACTTTTTTTTGTATTTTGCACCTTTAGTTTTTTTTAGTTTATATTAACTTTATATATATATATATATATATATATATATATATATATATATATATATATATATATATATATATATATATATCTGTGTGTGTGTGTGTGAAAACAAATATATATGAAGTCATATATATTATATAATAAATTCATATATATTTATATATCACCTAAAATTATATATAATATGCATATATAAATTTTGTTTAAGAGAAGATTAAAATACAAAATACAAAAAAAAAGAAAAAGGACAAAAAACACAAAACACAGGAAAAAACATTGAAATAGTAAGCCTCTTGGGTTCATAGCAATAAAGACAGTAGCAGAACTGTTCTTTCTCAAACCATTAAGGACTGGAAAACTGGGAATTCTGACCCTTTCAAGCAGGGCTTAATGTTCTTAGTAGTTTATTCTTGGCCTTGTATTTTCATTTATCCTACATCACTTATTCTTCAGTAGGTTCTGTTGCAGGCTGAAGTAACTCCCTTTTCCTGGATTGTTTCTAAATCCTGCAGTTGGTATGAGGAAGGGAAATCAATTACTTGCTGCTGAATGAAACTGGTCTCTGCCTTTGGAAGACTTCTGAGGCTCTTTATTCTGTACCTTCTTACTTGAGCTGTGTTCACTTCAGAGCACCTCATTGCTCACTCAACCAAATGGTTGATGTTTAGTTTCCCCTCTTCAATGCACAAATGGACTTTGTTTAGCTTTCCAACTCAACTTCCTTCTCAAGTTCCACCAACCCCAATACCCACAGCCTTCAGGGTTTCTGTTTTTATTTCTCTGAGGTTTATATGTGGTCCTTTTATTCTCTTAAAGTCCCAGAGGAACCGAAAATTATAAAAAAGGAAAACTCACATTAGCAGTCTCTAGACTTTCTTTCCACTTGAACAACATGTAGCCGTCACTAGTTCAGACATGCAGTGAATACATTGAGTTTGACATGTTTCAGACTGCAAGTAAAAAGTCTCTAAAGAGGCAGGGAAAAATATATACCACTTAGGGAAGAGATAGGAAGAAAGTGTAACTTGGCTGAATACACAATAAAAGGTATTTATGATATGACCATGAGAATGTATGTTTTATTTTGAAAAGGAAAATATCATAACAGTAAATTGTAGTTGAACATTTCCACTAGTGTTTCCTTTCTTTATATGTCACAACTTTCTCTGGTTCTTATGAATATATTTGAGAAAGTCAAATTTTTGAAAAAAAAAACAATGATGATGATATTGAGGATGACAATGAAGATGAGGTCACCACAATTGACTCACTGAATGCCAATCCAGTTTTTTTTCAATTTAAGAAATTAGTGGAATTGTTCTGCACCTAAAAACTTCTGTACACTTAGTTATAGAAGGTCTGCCCACAAAATCCCAATTGAATGATTTGCATAACGCTGGCCTACTCAGAGAAGGGGGTTAATGAAGGAATTTATTTGTTGGGATACAAGGGGTAATTCTGTGGAAGCACTGCTGTCCCCCACTCCCACCCTCTCTGTTATGTCTGGAGTATGGGTGCGAATAATGGAGACGAGCCGGTAGAAACAGTGAACTTCAAACTCTTTTTTTACATGGTGTGACAGCTCAAACTGGATGGCTGCTATAGCCTTCCTTATATAGGCAACTTATTAACTATTCAACCAATAGCAATCCGGGAGCGCTAGCTCCGTTAACCAATGAGAATGGCCTGTTAATGGCCAATCAGATGCTCCTGAATGGACCAATCCGATCTTGCCATTAACAGCCAATCAGAAGTGCAGGGCCAGAACCCTGCACTTGACTTCAAGCTCAAGATAACTTTATTTAATATTATTCATTCACAACACCCCTTTCCCCCGACTTCTGCTTACGAGGCGCGGTCACATAGTCCTTGAGGTAGGATGGTTGTTTTATCAGTCTTTTTGATTTTTGCAGAGTGCCTGGCAATTGGCTGCACTTTTGCTGAGGTAGATCGTGGTTTAACGACAGGGGTGCCTCTGGTTTAGAGTTCGCATTTCCGTCGTCACCAATATCTTCGGCAACTCCCTGAGGTGAACTTACTCCCATCCCTGGTTCCTGTTCCTGCATTTCAGTTCCATTATCAATCCCTTATAAAAGATTTTCCTCTAGTTGAAATTCGTCTTCCTCTGTATCTCCCCCCCTCCTCAGTTTGGTCATAAGGGAGTTTGGAATTGCGTGACTGCAGCCGTGATCGTAGTTGATCTATGTGGCGCTTCCAAAGTCTATCGTTAGGGAACTGTACAAGGTATGATCTTGGGCCGGTTACGCAGATTACGGTCACTTCTACCCACAGCAGATCGCCCGATAAGTTTTTAGCGAATACGAAATCACCTACCTGGAAGGTACGGCATCGGCCGCTGGATCCGAGTGGTTTTTCCGGTTCGTAGGCTGGGTGTAACCGGTCGAGGTGGGAGCGGAGCTTTTGTCCCATTAGCAGCTCGGCGGGAGTTTTGTTGGTAACACTGTGAGGTATGATGTGCTGTAGGAAAAGGATTCGGTTGATTTTCTCATCGATGTTGTCGTAGTCTATTTTTTGGAGCGTTCTCTTGACAAATTGTACCATGCGCTCAGCCCTACCATTGGCTGCAGAGTGCGCAGGCAAAGTGAGTGCATGTCGGATACCACGGTCAGCTAGCTACTGTTCAAAAGACAGCGCGGTAAATTGGGGCCCATTGTCGGATACCAGAACGTCTGGTAATCCGTGGGTTGCAAACAGTCTTTCCAGTCTTTTGATGACCGCTTCGGTGGTTGTGTTCCTCATTCAGTGAATCTCGAGCCAATTCGAATAGGCATCGACGGTTAACAAGAATGTGTGGCCTTTGGTCGGCCCAGCAAAATCCAGATGGATGCAGGACCAGGGTCCCCGCAGCGTCTCCCATTTGGTTGGGGTTGCCTTTGGTGGAGCGTTGCTTACTTCTTGGCATCTCTGGCAAGTTTTAACCCACGATTCGATTTGTCTGTCTATACCTGGCCACCACGTATAGCTACGTGCAAGGCCCTTCATGCACACGATGCCAGGGTGGCCATTGTGCAAGGTTCTTAGCAGTGCCTGTTGGAGTCATTCTGGGATAACGACTCTATCACCCCTGATAATACAGCCCTTTTGCAAGAACAACTCTGTTTGATGACTTTTGAATGGTGCAAAGTCGTCTGGTACTTGGTCCAATGGCCATCTGCGTTCCACCCATGTGAGGACTCGTGCTAAGATGGGGTCTCGTTTTGTTTCTCTCGCGATGTCACAGGCAGTTAATGGCAGCGTATGGAGTGTCTCGATCTGCAACATTGTCATCATTGGTGCAGGATCGTTGATGGTTTCTGGGAGCGGTGCATGGCTCAACGCGTCGGCATGGGGAATGGCTTTACTGGGGTGATATTGTAGCTGATAATTGTAGGCAGCCAAGAATTCTGACCAGCGGGTCATCCTGGGAGAAAGTATGTAGGGAGTTGGCTTATCCCCAGCAATTATCCCCAGCAACGGTTTGTGTTCAGTTACTATAGTAAAAGCCCGGCCATACACATACTCATGGAATCTTTTAACAGCCGATACAATTGCCAGGGCTTCTTTATCGATCTGGCTATAATTTCGCTCGGTTCTCGAGAGCGTTTTTGAAAAGTAAGCAACAGGGGCTTCACTACCATTAGGCAATACATGGCTCAAAATGGCGCCCACTCCAAAAGGCAATGCATCACATGTGATATTTAACGGTAAAGTTTCATTGTACTGCATTAGTACAGCATCAGAAGTCAGTAGTTTTTTTACATTATGGAATGCCTGCTCTTCTCTGTGACCTCATACCCAAATTGCTTTTTTATCTAGTAGGCAATGTAAAGGTTCAGCGACAGTCGCCTTGTGTGGCAAGAATACGTTATAGAAATTGATGAGGCCTAAGAACGCCTGGAGGTCGGTCTTGTTCCAGGGTCTGGGAGCATTTTTTATTGCTCTCAATTTGCTATCGGTAGGGTGAATACCCTGACTGTCAATCAAGTACCCTTAGAATTCAACACGTTCTGTACACAGCTTGCACTTATTTTTCTTCACTTTCAGGCCTGCTTCTTGGAATTTTTGTAAAACCAGTCTTAAACGATCCCGTAAAATTTTTGGAGTGGGGGCAACAATGAGCACATCATCAAAGTAGGGGACAATGCTTTGATCCCGTGCAATAGTCTCTCCATTAGGCTCTGAAAGATCCCTGGGGCTACACTGACTCCAAATTGGAGCTGCGTACACTTAAAGGCACCTCGGTGTGTTACGATAGTCTGTGCCTGTGCCGTTTTTTCGTCAACCGGCAGTTGCTGATAAGCCTGAGCTAAGTCTAGTTTAACGAAGACTTTTCCGCCCCCCAGGGAATGGAGGAGGTGTTGCACCACCGGCACCGGATATGGATTTTGTTGCAGGGCGTGGTTTAGGGTGGCTCGATAGTCCCCACAAATTCTAATGGAGCCATCCGGCTTAATTGGAGTCACGATTGGGGTTTCCCATGGGGAGTGGTCGGTTGGCTTTAAAACTCCCTGGGCTATCAACTTATCAAGCTGTTCGTTGATTTTCGGCTTTAGTGCGAACGGAACTCGACGAGGCTTAAGGCAGATGGGAGCTATCTTGGGATTAAGGCTAAAGGATATCGGGGTCCCCTTGTACTCACCAGCTTTTCCACGAAGACATCCCTGAATTCATGGGTGAGGTCCTCCTCCCAGTCACTGCCGCCGATTCGGTTAATACCTGCCACTTCAATGCCGAGTGGTGTGAACCATTGCAGGCCTAACAGGCTAGGCCGGTCCTTGTCGATCACCGTCAGGGGTAAGTATGCTGTGCGGTTCTTGAATGCGACCCGGACTCTACTGGATCCTATGACTGGAATCCAGTTCCCCTGGTAGTCCTTTAACACGAGCAGTTGGAATTGAAGGTCTTGGTGCTAGATAGTGGGGATGAGTTGCTTGAGGATCTTCCAGGAGACCATTGAAAGAGACGATCCCGAGTCAACTTCCATTTGGCAAGGCTGATTTTCGATGTCCACTTTGACTCAAATTTTCTTGGCATCCAGTGAAGAGGCGTGGCAGATAGTGAGTGTTTGGTGGGCTACTTCCCGTCTTGTTAGGCGATTCACGGGTTGGTTTCTGTAGGAGTGGTTTGCTGGTTCTCGCCTTACAGGATGATTTCCTGTTGATTGGCGGAGATTGGTACCCTTCAAGGTCTGGCTGGGTCCGAGGAGACTTCTGCAGACCCATCCAATATGACCTCGTTTCCCGCATTCGTGGCAGAGCGCGTCGCGGAATTTGCAATTGGTACGGTAATGGTTGGCTCCGCAGCCAGCGCATGGTTGCTGGGATTTCGGGTAATGGTCCTGGTCAGACCGCAGTCGATGGACCTCTTCTTCATCGCTGTCTGATGACAAAGAGAGGTCCTCATGGTGGGCTGTCGAAAGCTGTCCTTCTGACTTAGGTGAAACTTCACTGGCTGGTTGGTGTGCCGGAGCACGATTCTGGCGTAGTTGGGCATCCGACTTCTTGGTCGCCTCCACTGCCGTAGCCTCAGCAATGGCATCGGCAAGGCTAATGTCGCCCTTAGCCATTATTTTGCTCTGTACGTTTAGAGTGTCTAACCTAAGAACTACTCAGTCTCTCAAGGCCTCCTCTAGGTCGGCGAAATCGCAAAGGCCTCCCAAGTTCCGGAGGTCTGCAACGAAATCGGCAACACTTTCTCCTTTCTGCTGGTTTCTTTGATAGAACTCGTGTCGTCTTATGAGCGTTGGAACGGTCGGTGCATAGTGGGCCCTTAGTAGCATTTCGAGGACGTCCCAGTCCATGGCCTTCACTTCAGCTGGTTTCGCTAATGCCTTAGCCATTTTGAATATTGTCAGCCCGCAGTGCGTTAGGAATACCGCCCGTTTCTTCCCGGTTGTGGCATCCTTCAGATTATTTGTTTCCAAAAACATTTGGAAATGGTCCATGTAGGACTCCCTGTCCTCTTGAGCTGGGTCAAATGGAGCAGGTGGTACTACGCCACCAGACATGGTTCCGCCGTTGTGCATTTCAGCCACGTGCTTGGTTGTCTTCGTTGTTTAGTTGGCTCAGATGTCATCCAATCCCACCTTCATCACCAATGTTATGTCTGGAGCATGGGTACGAATAATGGAGACAAGCCTGTAGAAACAGTGAACTTCAAACTCTTTATTTACATGATGTGACAGCTCAAACTGGATGGCTGCTATAGCCTTCCTTGTATAGGCAACTTATTAACTTATTCAACCAATAGCAATCTGGGAGCACTAGCTCCGCTAACCAATGAGTGTTAATGGCCAATCAGACTCTCCTGAATGGACCAATCTGATCTCGCCATTTAACAGCCAATCAGAAGTGCAGGGCCAGAACCCTGCACTTGACTTCAAGCTCAAGATAACTTTAGTTAATATTATTCATTCACAACACTCTCTTTTTCTCCAAATTCCTGTCAAAGCTTTGTAGTTTCTACTGCAAGGATTTCCATATTTGTAAAAATCTGAACTTAAAAGATGGGTGCATTTATATTCTCCAAATGTAGCAAGAGAGAGAAGAAGAAAGCAGCTACGTTTGCAAATATTGGAACCAGAAAATTAAACAGAGAACGCATTTCAGTGTCCGATGCAGAATGCTGATATATATTTTCCAGATTAAGGAAAACTAGAAACACACATTCCAAAACTAATATACCTAATATAACTGTAAAATGCATTTGTTTTGCTGATGCTTCACAATTTGCTGAGCAAAGCTGTGAGCACATGTCCAAATTAAGCAAACACTGTTTTGTGGAGTTCCTAAAATCAATCAGGACTGCAATTCTACTGTAAGATGGCTCTGTCATATATTCCATCTTGTATCTCTCTCCTTGTTCCTCAATTTAACACTGAAAAATGTTCAGTGTTAATCGTGATTTTAAAATTAATATATGTGTCTTCTGTTCACAGTGAAATAATTCAGATTTTTCACTGCAGCAAGAAAATATGATGCAATTATTTGAAGCTTTGCATCTCACAGAGCAGCATACATGCTGATGAAGTTTAACATTCAAACATTAAGAGGACTGCTTATGTACAGAGCCTTTGCATGGTACAAAGTTAACCACAAGATCTTTCTGAAATTTAAATGTATATTTATTATTTATGTGCAGATGTTCAGAGATCCAAAAGAAAAAAGAAAACAGTATAGCAGTTGCTGAAGTTTGAATATTGTAATCTAGTGCTTCTCAGTCTTGACAACTTTAAGACTTGTGGACCCAGAATTCCCCAGCCAGAATTGTAATACCTACATTGGTAAAAATAGCATCTTCAAAACATAATACTTTCAAAACATTTCCAGTATCCAGTTAAGAATCTTTATAGACTTGCTTTTGGATTTTATCCTACTGTTCTTTGAAAGAACTTTTGATTGAGAGATGTCCTTGGGGGCCTTGCATGCACTGCATGTTTGCAAACTCTCCACGAATTTTCAATAATTTTGATGTCAATGCTATAAATCTTTTTTTTGTCTCTGTGAAGTACTTTATGGCTCATTTGTCAAACAACAATTTGTCTGAAGTAGTATAGGGCTTCCTGCTTGAGCTTGGGTTGGACTAGAAGATCACTAGCTCTGTTATTCATTTGAAAGTTGTTTCAGACAGTTGTCTTATTGACATACCCAAGCTTTTTTCAGCTACAGTTTGTTACATGTAATTACCTTCAAATATATGTTAATAATCTTCCTACTACCAACTTAATAGTTTTGGTGATATTGGCTGAAATACAACCCCAAAAGATAACAGAGCTATAGCCAGAGGTGGCTGCACTTATATTGACAACTGGTTTGCTGGTTGTGAGTGTGCATTTCAGCCTCTTTGGGGCTGAAACACTGCTTTAAACATGTAGCTAATCTACTCAGGCAGCTTTAGTGAGTACAGCAGGGGCAGCACAGAACTCAGCTGAGCACCATGGGCGGGGGGGGACGAGCCAGAAAGTTAGTTATATATGGAAAAGATAGTGCAGGGGTGGATGGGCGGGCCCAGACAGTGATCACAATACCGGTTCACCCAAACCAGTCCAACCAGGCAGCAGCCCACCGCTGGAGCTAGCCACTCTTTAATTATTAGCAATTGTTATTTTCTTCAAATGCTTCTCTTTTCTCCAAGGGTGGCTTGTGTATTTGTAGCTGAACAGTTCAATTTTTGCTTCCTCAATCCAAAGCTCTTTGTTCCAAAACAGTTCAGGCTCCTTGAATCTGTAAATAGCTGCATATAAATAGTAAGTATAGATTCATACTTTCAGAAAGTTGTTGCAATTAATGTTACATCACATATGGATTGTGTCATCTTCATTTTGAGATTCATTGAAAGATGCAAGTTGATCCGAGGAGTTTAAATTTTTGCATAAATTTGAACATTACATTTACTGGAGCAAAAGGCATGACAGAGCACTCACCCATTTTAATTTTATCATTATTGCAGTCTCTGACACAATAGTAGGTCTACTGATAAATGAGTCATAGTGACACTGATGAAGCTGTGACATCTAATAAAGTAGGAACAGAAATTTCTTTCTTTCTTAAATGGTAGTGAAGATGGGAAGTAGGAGGTTCTGCTTTGAAAATTGTTCGGGTAACACCATTTTGCAGTATGTCAGCTTCCCTTTAAAAATAATAATAATACAAGATTTGTTTTATTCTGAAATGTCCAATGAGTTAATAAGCCAAGGGAAGTACAAGAGAGCCCACTGGCATCACAGCTGTCACATTATGGTTTCCAAAGAGATCTCTAAACAACCCACTGAGGTATCCCATGCAAAGATAATAACAGTTGTTAAGATGTCTGGAAACAAACACCAAACTTAAGAGAAGCCATTATCTTCTCAATACTTTTTGAACCTTTGGCTTTGGGGAAAAAAAACCCACAATGAAAGTACTTTGATAATAGCAATATATATCCAGATTAAGAACCTCAGAGGACTAATGTCCTACTATGTCTTTTGTGCTGTGCAGTTATGCTACTTTAATAGTGATCTGCAATGTCATCTTTTCAGGAAAATATTGTTATTACAATTTCCTGCTACTAGATTATATTAAGGTTCATGGCAATGAGAATAAAAAGGTTTAAGAATATAGGCTCCTGCTGAAAGAATCACTGTTAGTATTGGAAGGAAAAATGAGGCAATTTCCAAGCTGGTATTAAAGAATGAGCAACTTGAAGCAGAGGAGTTTATTTCCAAAAGGAAAACAGATACACAGTCAGGTGCTTGGAGGGAGCCACACATCGATTTCCTGGGGTAGTTTTGATTTTTTTTTATAGGCAAACTTTTCCATTCTGCCTGCAGGAATTATCTGAAAGCCTAATTAGCCAGCCCTCCAAAAGGGATGCTCTGTGGTCAGGCATCCTGCAGAACTTGTGATTATTGCATTATGAATTGAGATGATGACTTCAGGGACAAAGAACTTACTCATAAAGAAAGGAAAATTTTAGATAGAGAGGGGAAATATCTGATACCCTAAAAAGATTTTTTGTTTGTTTGAGTAGGCTCTTTTGTTTGAGTGCCCTTTTGCAATCTTGCAATTTCAACCTTGATGATAACATTCATTTAAGTCTGATTTCTAATCTTTTGCCCTGAAGTTGCCTAGAAGGTTGGTGACAAGCAGTGGGAGAATTTGAATGGTGGAGGGTTTAAGAATAGCATAGCATAGCATAGCATAGCATAGCATAGCATAGCATAGCATAGCATAGCATTCTTTGTTGGTCATTTCCATTAATTTCCTTTCCATATTATGAAAGCTGTGCCTTTTATCTTTCAACTCAGAAAGTCCCCTGAGAGGTGCAAAATGTTTATTTCTAATAACTGTATAAGTTTAGTGTAGTTTGTTTATTGATTAACCAAACAATCATATCAAATAAGAGTACAGCTGGGGTGTCAAACTGGCAACCCATGGGACGGAAGAATCACATGCAGGCCACACCCATCCTGGCTCCACGAATGGGGAAAACATTGCAAAACATCACATGACATCAATGTGATGCGGTGAGTTTGACATCCGTGGAATACAGCAACAGGATAGTAAAATAGAGTAAACTTGATACAACATCTTGATGTATACAAAAAGTGTTCAGTAAAATTCTCAAATAAGTTCTCTCCCTTGGCTATTGACCCCAATCTGATCTAGGTAGGTCTCAGCTGAATGGCTTTAGTTATAAAGTTGTCACTCTTTCGAACTGCCTATATATTTGTATTTTGAAGTCAGCAAGCTAGTCTGTTGATAGAATTCCAGTTGGTTATCTGATCAGTTACTTGGTTTTAAATGTTGCATCTTGGCTGTAATGTGTCACTAGCAACCAAAGAGAATATGTATGATATCTTCTATATGTGTGGCTACCATATTTCCTCTCTAGATAGAACACTTGATAGAATTGACTATGTTTTTAATATCTCTATTAAAAAGGCAATACTGTATAACAAAACATGAGTTAAGAATTCCAGTGCATTTGTTCCATAAGGACATACTTGACTGTCACAAGGGATTCTTTTAAATTGCCATCAACCAGAGTAAAGAACCTTCTGAATTTAGATATTGGTATGTATCTCAAATAGCTTCCTGGTATCCTCATAGGAAAACAGCTGATTTTTAAAAAACAGATGTTCTATGTTCAGTGTATATATAGGCATATGGGTTGTTTTTATGGGAGCTTTTTTGTATACTGTCTTGGGTTTGATGATTATGGACATTATAAAAATACTAGGAATGAATGGACAAATAAATAATGCCTTCACCTTGAACAGCAGTATAAATAGTTGTAGTTGTATACATTGGTCTTCAAGCATGGGGAGAAGGGTTGTTATAATCCCCCCCCCTCTCTTTCCCCCTCTCCTTCTCCCTCTCTCCCTCTCCATTCTCCCCTTCTCCCTCTGTCCCTCCCCCCCTCTCCATCTATCTATCATCTGTCTTTCATCTATAAAGGCAGCGTTAGCTTTTCTACCAATTCACTGATAGTCCATCAAGGCTAGCACTGTTGAGGCTGGGTAGCAAACTTTATTTTACTTGCCTTGTATCCTACATTTGATCTATTTGAAACAGAGATGCCAAGAAAGGCTGGATCTGGATTCATACAGAATCAATACATATTTATGGCCAACAGGTATCTTCCCTAGGGTTGTGGGATTTACAGAAACCATCCTTCAGTTTCAAATGATGCAAAAACTGGAACATCATCTACCAGTGATATCTACTGCTGCAACAAAGAGATTTATTTATTTTTTAAGAGCAAGGAGAGCCTGAAATACCCTTCCTCCTTGAATAACACATTTGGAAGCCTTGCAAGGGATCCCTTGAACCCCATCTTAATTCAGACATAGTTTTGTATCACCAGCAAGCAAAGGAATTTGCCTGTATCAGTCAAGTGGCACAGAGCTCTTCAGGTCTGAACACATTATTCATTTGCATTTCCTGATTGACTGTGCTATGCATTTTACAACATTTATCTCTGAGAAAAAGTGGTGCCATTTAATTAAAGTGTGCTTCATTCATTGTGTTTTTATACAAGAAGATTGTGCCGCATGGTGCCAGGATGTTTACCAGCAGTTTCATCCTGGCATAAAACCAAATTCCTGTTCCTCCAGCCTTGAATTTTTCTCCCTGCTTTTCCACTGCTGTTCGAATGCATCTCAGCAACACAGGATCTTTTCTCCACCACTGAAGAGATTAAGCCTCTGGTTGGAGCCCAACTAAGACTGACCTTTGCCTAATTGCAGAGCATTCTTGTTGTTTAAAATTCCTCCTGTTTCTAGCTCCTCAAGTCCTACTTTAGTGCTTAGATCTCAATAAGTACCATGACTCATTGCACATCTCAGGTACTTAATCACTCTTAATAGGTTAATCCCTCCACTGCTAAATCTCCCAGAATCTTCCTTTTACCATCCTTTTGAGGTTTTCCTCTCCATTGTATTTCCTTAAAGTGTATCTACCAACAAAAAATATGTAAAGCTGTATTGGTATGTGGAAAGAGGAGGGATGTAACAAAACAAAGAGAAATAATGTGTTGTTTCTCCCAATACTGAAATTTAAGATCAAGATACATTCTTCAGTGTATGAAAAAACTATGATGCCTGATGAAGAGTGGGTATTTTTTTTTTTTTGATAAAAGTTTTATTGATTTTAACAACAAACAAAGACACATAAAACATAAAACATAACATAAAAAAAACATCATTCTTCATAAATTTACAGTATATCGGTTGGTTTACCACTCCTTTTTGTGCATCCATTTCATAGTCATCGAAATAATTATATTACATAATAACTCACATTATCAATCATCAGTTAAGTATCCTAATATCATTATTGAACAATCATTTGACTATAATTTTACTAATCCATACTTAAGTGAGATAACTAAAATTAAGTTAAATTATTTTATAACAGATCATAGAATCATACCAAATCTATCTTAATAAAATATTCTAAAAATATTATCAAAACCAAGAAAAATTATATATTCGTTATTTCCTAGATTCCTAAATATTCTATTATTATATTGTATTATCTAACCATTGATAAAAGAGATCCCAAACTTTATAAAATTGTTTATCTTCTTGTTCTCTAATTTCAAATGTCAATCTACTCATTTCAGCACATTCCAATATTTTCTTAATAATTTCTTCCTCTAATGGTATTTTCTCACTCTTCCAAAGTTTAGCAAATACAATCCTAGCCGCTGTTAATACATTTACAATCAAATACTTTAAGTTTTTATTATATATATCAGGTAAGATTCCCAATAAAAAAATCTCTGGTTTCAAATCTATGTTTTTCTTTGTCATTTTTTCCAGCCATATGCGAATTCTAGTCCAGTATTTCCTGGCCTCCTCACAAGTCTACCACATATGGTAATATGAGCCAGATATCTGATGACATTTCCAGCACTTTTCAGATTTGTTCTTGAACATTCTTGCTATTCTTGTTGGGGGAAAGTGCCATCTGTAAAACATCTTATACAAATTTTCTTTATATGCTGTTAACATCATCATTTTATAATTTTGTGACCACAATTTTTGCCATTTCTCTAAATCAATCCCATATCCAAAATTCTTCCCCCAAGCAATCATTGTTTCTTTAACTTGTTCTTCCTCTAATTTAATTTCCAACAAATAACTATATAGTTTTTTAATCACTTTTTCATCAGTACCTGTCAAAATCCTATCTAAGTCAGTCAATTTATCATAAAATCCTTCTATTTTAGAATCTTTAAGATACCTTGCATGTATTTGCGCATATGAAAACCAATTCATCTTTATACCTTGTTCTTCTAAATTTTGCATCGTTTTAAGTTCATAAATAAATAAAGACAAATAAATAAAGACAAATAAATAAAGAGAAAACAAAGATTCTGACAAAGAACATGTTATTAAGACAAAGAGAAGAGCTGGCAGATTTATTGAAAATTCAAGTTACGAACAAAGTTAAATATTTGGGGATATATCTGACGTCAAGATGTACTACACTGAAAGAGAATAACTATATTAAACTTAAACAGCAGATAGCATCTGATCTGAAAAAATGGGAAAACCTACAATTGTCATTGATAGGTAGAATTTCAACAATTAAGATGAATATTTTACCCAGAATTTTATATTTGTTCCAAACAATACCAATTAGGTTAGGTAAGAATTACTTTGAAGAATTAAATAAAATTGTGTTGAAGTATATATGGCAAGGCAAGAAAGCGAGAATAAAATTAAAACTTTTACAGGATGCTAGAATTAGAGGAAGATTTGGTCTTCCTAATTGGGAGTTGTATTATCAAGCTGCAAACTTAATGTGGTTAAAGAATGGATAACGTTAAGAAAGACTAGATTGTTGGCATTGGAAGGTCATGATTTATTATTGGGTTGGCAATTGGCAATTTTTATGGTATAAGGGAACTAAATCACAGGGTTATTTTAGAAGGCATTATATACGGGAATCGTTATGGTTGAATTGGGAGAAAATTAAGAAACAATGTTATTGGAAAATCCCAGTTTGGTTATCAACTATTGAAGCTTTTTCGTATCCTATAACCTATAAGAAGGAACAAACAGTTAGATATGGGGAAATATTGGATGAAAAGGGAAGAGTGGGTATTATACCATATCTACCATTTAGTTATTCAGCTTTGCAATCTTAAAAGCATACAGTACATATTTCCTCTGTCCTCAAGTAATCTCCAAAGCTATTGGTATATATGAAAACAACAAAAATAACAACAACAACAATGGCTACACAAACATAAACCAACTGATCTCCCAGGGCAAAATTAGTGTATGAAATGGTATCTATTCAAAAGAGCATCTTTCTAATTTGACCATAAGAACAAAAGTGCTATTTCAAGTATTTTATCGCAAACCATTACTCTGTAGCATCAACTGCCCTATGAATGCACATGTGGGCATTCAGGAAAACCCTGTAAAGTATACTTTTTAAATAAGACTTTACCACCTAGCCAGGAATATTGGGTGACCTTTGCTTATGTTTTACATTAATGTTGATTTTAATGGGGAATGGATTTGCAAATTTTAATTGCTTTATTTTTTTGTACACTGTCCCAAGTCTTACCTAAAGGCAATATAAAGAGGTTGTGAATGGCATTTCTTCCTGAAAAGATGCATAAGTGATCTAAAGATATGAAATTATGAGTTAGTAGTTGTCATTCCAACTCTATAGAAATATGACAACCGTTGTTCCATTACTGGTCACTTCAATTTCTTTTCTACTCTCTATACTCTTGAACATCAAATTCAATATATTTTCCAGCAGTTGTTTTAAACATTCATATCAGAGGCTTATTGTTTCGCAAAGAAATTGTTGAATTGTATGCAAGCAGAAGAGGTTTGAAACTTTTAGGACTTCTGGTCAATATTTAACTCTCAAAAAGAATTAGGAGCTTCTGGTGGTGAAATGGCAGATTGAGGAAATCCTCTGTAATGGGAACTGTTTTAAGGCTCAGGCAGGACTCTTGCAGGCCCAAGAATTCTCCAGATCAAAAAACAATCCAAGAAATGAACTTATTTGGCCTCTGGACAGATATTCCTTGCAAGAAGATCATGAAACAGAGGTTTGATAAATACTTTTTAAACAGCTTATGGATCAATTGAATACATTTTCATGGATGAGAATTGGATGAGAATTGGATGATAGTGAATTGGAATGGACTTCTAATTATATTAAGGAAAATTGGAAAATACTCTTTTTCTATTTTGTTTTCTTTTTTCCGCATTCCATTTCACCTTCCCAATTGCTTTTCCTTAATTCTTTTTTCTTTTTTTTTTGACTTTTTTTATATTTTAATTTTTAAACAAATTTAATACAGTATATATTTAAAAAAACCATTTAACTCTTGGGAAAAAAATGATTTTTTTTTGCTAGAGGCTGTTTAAATTGAAACTCCTTATCTAACATCTATTTTTACTAAATGATCTGATATATGTTATATATTTTATCTTGATTTCCCCCAACAAAAAGACCGACTTGTTTTTTTCACATTTTTTTCCTCAAAGCATATTTAGAATATTTATGTTTCTCCACAAACTTGATCCACTACTCTCTTCACATTTCCCTTCTTTTTGTCTTGCTTTAACACAGCAGTGGGCAATGATGCTCCTTTTATGACTTGTGGACTTCAACTCTCAGAATTCCTGAGCTAGTCATGCTGGTCCACAAGTCATAAAGGAGCATGGTTCCCCACCTCTGCTTTAACATAATACAGCATCCCATCTTTGTTGGAATCACAAACTTGGAAGAGTTTTTTTTAAAAAACACAACAACATTGATTTATTTGTTTGCTCCAGGGAAGGGATCCACATTAAAACAGCCCTTCAGACAGTTGCTTAACTTACACTTGGTCACACCGAGTAGAATGGAGGGATCAGTGTACCTACTGATGAACTGATTTTATTGTCAGAACTCTTTCTAAAGAAAAACCACATTCTGTCGTCCTGTAACTTAATCCTTTATTCCATGCCCCCACACTCTGAAACAAGAGAGAACAGATTGCCTCCTAAAAATCATTGGCTCATTCACATCTAATCCTCATCTAAATTCCAAATACAAGGATAATGAACACTAATTAAAATTATGTAGATGTAACAATACACCATGCTAAGCACTCATGATGCATTTTGTCCGGCACTTTGTCATTTGGTGCCTCCAAAGGTATAACCCTGATGCTAATGCAATCTGTGTGGGCATCAAAACAGGGCATGCAACTGGAGAGAATGTTACATGGAAACATCTACCAATCTAGTTGAGGACACAGAGGGGAAAATGTTTCTCTATTGTCACTTCCTTTCTGTTGGTCTACATCCAAGGTGGATTTGGACTCATGGAGATATGCAGGTGGAGCTTTTAAAAGCTTGCTGTTTGCCAGTCTCCTAAACAGAGATAAAAAAATTACTATTGGTGCTGGGTTTTTCCTATATAAATAAAGTATCCTGTCAAATCTTAATATAACCTACTTGTTAAAACAGAAATAGGGGGCATATGTTCAATCACAGAAGAGACCTACCAGGCACACTTAGAGTTTATGATTTTATGTCTCATATCTATTTATCTATATAGTATATTTTCTATATCTGTCTGTCCATCTGTTGATCTATCGATCTATTGATCCATTCATCTAATCCCATCCTTCCACCCATATTCATATTTTGATTGAATATATCACCCGAATATTGCCATCTGCTTTTTTTTTTTGAAGTGTGAAAAACAATGTAATTGATATTTAATTTTTTTCCATCTGCTAACTAACCTGGTAACTAATAGTTTGTCTTCACGTGCAAAGTGTAACAGTCAATAAAGCAAAGCCATGCTGATAATTTATGGAATTAGTTTTTCAGAGCATTCAAGCTTCTGCAAAACATTATTAGGCTTACCATTGCTATACAAATGCAAATTGTAGGTTAGGTTTCTCTTAGGATCAAAATATTGTTACTTAAAAATAATTTGAAAAATATACTTTTTAATTGATCGTGCTCTTTCATCTGTTGTCAATATAGTTTTCCTCACTCCATGTATGCTCACTGAGATAAACCTTCAGAAGAAACCTGACAAACTCATTTCATTGTGATTAAAAGATAGATCACTAGCTATTTATCCTTTTGAGGACCTGCTGGAAAGAAAGAAAAACAACCTAATTTTTCCCAAGAGTTCTAAATTAATTAATTGTACTGTTTAAAATAGTTTTAATTACCAGTTAAAAATCCAGGTAGCAATTATTAAGCAACATCACCAAATCTCAGTGGGATAAAAAAAAAAAACCTACAGTTTCCAAAGCTAATTAAACTAATAATTTCTGGGGAGTTTCTCAACCCCAGCAGTCAGTTTAAAAAGAAAAACCTCACACACACACACACACATCCCATTTAGGACATGGAAATAACTCTAGGAGACTTTCAGGCTGAATAAAATCAAAATGCTTTGAATAAATAAAAAAAAAAGCTTTACTACAAGCTTCAATAGCTTCCTGCTAGCCTATTTTCCTTATAGAGTGAGCAGTAGGCATAAAATACATTTTCTCCTAGATTCCTTTGTATTAATTCATCCAGTCATTCTGTTTAGCTTCTGCCGTTTCATTCACAGAATATGGAGAAATACTTGCAACTTTCACTGTATTTTGGCAAAGACCAACATAGAACAATAGTATAAAAAGTTTTAAAATCCTATTATGAAGAGGGAGAAAGGCAAAAACAACAACAAAAACCAGGGTATCTGCCACAGTTAGAGAGCTTGTAAATAGAGAGAATAAAAAGGGATTGAAACCACATTATCAATCCTGAAACCATTAACATTTAAGAGTATCTGAATAACTCTTCAAAAAGCAAAAAAACAAAAAAAACAAAAATCCCAGAGCAAAGCTTTAGGGAGGTTCAGTCTCAAGACTTTTATAAAGTAAATCTATACTATTTCTATAAGAATTAGCCAACAACAGAAAAAATCTGATTCCATCTTTCTAATATTTTGTGGATTTTAATTACCTGAAACAAGTCAAGTTTTGGTCTGTTAAAGGTATAGGGCAGGGTGTCAAACTCAAAGCCTGTGGGTTGGATCTGGCCCATTGGGTGCTTAGATCTGGCCCATGGGGCCACCATGGAAATAGCAAAAGACCAGCCCATGGTGCCTTTCACAGCAAAAGCGGATCCCTGGGAGCTGCACATGGTCCCTCGTTCCCCCTTTTCAGCCACAATAGCCTTCTACAGCCCTCTACCAGTGAAAACAGAGCTGGGGGGGGCACAACTCTGATGCAGCCCTCAATGAAATCGAGTTTTACACCCCTGGTATAGGGTATAGGCCTGACAATATAGAGTCTCTAGATTTTGCTGGGATCCTGTTCTTATCATTTCCTGCCTGGAGACTGGAAAAATTAATATGATGGTGTAGTATAGTCTTAAGTGTCTGGGCTTCTCGACTGGAAGGTTGGCAGTTCAAGAGACCAGTACTGCGTAACAGGGTGAGCTCCTGTTCTTGCCCTATCTCCTGCTCACCTAGTAGTTCAAAAGCATATAAATGCAGCTAGATAAATAGGTACCAGTTTAGTGGGAAGGTAACAGCATTCTGTGTGCTTTAACATATAGTCATGCTGGCCACATGACCACAGAAATGTCTTTCAACAACGTTGTTTCCCTCAGTGAGGAAACAGAGATAAGCACCAACCCCTTGAGTCAGACACAACTGAACAGGGGATTCCTTTCAACCAATGGAATACCTTGCCCTCAGAAGTTGTGGGAGCTTCATCCCTGGAAGCTTTCAAGAAGAGATTGGACTGCCATCTGTCAGAAATGATGTGGGGTCTCCTGCTTGGGCAGGGGGGTGGACTAGATGACCTACAAAGTCCCTTCCACCTCTGTTATTATGTTCTGTTACTTTACCTTTTACCTATAATCTAATTCTTTGTTTTCATCTAATGGCGAAAATCTACCTGTGTGGATGCTAAAAGTCAACACACTTCATGGCACAAAGTAATAAGTGGTCATATGGATTGCTCCATATAGTCATATGGTATGGTAGCCTGGTGGATCAGTGGTGAAATGCTACCGGTTCAGCCCGGTTTGGCCAAATAGGTAATTAAAAAAGCTCCAATTATCAGCTGAGAGGATAAAGAAAAGAAAAGCGCAGGATTGGTCCTCCCACCTGCCCCTGTGCTTTTCTGTTCTTTATCTTCTCGTCTGATTGGCACGGCAGAGCCTCAGCTGGCGTTTGGAAAGCTGCATGCACACGCATTAGATGCACATGCACACATGTGCACATGTGAAATGCACAATCACTGAACTGGCAGGGAAATTGGTAGAATCCCACCAGTGAGATGGATCACCTGGTAGGCACCAAGGGCAATACCTATAAGCATGTTAGTCTCCATGATCATATGTTTTCTATGTTGGTGCCAAGCTTTTTCAGTTCAATGTTCCCTCCCTTACTCTATCTGGACTAATGCATTCACCGGGATGATTTCAGCTCAGAGGTGGTAACCCTATCCATGCTAAGTATGGTATACTTATATACCATACTTAGCATGCTAAGTATGGTATATTGCCCAGAAGGATTACATGTGCATGATTTTTAAAGGCGGCCACTCCTATTGCAGAAAGCTTTATAAACAGATTTGGAACAAATCTGTAATATTGCTGCTTAGCATTGTAAGTCTACTATTTCTTGCAACACTCCTATTTCTCTTACACCGGATGAATGGCAGGAGAGTAATTCTTATTTAATATTGCCTGAATCTGAAGTAATACAAGTGGTGCTGCCTAGATACTCTGAATGAATTATTTATGATAATGTTTGGAGTTGGAGAATTTCTCACCTCAAGCTAGCCTTTACATTTTTGCTGTGGGAATCAATGCGTGTGCACGCAGCTTTCCAAACGCTAGCTGAGGCTCTACCGTGCCAATCAGACAAGAAGATAAAGAACAGAAAAGCACAGGGGCAGGTTGGAGGACCAATCCTGTGCTTTTCTTTTCTTTATCCTCTCAGCTGATCATTGGAGCTTTGGGAGTGCTGCTATTCACCTCCTGGAGGAAAGGCAAGACATAAATATAACAAATAAAACCAAGAAATTATACGAAAGAAAGACATGTGGAGGTTACAAGTTAATTTAGTTAATCTCTAATGGAAATTTTTTTTAAACTGTGACTAAGGTTGCTGAACATGCCTGAGCTGTGGTCTGTTTTGGAAGCAGTAGTGAATCTAGAGTTAAAAAGTAACATATACTGAGAAAAATCAAGGAGCAGAGCAGAAAATAACTCAGACATTTTGAAACAAAAACAAATATATCTTTCATATACAGATAGTTTTTATTATTGTTGTTTTAGTAACAAAAACTATCTTGATTTGTACATTTTTATGAGTATTTTTTAAAAAAAAACCAATAACCATTTCCTATTAGTTTTTCCTCTTCTTTATCTCCCCAAAATCATGGTAAAAACCACTAGTCCTCAACTTACAAGAATTTGTTTAGCAACCATTAAAAATTACAATGGCACTTATGACCATTTTTCATATTTATGACACTTGCAGTATCCCTAGGGTCATATGATCAAAATGACAGCTGGCATGTATTTATGATGGGGTCATGTGATCACCTTTTGCTCTGACAAGCAAAATCAATGGGGAAGCCAGATTCACTTAACAACTAGGTTACTAATTTAACTGCAATGATTTATTTAACAATTGTGGCGAGAAAGGTTGTAAAATGGGGGCAGAACACACTTAACAATTGCCTTGTTTAGCAATGGAAATTTTGGACTCAGTTATGGTTGTAAGCCTAGGACTACCTCTCTTCTCAGCCTGCCATGATATAAGCTAAGATAAAACTCTGAAGAACCATTTCGTTTTGACCCAGGCTCATGTAAAGCATCTCTTCAAAGCTGCTTCTTCCTCCAGCTTTCCAGGCTTATGAAGTGAAGTCAAGTTGGAAGAAGCTTCGGTAACAAACATGGCTTCATGTTGTCTTTTTGCTCTGATGGGGTAGATTGCCTCAATGAAATGATTCACAGCTACCTTACATATAGCTACTATAAAATACAGTAAGGCATGTAAAATTAAAAGACATCTCTTCCCATATAAACTTACATGTCTCGTGTTTGATACATTCCTCTGACACTCAAAATGTTTCCGTTATGGTACAGAATAATAGAAAGATCATCTTAAACTTAGAATAGCTAAAGGCCCCTTCTTTTGGGATTGTTAATGTTTATTACTACAGTATGTTCTGCATTGGCCCTGGAACATTTGGTGCCTTTTGCTATATGATATAGCTAGACATATATAGAGAATATAAATTGTTTTGTTTTATTTTTCTGCAGATGACAAACAAACATCAAGGTATATATTTGGTAACTGAACTAAGTGATGATTAGAATCGAGTCGAGTCGAGTCAAGTCTAGAGTAGAGTAGAGTAGAATAGAGTAGAGTAGAGTGTAGAGTGGAATGGAGTGGAGTGGAATTGAATTGAATAGAATAACAGATGAGCATTTTTAAAAGATATACTATAGAACTAGATAAATGGCAAAAACTTTTGGGGAAAAACTATAAATTGACAATGGCAACCTCTTACAAGGAAAACCTATATAAAATATTTTATAGGTGGCATCACTGGCAAGACTAGTAAAAATGCTTAAAAACATGTCTGACAAATGTTGGAAATGTAATCAGATATCAGGAACATATTATCACATGTGGTGGACATGTGCAAAAGCAAAAAAAATTGGACAAAAAATATATGCATGGTTAGAAAAAATGTTAAAATAACATATATAGAGCCAAAAATATTTTTGTTAGGTATAGTACCAGAAAAGTATGATAAAGGGAATATATACTTAATATTGCATGTTTTGATAGCAGCGAGAATTGTATTTGCATAGCACTGGAAAAATTAAGAAACATCTATAGAGGAAGATGTAATTTAAAAAAATACTAGACTGTGCAGAAATGGACAGATTAACATTAAAGATAAAAGAAAAAGAAGATACAGAATATTTCGAAACATGGGACTTGTTTTACCAATAGTTGGATAATAGAGGTAGAAATTAGGAACTGGAAAGTACGATTATGTAAGCAAATTGACCCAGACAATATGATGTTCACAAAGCACTTATATAGGTAAAGAGAAAATATATAAATAAACTGCTAAATAAAAAAGTCACCCATAGAATAGAATAGAATAGAATAGAATAGAATAGAATAGAATAGAATAGAATAGAATAGAATAGAATAGAATATCAGAGTTGGAAGTCTTCCTCCTGCTTAGGCAGGAAACCCTACACCACTTTAGACAAATGGTTGTGCAACATCTTTTTAAAAACTTCCAGTGTTGGAGCATTCACAACTTCTGAAGGCCAGTTGTTCCACTGATGAATTGTTCTCTCAGGAAATTTCTCCTTAGTTCTAGTTTGCTTCCCTCCTTGATTAGTTTCTATCCATTGCTTCTTGTCCTGCCCTGCCCTGTTCTATTCTGAATGTAGGAACTGACTGAGGGAGTAGATAGATGCAAACTAAATTGAAAATTATCGACAGTTAATTTTCCAACACTTAGAGACCATTAGTAGTTAACCAAAGATTTGATGAGAGGCCAAAGTGAATACTTTAACATTCAAAATGTTAAAAAAAAAACCGTTGTAACTATCAATAAAAAGAAAGTCAGTTTAGTCTAGTGGTTAAGATATGAGCCTATAAACTAGGAGGCTGTGAGTTTTAGTCTTGCTTTAGACATGAAAGTGGGCCAGTCACTCTCTTTCAGCCCAATCTACCTCACAGGACTGTTGTTCTGGGGAAAATAGGAGGAGGAAGGAGTAGTGGTATGTTTGCCACCTTGAGTTGTATGTGAAAAAAGAATGATGGGATAAAAATAAACAAAAATGATGGTACATAAAGATAACATAAACTGTTATGTACTTTAACTTGTTGTGGCAGTATGCTGGGGTGAACAGCATTCATTAGTATTTTGAAATGAAATTTACCTACCTCAGAAGGATGGAAGGCTGAGTCAACCTTAAGTCTGGTGATATTTGAACTGCCAAATTGCAGATCGCTGACAGTCAGCAGAAATAGCCTGCAGTACTGCACTCCAACCACTGCACCACCACTCACCAGTAGAAGAAATCCTTTTCTGCAGAAACAGTGATTTTAAAATTAGTATTGAATCAGAGCAGTACAGTTATACAGACAATTGATAAAATCCACACACATGAAAATAATGCAATTCCAGTTCTATAAGACTGGTCTTCAACACCTCCAGTAATAGTAAGAGATTTTCACCTGGTTTAGTCTTTAGATTCTTCCAAAGTTTTTTTTTTTTTTTTTAATGTCACTAATATTGTACTTGAGTATATATTTACCTTGTAGTGAATGTAATCAGATTTTATTATGAATATCTCTTATCCTAGGTAGGAGTTATTTATTTTGCACCCAGGAGAAACAGACACCAAAATAGCTGCTTCAGAAGCAATTCCTATAATCAAATATATTTTGATTTGGGGACAAAGGATGCTGTAACCTCAGTTTCACACAATATTATTTCATTTATTGTTTGATTGCCTCTTCTCACTTCCAACTCACTGTATCTTGATTTAAAAAAATTAGACCTACTCTACTTGAAGTTCAGCTAGGACTTAATCACTTTCAAATGTCTCCCTAAATGTACTCATTTTTAAAATATGCAAAATGAATAGATATTGAACATATTGTTGATAGCGCAAACCCATTTTACTGAAGTGAAATTCCCCAGGAGCAAAATATTATCTGTGATTAGGGAATAATGTTCTCCTTCTACCTATTATTATGCCTGGTAGCAACAGGCATTATTCCATTTATTTTAAAAGCACTCTGACCTTACGTATTGGGTTTTCCCAACCAAGAACACTATCCATATTTATTAGCACAATATATGTATTATTTTATAAAGGAAGAAAATCTGTATAATATTCCTAACCTTTACTAGCATTTTTAAGATGGCCACTTTTAAAGATAACACATTTTTATGGATGAATAGCTACTCTGAATAAACCTATTATCATGTAAATGTAGTAAAGTATGTTTGGGCATTCATGGACAAACAATTTTAAATGTGGACTTTTAAGAAAAACAGATCCTAGATAATTCAAAAATATTTTATAATTGTGTTAAAGTTATTATTTTAGACCATATATGTAACTGAGGATAGAACAAGAAAAATCTTTTGCATACAATCTTTATAATATAATATTGAAAGAAATCCACTCTGCATACGTTTCAAACTTTTTTTGTTTCCAAAATTGTCCTTGAAAATGTTTACAAAACTCTGATCTAGGGAATGTAATGTTTAAAACTAGAAAATGGCAAATGAAAAATGAAAAATGAAAAATATTGTAAATTATAAGCAGTTATGAATTAAGTTTTCCATATTTCAAGAGAATCCCATATTTTCCAGATTTTGCTTGAAAACCTTCAACCCTAGGAAGTTACGTGCTATTTTTGGTGTTTATTTATAATTGTTCAATATCTAAGTATTAGAACAACTTTGGATGTACTTCTACAAACTGAACTGTATTCATAAAAATCTTCTAAGCATTCTAAGGCCATGATAGCAAACCTATGACACGCATGCCGGAAGTGGCACACAGAGCCATCTCTTTGGGCACGCCAGCTGTTGCCTGTTGCTCTTCCAGCTTTCCAGTGCAGGTGTGCATGCTGGCCAGCTAGTCTTTGCACATGCGGAAGCAGCAGAAACTGGAAGAGCAGCTGCCTGGTGCAGGCATGCATACCAGGGAGCTGCTCCTATGGTTTTTTGTGGGGGGGGGGTGTCCGTGCATGCACACCCCCATTTCAGCACATGGTGCCGAAAAGGTTCTCCAACACTGTTCTAAGGTAACAATAGAGGGAGAATGACCAATATAATACTTCTTAAACTCTGAAGGAATTCTTCTGAAGGTAGCCTTACAAATAAATATATATCTTTACAGCAAGTTAATAATTCACATTCTTTTTAAAGTATAGGAAAACAGGTTCTCAGCTAATTAAGCATTTAATAATAGTAGAACAATTAGATATCATTGTGGCCTAAACTAGAATGGTTAACACCCCTCCCCAGGAAGAATTATAGATATGTTTCGAGTTGAAATTAAGACAATACTTGTCTGAGGCTCTCTGAATTGTTGTAAGATTCAGTAAATACTGTACTTAAAACTCACCTGGAAATTCGGAAAGGAAAGGGGCTACAGGAATCTAAAGATTTCCTTTCTTACAGCCTCCAAATATTGCAGAAAAATTGTTATGAACTAATAAAGGTGTTTAATAAAGTTTTAACAACCTTAAGTAAAAAGCAGGGTTCTAATCCTGCACTTCTGATTGGCCGATAATAGCGACATCGGATTGGTCCTTTCTGGGACATCTGATTGGCTGTTAACAAGCCATTGGTTCAAGGGTTTAACACTTCCATGTTTTTCATTGGCTAATAGGACAGCAGCCAACCCTATAAAAGGGCTGCTGCTGCCCTAGGTGATTGCTCTGTTCAGTATGCTTAATAAATAGTTGAACTTCACTGTTCACTGCCTCATCTCCGCTCCTTGTACCCATGTGCAGAACTTAACATTGGCGATGAGGATGGGATGCGGAGACATCAGAGCTGACTGAACACTTACAGAGCACCAAACAGAGCACGTGGCTGAAGGTGCATCGACAACAGAAACCATGTCCGACGCTGCCATACCACCCGCTCCATTTGACCCGGCACAGGAAGATTGGTACACATACATGGACCGGTTCCAGATGTTTCTGGAGACCAACAACTTGAAAGACGCAACTACGGGGAAAAAGCGAGCAGTGTTCCTGACCCATTGTGGGCCTGCCGTCTTTAAGATGGCCAACGCACTAGCGAAACTGGTTGAGGTGAAATCCATGGACTGGGACGTCCTCGCGCCCTTTCTACAGGCCCACTATGCACCCGCTGTACCAACGCTTGTCCGAAGACATGAGTTTTATCAGAGGGACCAACGGAAAGGAGAGAGCATCGCAGATTTCATTGCGGACCTCCGGAACCTGGGAGGCCTCTGTGGGTTTACAGACCTTGAAGAAGCTCTGAGAGACCGAATAGTTCTGGGATTAGATGACCACTCGGCGCAGAGCAAGATCATGGCCAAAGGGGACATCGATCTTGCCGATGTCATCAAAGATGCTACTGCAGCAGAAGCAACCAGGAAGTCGGCCACCCGAATGCACCGCACCAATGCATTGCTCTGTCAACTCGCCAATGATACCTCACCTCACCTAGAGAGGCACACAACAGTGAACCACCACGAGGACCTCGAATCTCCATCAGAAAGTGAGGAGGAGGAGGTCAACCGGCTCCAGTCTGAATGTGACCAACGCAACCCGCAGAATCGAAGACTACCACACCAATGCGCGGGTTGTGGGGCAAACCACCCATGATCAGATTGCAAATTCCTCAACGCGCTCTGCCATTCCTGTGGGAAAAGAGGCCACATCGGGAAGGTCTGTAGAAGCAAGTGAGGATCCAGCCCAATTCAGAGAGAAAACAACTATTGCCAGACCACAGGGAATCGTCCTGTGAGTCGGGAACACTTGAACCACCAATGGAACAACCACTTCTACAGAAATAAAACACTTGCCACTTCAACGAGACGGGAAGAGGCACACCAAACCATTACCATCAGTCACACTTCATTGTTAGATGCAAAGAAGATCCGAGGGTCACCATCGAGAACCAACCTTGCGTGATGGAAGTTGACTCAGGGTTGTCCCTCTCGATGGTTTCCTGGAAGATCCTCAAACAGTTAATCCCTGCCGTCTGGCATCAAGACCTCAGAGCCCAAAGAATTATAATCAAAGATTACCAGGGGAACCGAATTCCAGTCGTCGGCTCCAGCCAAGTCCAAGTATCATTCAAAAATTGTACTGCGTCACTACCGCTGACCATCGTCGATTGTGACCAGCCTAGTTTATTAGGCCTTCAATGGTTCGCCCCACTTGGGATCGAGGTAGCCAGCATTCACCAAACCAGAAGCGACAACTGGGAGGAGGCCCTCACCCAGGAATTCCAGGATGTCTTTGCAGACAAACTAGGCGAGTACAAGGGGACCCTGATATCATTTAACCTTAACCCTGAAGTAGCCCCCATCTGCCTTAAGCCTCATCGGGTACCTTTTGCTCTAAAACCAAAGATCGATGAGCAGCTTGATAAATTAATAACCCAGGGTGTTTTAGAACCAACTGACCATGCCCGTTGGGAAACCCCAATCGTAACACCCATCAAACCGGATGGATCATTAAAAATTTGTGGGGACTACCGGGCCACCCTCAATCACGCTCTACAACAGAACGCTTACCCAGTGCCGGTGGTTCATCACCTTCTCCATTCCCTGGGGGGCGGAAAAATCTTCGCTAAATTGGATTTAGCGCAAGCGTACCAACAACTACCCGTAGATAAAAAAACTGTGGAAGCGCAGACTATCGTTATGCCCTGAGGCACTTTTAAATGCAACCGACTCCAATTCGGAGTGAGTGTAGCCCCAGGGATTTTCCAAAGTCTGATGGAGAGACTTTTACAAGGGATCGAGGGAGTCGTACCATATTTTGATGACGTTTTAATTGCGGCCCCGAAGAGAGAAGTACTAGAGAAGCATCTTAGAATGGTGCTCCAAAAATTTAAAGACTCCGGCCTAAAGGTTAAAAAAAATAAATGTCAACTGTGTACAGAGAAAGTAGAGTTCCTGGGGTATCTCCTCGATAAGCAAGGAATTCACCTCACTGAGGGCAAACTAAGAGCAATCAAAAATGCACCAAGGCCTAAGAATAGAACAGACCTCCAAGCTTTCTTGGGGCTCATTAACTTTTACAACATATTCTTGCCCCAGAAGGTGACCGTAACTGAGCCCCTACATAGACTTCTCAACAAAAAAGCCTCCTGGGTCTGGGGACACTGAGAGGAGCACGCATTCCGACAAGTGAAAAACTTACTGACCTCCGATGCTGTTTTAATGCAGCATAACGAGACTTTGCCTTTAACGATTACATGTGATGCATCACCGTTTGGAGTAGGAGCCATTTTAAGCCATGTGTTACCAAACGGTAGTTTGCTTATTTTTCAAGGACCTTATCGAGGGCTGAACGCAACTATAGCAAATTGACAAAGAGGCTCTTGCTGTTGTATCTGCTGTGAAACGGTTTCATGAATATGTGTATAGATGAGCCTTCACGATAATTACCAATCACAAGCCCTTGCTGGGGATTATTTCAGGAGACAAACCAACCTCTTATATATTGTCACCCAGAATGACTCATTGGTCGGAGTTCTTAGCTGCGTACAATTATAAATTGCAACATCGCCCGGGGAAAGCCATTCCCCATGCTGACGCATTGAGCCATGCCCCACTTCCAGAAACCATCGACAACCCAGCTCCAACCCTCACGACACTCCAGATTGAAACCCTACATTCACCGCTGCTAACAGCCAGAGACATCGCTATCGAAACAAAACGAGATCCTGTCCTAGCGTGAGTTCTCAGCTGGGTCGATCGAGGATGGCTAGCAGACCAAAGCCCTGACGACTTCGTCCCTTTCAGAAACTGGCAAACAGAGCTTTTCTTGCAGAAGGGCTGCATCCTATGGGGAGACAGAGTCGTCATCCCAGAGCGGTTACAATGAACAGTTTTGAAAGGATTGCATGACGGTCACCCCGGCATCATGTGTATGAAAGCGCTCGCACAAAGCTACGCGTAGTGGCTGGGCATCGATAAATAAATCGAAGCCTGGGTGAAGACTTGTCTAAGATGCCAAGAAGTCAGCAGTGCCCCACCTAGAGTGATTCCAATGGAGTGGGAAACTCCCCAGGGGCCGTGGTCCCGCATCCACATTGACTTTGCGGGACCTACTAAAGGACATACGTTCCTCCTAACAGTGGATGCCTATTCCAACTGGCTCGAAATCCACAAGATGAAGACTACTACAACAGAATCAGTCATCCGCAAATTAAATAAACTATTCGCAACACATGGACTGCCAGACGTTTTAGTCTCCGATAACGGACCCCAGTTCATGGCCCTGGTGTTTGAACAATACTTAGCGGACCGGGGCATCCGCCATGCGCTAACCTCACCGGCGCACCCTGCGGCCAATGGAAGGGCCGAGCGCATGGTCCAATTTCTTAAAAAAACTCTCCACAAGATGGACCATGGGGACATTGACTGACAAACTGAACAGAATACTCCTACTCCAACACATCACCCCACACAGCATAACCAACAAAACGCCAGCTGAATTGTTGATGGGACGCAGGCTTCGCTCCCACCTCGACTGTCTCCACCCGGCCTACGCGCCAGAGAAACCCTGTGGATCTAGTGGAAAGTGCCACGAATTCAAGGTAGGTGACTTATTCTTCACTAAAAATCTTTCCGGCGAACCGTTGTGGGTCGAAGCAACCGTAACCCAAGCCACCAGGCCCAGATTGTACCGCATACAAACAGTGGATGGGAAAATATGGAAACGCCATATAGATCAGCTTCACTCTCGATTGCAACCCAGTTCCCACGACTCCTGTGACCCTCAAACTGAGGGGGGAGGGGATGTCAAGGGAACCGAATTTGAGATGCTGGATGACAAAATCGAAGAAAGTCAGCATCCAGGCGCGTTCCATGAAGAAGAATCAGGAAGGGGGTGTGCCTCACCACAGAGAAATACCTCAATGGAGGCGAGCCCACAGGAACCAGAGGACAACAATGACAGAATTAGCGGCACCGAGTCATCCTGTGGGGATGCAGAACCGCCTGTACCAGATAAATAAAAAAACGCAGCAACTGGTGGGACAGCGCAAATCTAATAGGCAATTAAAATGACCTGCATATCTACACGATTACGTTACCACACCTCTCAAACGGAACCTAGGGGGGAGGGGTGTTATGAACTAATAAAGGCATTTAATAAAGTTTTAACAACCTTAAGTAAAAAGCAGGGTTCTAATCCTGCACTTCTGATTGGCCAATAATAGTGACATTGGATTGGTCCTTTCTGGGACATCTGATTGTCTGTTAATGGGCCAACTCTCATTGGTTCAAGGGTTTAACTGTTCATTGCCTCGTCTCCGCTCCTTGTACCCATGCGCAGAACTTAACAGAATGAGGAAAACATCTGGATTTCTTGGTACTTCATAAAGAGATTTTGGTATCATACAGTCTCAAGAGGGGCTTCACATATGTTCACACTGAAAATTACAAATGTCATTACTGATGCAAGCAAGAATAACTGGTATTTGTGTTCATACTAATAGGTTAAGCTCTTAATAAGTAGATAATATGGCAATAAAATAAATAATAAATGCCACCAATGTTACCTAGTGGCAATGTTTGTTGATTTTCTCTTACTGGTGAAGATTGCCTGTCAAATATTTTCCTTTCTATTGTTGAAACGCCTCAAATATTCTGATAATCAGAATGTAAGTTACACAGCCGCTGTATATAGTGACTGTCCACTAAAAGTTACCATATAATAGCAAGTCATTACAAACTTATTAGGAACTTGAAGCTCTGTGACATTTCATGAGAATAGGAAATAGATAGTGAATCCTTCTCTTTGATCAGCCTTTCTCTGTTAAATATTGTTTCAATAGAACTTAAATGTTATCGCTCTATGAATATATACTCTCTACTTGTGTCTATATTTTTGGCATTTCTCTGGCTAGTGGCTAAATAATATTCTTCCAGAAAAGCCATCATAGCCAGAAGCTTAGAATACTAAAAATACCCCAAGGACCACATGAGAGCCAAAACACATTGTTTATGTGTATTTTTCTTAAATTATGAAGTGTTTAAAGACAGTTGTCCCAGTAAATTTCTGCTACATGCAAATGCCTACTAATGGCCAAGTCATCGCCCAGCCAGAAAACACACGTTGAAAGCGAACTCTTGGCTGGAAAAAATTACTCAGTTAGGAAGCACTGGTGTAAATTAACAGGTTAGGTAGTAGGAATAACACATAAGCATCCCAAATATTATCCTTTATTCTGTGTTATAATATTTATTTGTCCTTCGTGGCAAGCAAAGCTATATCAATCAAATGACCAAGAATCTCCTAAGGACTCTTTTCACAACAGAGGACAATATGATTAATGTATGTATTTTATTTCATCCTGAGCATAATCTGAAGCCACAGAATATTGTGGAGCTATCAGTAGTCCTTGTAATTTGCAGTTCAGCTCTAAGAAGACTCAAAAGTACACTTGATCTCCAGGGCTATTTCTGTATACCTTGTCTAGGAACATAGATTCAATCCCCAAAGAGCAGTTAACCCTTTCAGAGAATCTACAAAGTCTAGATAACATTCAGAAACAGCTCAGGCAGACACCTCCCGAATTTGCAAGACTAATCCCAGCCCCCTTAGGTAAATCAGATCATGGAGTCTGTTAGGGATAACATTGTTTACCCTAACTTGTTTAGGTAAAATAATAACTAAGTAATCATAGTTTGTATGTTAAAGTGTCTGCAACTTTAAATGTGGGATAGTAATTAAGGGAGTTGTTGTGAAAGCACTTTAAAAGAAGCAAGGCTGCAGCTTGCTCTCTCTCTGGCTTTGATGATCCCTGATTACTGCAAGGACTCAAGACTGCATTGCTCGAACGGGAGAGAAAACAAAGGACTGACTTGTAAGTGAACTGACATAGGATATTCTAAACGGACTTTGCTAACTGAATATCCCTGAATGGACTGACTAAATGATACATGACTATTGGACTGTTATTTTGACTATGCTATGAACTCATAATGGAATAAACTATATTTTTGATAGCACAAGCGTATGTTATTTTTACTGTAAGTTAATAAACATACAAGCTTAGCTCACTCATTTATCTGTGTGCCTATCTGACTAACGCTGCACATTCTGTTTAGCTTGTCTCCCTAACCCTGGTTGGGGAACCCAGGCTTAACACTGGTTATGGGCCCAGAGGTTGCAAAGTCAGTTTAACTAGGATAAAACAGATTTATGTAAAAGTGAGAGTTTGTGTTGTTAAACATTACAGTAAACAGACAGCTGTGTTTTATTAATTATAGTTTTATATCCATATAAGAAAACATGGCACAAGTCAATTTACAAAGTTTGTCTCTTATATCCAAGTTGGATGGAACAAACTATGTATCATGGTCTATGAAATGTAGTCTGCTTCTACGAAGAGAAGGTTTGTGGAACATAATTGAAAATCCACCAAACATAGAAGAATGGGATCTAGAGGATGAGGAAGACAAATTAAAGATAGAAGAATTTATGCATAAAAATGAACACGCTATTTGCATTATTGCTTTAACCTTAACTGATCAACAGCTTGTTTATATCCACGGAGAGAAAACAGCTGTTGGGTGTTGGCAGAAGCTGAAGAGGATTTATGTTCGAGATAATGTTGGTGCTCACATAAATCTAACACGGAAACTTTTCAGTACACATCTCCAAACAAATGGTGATATGCTGAATCATTTGAAAACTATGCAAAGCATTTTTCAAGAACTGCACGAGAAAGAGCTTATTTTCTCTGAACTACACCAAGTCTATATAATTCTATCTTCCCTTGATGAAAGTTATGACAACTACGTAACTTCCCTTGAAATTTTGCCAAAGGAAAGCCTAACTTTAACTGATATAACTGGCAGATTGATTCAAGAGGCCAGAAGAAGGCTTGAAAGAGACGAGTTAAGGAGGCAGCAACCTCAAAAAGAAGATAATGAATCTCCTACTGCATATGCAATTAAAAAGTGTTTTAATTGTGGAGGAAGAGGACATTTGGCAAGATTTTGTAAAAAGGCAAAGTGCCAGAATGCTGGCCAGAATACTAAAAGTCATCAAAAGATAAATAAAAATTTAGAGTTAGCCATGTATACTAACGGAGCTGTAAAAAATAATTTATGGGTGGTTGACAGTGGAGCATCTCATTGTATAACAAATGATAACAAAATTTTTATTAAAATGTTCAAGAGTACACAGCAGATATCATTAGCCAATGGCTGGAAACTGAAAGCTAAAGGTCAAGGTATAGCATATTGTTCTTTTATAAAAGAGAATGTAAAAATGTTATATGTACCACAACTTAAGTTTAATTTAATTTCAGTTAGAATTTTGGTTAAACTAGGATATGTAGTTACTTTTAAAGGAGATAACTGCATAATTGAGAAAGAAGATAAGAAAATTACTGCATCTTTAAGAGATGAATTATATGTGTTAAATGATGATGGTTTAAAGGTGGCTAACACAGTTTATGAAAATATGAAACCTCATGATGAATGTATTCACTTGTTACATCGAAGGTTAGGGCATTTAAATTTTAAAATGCTTAAGAAAACTGTTGAATTATCTAAGGGAATAAGTTTGAAACCTTGTAATAAGTATTTGCAATGTAATGCCTGTAATCAAAGTAAGAGCAGGGTTATACCGGCTAATAGAGTTGATGGATTTACTACTAAAGAGCCTTTAGAAGTAGTATTTGCTGATTTAATAGGTCCGAAAAAACCAAGTGTAGGAGGAGCTCGTTACATATTAAGTATAATGGACCATTATTCTAGATATGGGTTTTGCTATTTAATGAAGAGCAAAACTGAAACGTATCTAAATCTCTTTAATTGGATAAAATTTGCTGAAAGGAAAACTAAGAAGAAATTAGTAACTCTTATAACAGATAATGGTACGGAATTTACAAATAATAAATTCCAGAACAGAGTAAGAATGTTAGGTATTCAACATAAAATGTCTGCACCATATAGGCCACAACATAATGCCTTTATAGAGAGAAGAGGCCAAACATTACAATCAATGACACGAAATATGATGTCTGATTCAGGATTACTTGACAATTTGTGGGGAGAAGCAACAATGTGTGGTAATCATATGTTAAATAATGTTGTTAATTCAACAACAGGTGAATTACCATTCACATTGTGGCATGGTACAAAACCTGATTTAAGTTACATGCACACATTTGGAGCACCAGCATGGGTGCATATCCCTTCACAACTTAGACACAAAGGACAACATAGAGCTAAAAGATTATATTTTGTAGGATATACATCTAATCATATATCTTATAGATTCTGGGAACCAGGTACATCTAGAGTTTACACCAGTGCTAGTGCAAAATTCCTAGAACATGTAGGATGGAATAGATTAGAGCAAGATTTAAATAATGAAGTAATTATTGAACCCTACAAAAGGCAGAAAGAACAGATTAGTTATAAGAAGAGTCCAATTAAAGAAGAAGTCCACGAAGAGCAAATAGGACCAGAACAAGAGGAAACAGTTGATCAGGAAGAGTTAGATAATCAAGAAGAGTTAATAAATGAAACTCCACCTGTAAGTCCTGTAATACCTAGACGTACTACACGTATAACTAGACCACCTGAAAGGTATCAAGCAAGTATAGTTTGCCAAGTAACTACAGTTCCAACTAGTGTAGATGAATTTAGTATGTATCCTGCTAAGGATCAGGAGAATTGGCAAAAGGCAATGGAAAAAGAACTAAATTCATTAAAGATAATGAAAGTATATGAAGATGCTAAATTACCTCCAGGAGAAAAATCCATTGGGTGCAAATGGATATTTAAAGTAAAAACTGGAAATGATGGGACTGTTACCCATAAGGCTAGGTTAGTAGCTCAAGGATTTAATCAAACTGCATCTGATTACGATGAAGTTTTTGCACCAAGTCTTAAAGCAACATCTTTAAGAGCAGCTTTAGTGTGGGCAGCTAAGAAAAACTATGTCATTAACCATTTAGATGTAGAAACTGCTTATCTACATGCACCATTGCAGCACACTATATATTTAAGAAAACCAGTAGGTATAAAAGACAGTAAAGTAAATAGTAATGATTGTTGGAAACTCAAAAAGAGTCTTTACGGGTTGAAACAATCTGGGTTTGAGTGGAACCAATATATTGTGAAAGAATTAAACAATATAGGTTTTAAATCTGGTTTAGCAGATCCATGTGTGTTTAAAAGAGAAAATAATGGAACGGTGTCATTATTGTTATTATTTACAGATGATATTGCTTTGATAACTAAGACTAATAATGAAGCTAATGAGATTATATCATTATTAGCCAAAAAGATAAAATTAAAGCATTTAGGTGAAATTAAAAAGTATCTAGGATTGACAATTAACAAAACAAAAAATGGTTTTAAGATATCTCAAGAAGATAAAATTTGCCAATTAATTAAAATGTTTAAAATGGAACTTTGTAAACCGGCAAAGACTCCAATGAGTCAGGAAGTTTGCCAAACTAATGATCAAAGTCCCAAATTTGATAAGTCTATATATCAATCTTTGATTGGTAGCTTATCATATATAAGCAATTGGTCAAGGCCAGATATAGCTTATAGTGTAAATCAGCTGGCACGTTTAATTCAGATCCACATCAATGTCATTGGCAATCATTGAAGAGAATTTTAAGATATCTTAAAGGAACAATGAACCATGCATTGTATATAGAACCAAAGGGTGATTTGAGTCTTAGTGCCTATGCAGATGCAAGTTTTGCAACTGACATAAACACTAGAAAATCAACATCTGGGATGGCTATATTATTTGGTAAAACACTAATAGGGTGGAGATCAATCAGACAACAGCATATCAGCTTGTCCACGATGGAAGCGGAATTTTCATGTCTGTCATTATTATGCACTGGCTTAATTTTGTACAAACAGTTATTATTAGACATGGGTATAACTGTAAAAGATTCCATTATTGTGTACAAGGACAACCAGGCAGCTATAAAGTTAGCTACTAGTATTGCTGTAAAAACTAGATCAAAGTATACTGATTTAAGATACTTAAATGTTAGAGAATCTGTAAAGAATGGGCTAATTAAATTGGAATACTGCAGGACGGAAGAAAACATTGCAGACCAATTTACAAAAGCTCAAGGAGTAATTAAGTTTAAAGAGAGTTGTAACAAATATGATTTAAAGATGTAAATAGTTATATTTATATTATTATTTAACCTAAAAGGGGAGAATGTTAGGGATAACATTGTTTACCCTAACTTGTTTAGGTAAAATAATAACTAAGTAATCATAGTTTGTATGTTAAAGTGTCTGCAACTTTAACTGTGGGATAGTAATTAAGGGAGTAGTTGTGAAAGCACTTTAAAAGAAGCAAGGCTGCAGCTTGCTCTCTCTCTGGCTTTGATGATCCCTGATTACTGCAAGGACTCAAGACTGCATTGCTCGAACGGGAGAGAAAACAAAGGACTGACTTGTAAGTGAACTGACATAGGATATTCTAAATGGACTTTGCTAACTGAATATCCCTGAATGGACTGACTAAATGATACATGACTATTGGACTGTTACTTTGACTATGCTATGAACTCATAATGGAATAAACTATATTTTTGATAGCACAAGCGTATGTTATTTTTACTGTAAGTTAATACAAGCTTAGCTCACTCATTTATCTGTGTGCCTATCTGACTAACGCTGCACATTCTGTTTAGCTTGTCTTCCTAACCCTGGTTGGGGAACCCAGGCTTAACAGAGTCAATTCCACATGAAAGCTAAAACTAATTTATTGAAATTGGCTTTAATTACAGAATCTTGCAAATATGATTATCCTGCATCTCTTCCTCTTCTTCCTTAAAGTTCAATGAATTAGAGAGTTTTTGTCTGAGCCACTTATCTCTGTATTGTGGACTTCAACAAAAAATGCTTTAGACCATTTATCTAAGGCAGTAGCTTTTACTTATCTCTGTCAAAGTCAACTTTCTTACTCTCCATAATAATTATCTTATGCCAATCTAGAAACTATATTACTGGTCCCTTATTAGTCTAGAATCATAATCATAGCTACTTATGCTCTATTTTAAATGGAACCTGTTTTGAATGAATAATGCCAAATAAAGTTATCTTGAGCTTGAAGTCAAGTGCAGAGTTCTGGCCCTGCACTTCTGATTGGCTGTTAATGGCAGGATCAGATTGGTCCGTTCAGGAACATCTGATTGGCCATTAACAAGCCATTCTCATTGGTTAATGGAGCTAGCGCTCCAGAATTACTATTGGTTGAATAGTTAATAAGTTGGCTATATAAGGAAGGCTATAGCAGCCCTCCAGTTTGAGCTGTCACACCATGTAAATAAAGAGTTTGAAGTTCACTGTTTCTACCGGCTTGTCTCCATTATTTGCACCCATGCTCCAGACTTAACACTGGCGACGAGGATGGGATTGGATGACATCTGAGCCAACGACGAAGACAACTAAGCACGTGGCTGAAGCACACAACGGCAGAACCATGTCTGGCGGCGCAGTACCACCCGCTCCGTTCGATCCAGCTCAAGAGGACTGGGAGTCCTACATGGACCGTTTCCAAATGTTTTTGGAAACGAATAATCTGAAGGATGCCACAACCGGGAAGAAACGGGAGGTATTCCTAATGCACTGCGGCCCGACGGTATTCAAAATGGCTAAGGCATTAGCAAAACCAGCTGAAGTGAAGGCCATGGACTGGGACATCCTCAAACCGCTACTAAGGGCCCACTACGCACCGACCGTTCCAACGCTCGTAAGACAACATGAGTTCTATCAAAGAAACCAGCGGAAAGGAGAAAGCGTTGCCGATTTCATTGCAGACCTCCGGAACTTGGGAGGCCTTTGCGATTTCACCGACCTAGAGGAGGCTTTGAGAGACCGAGTAGTTCTCGGGTTAGACTCTCTAAACGTATAGAGCAAAATAATGGCAAAGGGCAACATCACCCTTAAAGATGCCATAGCTGAAGCTACAGCAGTGGAGGCGACCAAGAAGTCGGATGCCCAACTACGCCAGAATCGCGCTCCAGCACACCAACCAGAGGTCAATGCTATCCTGGAAGACCCTCAAGCAACTCATTCCCACTATCCGGTGCCAAGGTCTTCAATTCCAATGGCTCGTGTTAAAGGACTATCAGGGGAACCAGATTCCAGTCGTAGGATCCAGTAGAGTCCAGGTTGCATTCAAGAACCGCACAGCGTACTTACCCCTGACGGTGATCGACAAGGACCAGCCTAGCCTGTTAGGCCTGCAATAGATCACACCACTCGGCATTGAAGTGGCAGGCATTAACTGAATCGGCGGCAGTGACTGGGAAGAAGACCTCACCCACGAATTCAGGGACGTCTTCGCGGAAAAGCTTGGCAAGTACAAGGGGACCCTGATATCCTTTAGCCTTAATCCAAAAATACCTCCCATCCGCCTGAAGCCTTGTCGAGTCCCGTTTGCTCTAAAGCCAAAAATCGATGAACAGCTTGAGAAATTGATAGCCCAGGGACTTTTAAAGCCAACCGACCACTCCCCATGGGAAACACCAATCATGACCCCAATTAAGCCGGATGGCTCCATTAGAATTTGTGGGGACTATCGAGCCACCCTAAACCACACCCTGCAACAAAATCCATATCCGGTGCCGGTGATGCAAAACCTCCTCCATTCCCTGGGGGGCGGAAAAGTCTTCGCTAAACTAGACTTAGCTCAGGCTTATCAGCAACTGCCGGTTGACGAAAAAACAGCACAGGCACAGACTATCATAACACACCGAGGTGCCTTTAAGTGTGCGCAGCTTCAATTCAGAGTCAGTGTAGCCCCAGGGATCTTTCAGAGCCTAATGGAGAGACTATTTCAGGGGATCAAAGGCGTTGTCCCCTATTTTGACAATGTGCTCATTGCTGACCCCACTCCAAAAATTTTACGGGATCGTTTAAGACTGGTTTTATAAAAATTCCAAGAAGCAGGCCTGAAAGTGAAGAAAAATAAGTGCAAACTGTGTACAGATTGTGTTGAATTCTTAGGTTACTTAATTGACAGTCAGGGTATTCACCCTACCGATAGCAAATTGAGAGCAATAAAAAACGCTCCCAGACCACAGAATAAAGCCGACCTCCAGGCGTTCTTAGGCCTCATCAATTTCTATAATGTATTCTTGCCACACAAGGTGACTGTCGCTGAACCTTTACATCGCCTACTAGATAAAAAAGCAATTTGGGTATGGGGTCACAGAGAAGAGCAGGCGTTCTGTCATGTAAAACAACTACTGACTTCTGACGCCGTACTAATGCAGTACAATGAGACCTTGCCATTAAATATCACATGTGATGCATCGCCTTTTGGAGTGGGCACCATTTTGAACCATGTATCACCTAATGGTAGCAAAGCCCCTGTTGCTTACTTTTCAAAAACGCTCTCGAAAACCAAGTGAAATTACAGCCAGATCGATAAAGAAGCCCTGGCAATTGTATCAGCTGTTAAAAGATTCCATGAGTATGTGTATGGCCGGGCTTTCACAATTGTAACTGACCACAAACCATTGCTGGGGATCATCACTGGGGACAAGCCAACTCCCTACATACTTTCTCCCAGGATGACCCGCTGGTCAGAATTCTTGGCTGCCTACAATTATCAGCTACAATATCGTCCCGGTAAAGCCATTCCCCACGCCGATGCGTTGAGCCATGCACTGCTCCCTGAAACCATCAACGATCCTGCACCAACGATGACAACTTTGCAGATTGAGACACTCCATACGCCGCCATTAACTGCCCGTGACATTGCGAGAGAAACAAAACACGACCCCATCTTAGCACGAGTCCTCACATGGGTGGAACGCGGATGGCCATTGGACCAAGTACCAGACAACTTTGCACCATTCAAAAGCTGTCAAACAGAATTGTTCTCGCAGAAGGGTTGTATCATCTGGGCTGATAGAGTCGTTATCCTAGAACGACTCCAACAGGCACTGCTAACAACCTTGCACGATGGCCACCCTGGCATTGTGCGCATGAAAGACCTCGCACGAAGCTACGCGTGGTGGCCAAGCATCGACAGACAAATCGAATCGTGGGTTAAAACTTGCCACAGATGCCAAGAAGTAAGCAACGCTCCACCAAAATCAACACCAACCAAATGGGAGACGCTGTGGGGACCCTGGTCCCGCATCCATCTGGACTTTGCTGGGCCGACCAAAGGCCACACATTTTTGCTAACCATTGACGCCTACTCAAATTGGCTCGAGATTCACCAAATGAGGAATACGACCACCGAAGCAGTCATCAAAAGACTGGAAAGACTGTTTGCAACCCATGGATTACCAGACGTTCTGGTATCCGACAACGGGCCCCAATTTACCACGCTGTCTTTTATACAGTACCTGGCAGACCGCGGTATCCGACATGCGCTTACTTCACCTGCGCACCCTGCGGCCAACGGTAGGGCTGAGTGCATGGTACAATTCGTCAAAAGGACTCTACAAAAGATAGACTACGACAACATCGACGAGAAAATCAACTGAATCCTTTTCCTACAGCACATCACACCTCACAGCATCACCAACAAAACTCCCGCTGAGCTGCTAATGGGACGAAAGCTCCGCTCCCACCTCGATCGGTTACACCCAGCCTACGAACTGGAAAAGCCACTCGGATCCAGCGGCCGATGCCATACCTTCCAGGTAGGCAATTTAGTATTCACTAAAAACTTATCGGGTGATCCGCTGTGGGTAGAAGCGACCGTAATCCGCGTAACTGGCCCAAGATCATACCTCGTTCAGTCCCCTGACGATAGACTTTGGAAGCACCACATAGATCAATTACGATCGCGGCTACTGTCATGCAATTCCGAACTCCCTTATGACCAAACTGAGGGGGGGGGGGAGGTACAGAGGAAAACGAATTGCAACTAGAGGAAAACCCATTTGAAGGGACTGAAAATGGAACTGAAACGCAGGAACAGGAAACGGGGACCAGATTGAGTTCACCTCAGGGAGTGGCCAGTGATATTGGTCACGACGGGAACGCGAACCCACTGTTTTCAATAAAGTTCAAGGTAAAAAGAGAAAGAAATTATTTGTAACTCAGCGTTGAACTGTGAGGTCCTTGGTGCTCTCTGAGCTTGATGGTTTTCTTGCAGATGTTTCATTATCAAGCTAGGTAAAAGCATCAGTGTAATGAAATGTCTGAAAGAAATGTCCCAAGCTCAGAGAGCACCAGGGATCCCACAATCCAAGCTATCGCTGCCAGACAGAACCCCATGCTTGTCATTTCCAAAGTAGCTCCTTCTGTACTTCATCCTATTTCCCTGATAAACAAAAATTTTCACAGTATCTATTTTTATTATATTTATGGCATATCCACATTCCTAATTTTAACTGGTCCTATCCTAGTCAATCAGCCAGTTTAACAAAATGCTGTCTAGTCTGAAACACTTTGGCAACAGCTTGCAAATTTTCAGCAAACCTACAGGCTACTATGGCAACTCATCAGACAATTTTCCTTTCTGTCCCAGGAAAACAACTACCAATTGTTTGGTGACTCTATTTGTAAATATATTCTTTGGTAAATGTGTGTGTGTGTGTGTGTGTGTAGTGTATATACAATGGCACACTAGCATTTTGAAAATTAAAATCTAATTCTTCCCATCCAGTTCCATTCTAATAGATCTATAACTCCTTTTTTATTTTTATTTTTTCAGGAAAGGTGAAATAGCAAAGTTGTTATTATTTTCATTTAGTATTGACAAGAGTACCACTTAATTTTTTTTTCTTCTTAAACCAGTTTTTCTTTTCCTGAATATCTACTTGTCCTCCTGAAATTTTTTTAAGTGTCCAAAGTTAAATTATTTGACCATTTTTCAAATCATCTTAAAAAGATCTTCACTCTGAACTCTTGATCATCCATATTGTAACAAACCAAGTGAGAATTTGGCTGCATCTTACGTGAGGACATAGTAATTGTTTCAGTGAGACAGATGTATTAGTCAAGCAGTTCTTTTCTGTAAGTAGTTTTTACTCTGTAGAAAATGAGTATATTAAACACAAACTTGAACAGGTATTTGAGTTACTTTTAGATCTAGCTATTCTTCAGATGTTTTTTAACCTACTTCTGGTCTACTTCTGGTCTCATTGTACACATGTTGTACTCTGACAATAAAGATAATAATAATACAAATAGCTATTTCTCAGTTTTCTATTTGTATCAAAATTTGCCACATGTTTGATACATGTTTAGAACAGCTTTTCCATTCCAGTACCCACTGTATACATGCAAATGCCACTGTACATATGTAAAAGAACAATTCAGGACAACACAGTAGCTGAAAAGATTTTCAAAAGAAGCAAAAACAAAAAAACAGCAAGCCCAATTCGGAAAGCAGTCTCTCTCTAGTGGAAGGTAGTTATGGAGTGAATACAACACTATAAACAGAGTTGCCATTTTAGATTTCAGTAAGAAAGACAATATTATTTACCATGATACAAAGTCCATAACCAAGCTTATAGCCTTTCCTTGAATAAAATTATTTACATTGTGCCCAGGTCTGATAAAAGCTTTTGTTGCAATTACCATTTTATAACTTAAACAAATAAACCAGCCAAATTCAGAATGCTGAGGAGCTTCGAAATTTATGGCTGAGGTCAAATCATTGTTTTTCTAGGATAGTGAAATGGCTATGTGTTTAATAAAGCAGGTTAAGCTCAAAATTCGATCAGGTAAGGAAAATGTGTGTTTCTCAGTCAAATGAATATTTTATATTATGGTCCTTGGAAACCTACTTTAGGGTATTGTCAATATATGCCTTTCTTTGGCACAATCCTGTGCATCTCACTAAAAAAAAAGGGAAGCTAATCCAGAGCACTTCACCCAACTGCTGTCATATCTTCATTGGGACATTCTGTACTTAGGATGCAACGTTTTACTATAGCAATCTTAAGTTTGCTTTTTTAAAAATGCCTATGTCTAATTAAGCTCAGTGTTTCAACTCAGAAGTATTATACCAGTTGGGAAATACAGTATAGTATTTACATTACTTAAAACAGAGGACCAAAGGAATAGAAACCATGCTGCCTGTAACCTAGCAACAGAAAGAAAGCAATTTACAAATGCTAACTACTCAGTGGATTGTCCTGTGTCAAGAGTAGCCTTTCCCAAGAAAATCCTCCCCATTTGATACTGCTCCATGTGACAACAAAAAAGATACAGTAGGAGCTCAGATGGATTATTGGAATTTGGTAACCCATTCATTCAGTTCTGAGTAGTGCATAATGGATAGCCATCCAGAGTTGCTCTGGAGAGCGAGATGGGCAGTGCATAAATTTAATTAATAAATAAAATGGAGGTGTTGCAGGTGCCTTCCTTAAGCCTTATGGTACTTTAATTCCTCTAGGTATAAACCAGTGTTTTCAACCTTGGCAACTTTAGGATGTGTGGACTTCAACTTGCAGAATCCTTCAACCAGTCATGCTGGTTAGGGGAATTCTTAGAACTGTAGTCTACACATTTTAAGGTTGCCAAGGTTGAAAAACACTGGTAGAAACTTGGCTTATCTAGTCGAGTTAGGAAAGGATTGGATGGAGTAACAGATAGTAATAAAAGAAGTTCTGTTTGTGTTATTTTAGAAAAAAAATATGCAAGCTATTTCAGTTTTGCAGATCAGTTATTCCTCTATACCATTTTGCATTTTCAGATATATATATATTTAGCACTGGCTAGAACAGATTGCTACACAAACCTCCCTCCTTTATCTCTTTTCTCTACAGAATTCATCTGCCTTTTCCCAAATGTACCTGGAATGGAGCAGTCATAATGATGAATAAAAGCAGCTTCAGAGGTGCACAATTTGTGGATTGCACTTAATCCTCACGAAAGCCTTCCCAGGCCCATCAGAGTTATTCCTGTAAGACCAAAATCATGGCATAGGGAGAATATTATTAAATGCATGCTTGGAGAATAATATTAATTATATCTTTTGTAGAATATAAAAGATATGAAATGAAATAGTCTGGTCTTCACCCCTCCACTATTTTTAGGGATGTGACCTTGGGATCTTGCTTACTAGCCAATTATATACTTTGGTCTGGGAAAAACTGAACACTTGTGTATTAGAGCATTTTCAAGGCATTTTGAGAAGCACAGATAATAAGAAACATGAGGGTATAAAATTTGAAAAAGAGTCATTCAAGTTAAGAACCTTTGCATATGATTTGATCCTGGTTTTGGCAGTTCCCCTAAAGGGATCTGAACTTTTAATGAATAAATTAAAAGAATTGGGGCCTTGAGAAAGTTTCAAGATTAATAAACAGAAGAAAAAGAAATGGAACTTAGTAATTATATATAACAAGACCATTTATGTGTTCAAAAGTGGAAAGATTTAACACGACTCACAACACAGGAATGATTAGTGAAGATGACAGAACTTGCAGAGATAGTTAAATTAATTTCCTTTTATGTTATTTTTAAAACTTTTAATAAAAAAAAGTATGAGAAAAAATACGAAATACAAAACTTCTCCAGATAATGGAATAAAGCTAGTTTGCATACAGTATGTGAGCCATATTGTACCCACAAAGGGTTTATCTGATCTTTCATTCTTTGTCACACAATAGCCAATCATGTATATTTTGGAAGTTCATAAATATTGCAACACCTTTTGGTGAAAGCAGCAAACACTTGGGGACATCACTAGTTATCCTCTCTAAGTTAGAAACTACCTAGTAAGGGATCAAAGCTTTGTGATGGTTGTTGGTTGTACAATGAATTTATAGACAAATCTGTAAGGAGTACTTGTGATGATGGCAGAGATGAATCAGTATATTATTTTGTATTCAGATTATGCCTTGCTGTTGGCTAAAAACTTTAAAGATTTTCAGAGAATGTTATGTAGACTGGATGATTCAATTTATCTGCACCAACTCAGATAGCTCAAACTGGACAAGGAACTGCTGATTCAGTTCTTCAGAGGAATTATTGAGTTTGTCATCTGCACTTCTATAACTGTCTGGTTTGATTCTGCAACTCAACAAGACAGACACAGACTTCAACGGATAATTAGAACTGCAAAAAAACGATTGCTACCAACCTGCCTTCCATTGTGACCTGTATACTGCATGACTCAAAAAGAGGGCTGTAAAAATATCTACAGATCCCTCACATCCTAGACATACATTGTTTCAACTTCTACACTCAAAACAACACTATAGAGTACTGCACACCAGAACAACTAGACACAAGAACAGTTTTCCCCCAAACGCCATCGCTTTGCTAAACAAGTAATTCCCTCAACACTACTTAATAAGACTGTATTACTATTATTCTTCTCATCCTTCCTATTACCTACCTCTTCCCACTTATGACTATAAACGTTTTGCTTGTATCTTTACAATTTATATTGTTTTATTTGTTTTCTAGTATGATTTGATTGCTTATTAGCAATTTTCTTTTTTTCCTGCTTGTATGCAGATAGTACACTTGATAATGTAGAGTTTTATAAAGATACAAAAATCATGATTTGTCCACATGCAAAACATGCACAAAAGAATAATATCAAAGAAAGATAGATGTGTAATGAATTTTTGAAATGGCTGTCACAACAGCTATTCAACAAAGCAATGTTGCTTTAATCTCGGGAGAACAATAATCAAGCTCTTTCCTTTAAAGAAAAGCTCTTAATGCTGCTAAAGAAATAAATGCCCTCAATAAATCTTTACTAGATGCTGAAAATATTCAATGCTACCCAGACAAGTACCAATGTGTACTTTACATGATGGGATAATCAAGGGATAATATTTGGAGCAGGAACACTGATCTTTTATTCTAGAATCCTTATGGAAGTTGAGAATTCTAGAATAAAAAAAAGTCAGGAAATATAGATGGAGAATTCCTTCCTTCTTTGCCAAACATAAAGGAAATTGGGTCAAATAATAAGTTAAAGTCTACAAAGGCAACATATAACATTGATCTTTGATTTAGCTGTATATTTTTCCACCAAAATGTTTTTTTACTATAATATTTGTTGTTTTATTATAAAAGATAAAATGCAAAACAGAAAAACAAACAAAACTAAACGAAGCATACACTCAACACTAACAATAACAAAAAGGAAAAAAGTGTACAAAAAAGAGACAAAAGTGATCAAATAAACATTTAACCTAGGATCCTACATATCTATCTATCATCTATCCATCCATCCATCCATCCATCTACATATCTATCTATCTGTCTGTCTATCTATGTACCTACCTACCTATATATCTATTTACCTACCTACCTATTTAAAATATAAAAGAAAACTTCTTATTCAGGACTCGGTCTATATGGTAGGGACTTTTTCTGAAGCCAATCTGATTATCTGCTAATAGCTGTACTGCCAGTCCAGTAGTTTCTCTCTTAAATAAATAGCATGCATCTTACTAATAATATTCAGTAAGCTAATAGATCAATAATTAGAAGGAACAATCCTTTTACCCTTTCTAAAAATACTTTTATTACCAAACTACATTCCCATCAATATCTGGCAGTATTCTCTAAATGTATTAGAAGAGAAGTAATGCAGAGGTCCACAAATCTACATTACTAACTGTAATTAGTTTAATGATAAAATCACTGCCTGCTTTTCTCAGTTCAATCTCTTCAGCTGAACAAGCAATTTCTCTGCAGGTAACTAGAGCTCAGCTGGGCATAGTGTCTTCATCAATCCCTAGTATTTTGGGCCCGGACAATCTGGAACTGTGCTGCCTGCAGTGTGATCTAAGCACAGTTCACAAAATGGTCTGCTATAACATCTTGCCTGTCAATGACTTCTTCAGCTTCAATCACAATAATACACGGGCAAACACTCAGTACAAACTTAAAGTAAACCACTCCAAACTCAATTGCAGAAATATGACTTCAGTAACAGAGTGGTCAACATCTGGAACGATCTACCCAACTGTGTTGTCACAGCCTCAACCCCCCACAGCTTCAACCTCAAACTGTCTACCATGGACCTCACCCCTTTCCTAACAGGTCCTTAAAGGGGGCATGCATAAGTGCACCACCATGCATACCGTCCCTGTCTTACTGTCCCCATTTATCTGTATGTACTCCCTTTATTCTTATTTATGTTCATACTTATATTTGTTATCTTATACATGTTTGACAAACAACAAAATTAAATAAATAAAATAGTATGATTGGGTAAAATAGTGTGAACATTGAAAAATGTCTTGGCAAATTACACAAAACAATTCTCCAGAGCAGAGTGAGCTGCTGATGTCAGATGTTATCAGGCATTTGCAGCTGCCTCTGTCTTTTGCACTGTAATAGTCTTTTTCACTGTTTTTTCTGTTTTGCAGTTCTGAAATGTTGGTTGAGTTTTGATTTTGTCTAGATACATAGAGATCGTACAAAAAGAGACCTTTTTGTAATTCAACTGTTTGAATCAAACCATGAATTGGAGTTGCCTATTTTATTCCTCAATTTAGAGAGGGTTTTGTTTAGCTTAACAATGCTTGTAAGAGCAACAGGGATTCACTGAAATTCTCTAGAACAATTCCATCCAAACCTCCCTCCATGACTGCAAAGTGAACCTGGATTGCCTGTTCAGATTCTAATATTTTTCCTCTAGATGATCCTATCAACATGACTATTTTAACTCTAGCTGGACCTACTTCATAATCCATCTCAGGAATAGAATTAACATTCAGGTGTGCAATATATGGAGGCATTCTCAACAGCAGAACAATTGGAAAGTCATCACTATCAAGATGCATCACAATTGTAATTCTAAACAGATGGGAAACTAGGACCCTTGATATTACAATATGGTCTATCAGAGGGGGCTTTTTGTGCAGGCCAAAGAAGCAAGTATATATTGATGGATAGTCAGTATCCAACATGCCCTTCAATGCTTTTAGATACTTTGGGATAAAGAAGCCAAAGTTTGTACCACACCCAGCTCTTGTAAATTAACTGTAGAATTGTTTGATATAGGGTATGTGCTGCTAAAAAAAATCAGGGGATAGCAAGAAACTCTGTATAAAACTCAGTCGATTCTACATTATAGTCCCTCTCATTGAGCAGCAAATATAACTATTTAATGTAGCAAATTCAACTATTTAATGCAGCAAATTCCATTGATCACAGCGTGATTATATGCTGTAGAAGGTGTATGTATACATTAGTTAGTAACAGACTACCATTGTTATAGTATTACGGACATTACATGTCACTCCAAAGAGGCAATTCTAGTACTTCAGCCTGTAGTGCTATAGAAGTTAACAACGTTAGTCACTCACACATCTTACTTTCCCAGTTCCTGGATGCACCTGTGAAAAGAGTGTTTTCCCAACCTCCAAGAAAAGGTTTTCTGCAATCTTTGCCTCTTGTAAAAGTATATTATCATGCTTATTTTTTTTTAAAACAAATTTTATTCAGTTTTTCACATTAAAAACAAAAATCTCTTTTTAGTGGACAACATATTTCTGGGTCATCACCTTAACATACAAATATGACAGCAATTATACATTCATATATATATACTTAATTCTACTATTACCTTTTCCATTCCGAATTTTCAGTAAGGAGAGAAACAAACACATTAATTCTAGCCTCTTTCATTAATCTCAATCGAAACATCTTTTTGTTTCATTTCAATTATTTCAAATATAATCCTTTAATATTTATTTTAAAAATAAAGATAAACAATATGTGCTTGTCTAACAACAATAGCAACAATAGCAACAATAGCAACAATAGCAACAATAGCAACAATAACAGCAACAGCAACAGCAACAGCAACAGCAGCAACAGCAACAATAACAACAACAATAACAACAACAATAACAATAATAACAACAACAACAATAACAACAACAATAACAACAACAATAACAATAACAATAACAACAACAATAACAATAACAATAACAATAACAATAACAACAATAACAATAACAATAAAGGTTACCAATGTCTCTCCTTACTTTTAAGAGTCTGTATTAACTTATTAATTTAGTTGGTTCTTTAGTCTGTCATAGTCCCTTTCCATTACACATTCTTTTTATAAATTCTAGATCAATACAAATTTTAATACTAAAGAAAAAAAAAACAAGTATAGGTTTCCCCCCTTTTACTGCTTTGAGTGTGACACCTAAGTGATTAAAATATACCTTTATTCCATCATCTTGATTCCCAATAAATGATTATTTTTAAGAAGCTACAATAATAATCATTACATCTTTTCATTTGGATTCCACAGCATATTTTCCCCCTTAATTTTTAATAAGAGTTATCAGTATCTATATTACTCCATTTTCTAAATATTTTTAATTGCAGAAATATTCTTATCACCGCTTGTCACCCTGCAGAATCCTCTTTTTAATTCGTCAACCAATATCTCTGAAAAAACAATTTCTTTTCAACATTTTACTATTTCCATATTTCTTTATTTTATGCACCTGTTTCTTACTGCTCCTCCTCCCCCTCTTTTCACCATATCTTTTCTCATTCCAGTTTATATCCCTCTCTTTTTTAATATCTTCCTTACCCCTTTTTTGCTGGGTCTTTCCACCTTTCCTGAATTCACAGGTATTCCCCCTTTTGATTGCCTTCTTAAATCTCAACTTTTTAAACTTTCTACTTTCCCCACTTCTTTGTAGTGTTCTTTATGTTAATTTTCTATTTAAAATGTCTTCTCCTCAAGTCAACTCCTCCTCCTCTGAAACTCTTTCTTCTTGTTCTTCAATCGCCATTTTCATTTTTTCCAACACAGAGCAAAGTGATTTGCCTCTTTCCTGTAGTAATGCTCTCATATTTTTAAGTTCCATTTTTATTTCCCAAAGAGATATCATCATTACTGTTAAGTGTGGAGCATGGGTGCGAATAATGGAGACGAACCAGTGAAAACAGTGAACTTCAAACTCTTTATTTACATGGTGTGACAGCTCAAACTGGATGGCTGCTATAGCCTTCCTTATATAGTCAACTTATTAACGATTCAACCAATAGCAACCTGGGAGCGCTAGCTCCGTTAACCAATGAGAACGGCCTGTTAATGGCCAATCAGATTCTCCTGAATGGACCAATCTGATCTTGCCATTTAACAGCCAATCAGAAGTGCAGGGCCAGAACCCTGCACTTGACTTCAAGCTTAAGATAACTTTATTTAACATTTATTCATTCACAACACCCCTTCCCCCCCAGGTTCTGCTAACGGGGTGTGGTTACATAGTCCTTGAGGTAGGACAGTTGTTTTGTTAGTCTTTTTGATTTTCGCTGTGCACCTGATATTTGGCTGCACTCTTGTTGAGGTAGGGCATTGTTAGGCAAAAGGGGTGCCTCTGATTCAGGGTTCGCATTTTCATTGTCACCAGTATCTTTGGCGTCACCCTGAGGTGAACTCATTCCCATCCCTGGTTCCTGTTCTTGCGTTTCTGTTCCTCTATCGTTTCCCTCAAAAAGGTTTTCCGCTAGTTGAAATTCGTCTTCCTCTGTCTCTCCCCACGCCCTCAGTTTGGTTATTAGGGAGTTTGGAATTGCCTGACTGCAGCCTTGATCATAGTTGATTGATATGGCGCTTCCAAAGTCTATCATCAGGGCATTGTACAAGGTATGATCTTGGGCCGGTTACATGGACCACAGTCGCTTCTACCCACAGCGGATCGCCCGATAAGTTTTTAGCGAACACCAAATCGCCTACCTGGAAGATATGGCATTGGCCGCTGGATCCAAGTGGTTTCTCTGGTTTGTATGCTGGGTGTAACCGGTTGAGGTAGGAGCGGAGCTTTCATCCCATTAACAGCTCAGCAGGAGTTTTGTTGGTGATGCTGTGAGGTGTGATATGATGTAAAAAGAGGATTCTGTTTATCTTCTCTTCGATGTTGTCATAGTCTACTTTCTGTAGCGTTTTCTTTACAAATTGTACCATGCGCTTGGCCCTACAGTTGGCCGCAGGGTGCACAGGTGAAGTGAGTGCATGTCAGATACCACGGTCAGCCAGGTACTGCTCAAAGGACAGCGTGGTAAATTGGGGCCCGTTGTCAGACACCAGAACGTCTGGTAATCCGTGGGTTGCAAACAGTCTTTCTAGTATTTTGATGACTGCTTCGGTGGTCGTGTTTCTCATTTGGTGGATTTCGAGCCAGTTCGAGTAGGCGTCTATGGTTAGCAAGAAGATGTGGCCTTTGGCGGGCCCAGCAAAATCTAGATGGATATGGGACCAGGGTCCCCGCGGTGTCTCCCATTCGGTTGGGATTGCCTTTGGTGGAGCATTGCTTACTCCTTGGCATCTATGACAAGTTTTGACCCACGACTCAATTTGTCTGTCGATGCCTGGCCACCACACATAGCTTTGTGCAAGGGCCTTCATGGATGGCCATCATGCAAGGTTCTGAGTAGTGCCGGTTGGAGTCGTTCTGGGATAACAACTCTATTGCCCCAGATGATACAGCCCTTTTGAGAAAACAACTCTGTTTGTCAACGTTTGAATGGTGTGAAGTTGTCTGGTACTGGGTCCAATGGCCATCTGTGTTCCACCCACGTGAGGACTTGTGCCAAGGTGGGGTCGCGTTTTGTTTCTCTTGCGATATCATGGGCAGTTAATGGTGGCATACGAAGTGTCTCGATCTGCAACGTTGTCATTGTTGGTGCGGGGTCATTGATAGTCTCTGGAAGCGGTGCACGCTCAACGCGTCGGCGTGGGGAATAGCTTTTCCGGGGCGGTATTGCAGCTGATAATTATAAGCGGCCAAGAATTCTGACCAACGAGTCATGCTGGGAGATAATATATAGGGGGTTGGCTTATCCCCAGCTATTATTCCCAGCAAAGGTTTGTGGTCAGTCACTATATTAAAAGCCCGGCCGTACACGCACTCATGAAATCTTTTGACAGCTGATACTATTGCAAAGGCTTCTTTATCAATCTGGCTATAATTTCGCTCAGTTTTCAAGAGTGTCTTTGAAAAATAGGCAACAGGGGCTTCGCTACCATTAGGCAATACGTGGCTCAAAATGGCGCCCACTCTGAAAGGCGATGCATCACACGTGATATTTAATGGTAAGGTTTCATTGTACTGCATTAGTACAGCGTCAGAAGTCAGTAGCTTTTTTACATTACGGAACGCCTGCTCTTCTCTATGACCCCATACCCAATTTGCTTTTTTGTCCAGTAGGCGATGTAAAGGCTCAGCGACAATCGCCTTATGCTGTAAGAATACATTATAAAAATTGATGAGGCCTAGAAACGCCTGGAGGTCGACCTTATTCCGGGTTCTGGGAGCGTTTTTTATTGCTCTCAATTTGCTATCTGTAGGGTGAATACCCTGACTGTCAATAAAGTACCCTAAAATTCGACACGATCTGTACACAGCTTACATTTATTTTTCTTCACCTTAAGGCCTGCATCTTGGAATTTTTGGAGAACCAGTCTTAGACGATCCCGAAAATTTTTTGGATTGAGGCTAAAGGATATCAGGGTGCCCTTGTACTCACCTAACTTTTCCGCGAAGACGTCCCTGAATTCATGGGCGAGGTCCTCCTCCCATTCACTGCCGCCGATTCGGTTAATGCCTGCCACTTCAATGCCGAGTGGTGCGAACCATTGGAGGCCTAACAGGCTAGGCCGGTCCTTGTCGATCATAGTCAGGGGTAAGTACGCTGTGCGGTTTTTGAACGAAACCTGGACTCGGCTGGATCCCACGACTGGAATCCGGTTCCCCTGATAATCTTTAAGTACGAGCCTTTGGAATTGAAGGTCTTGGCGCTGGATAGTAGGGATGGGTTGCTTGAAGGTCTTCCAGGAAACCATCGAAAGGGACGATCCCGAGTCGACTTCCATTTGGCAAGGCTGATTTTCGATGGCCACTTTAATTCGGATTTTCTTGGCATCCAATGAATAGGCGTGACTGATAGTGATAGTTTGGTGAGCCTCTTCTCGCCTTGTTAAGCGGTTTATGGGTCGGTTTCTGTAGGAGTGTTTTGCTGGTTCTCACCTTACAGGACGGTTTCCTGTCGATTGGTGATAGCTTGCCCCCTTTGAGGTCTGGCTGGGTCCTAGGAGACTTCTGCAGACCCGTCCAATATGGCCTCGTTTCCCGCACTCATGGCAGAGTGCATCGCGGAATTTGCAATCAGACCGGTAATGCTTGGCCCCACAGCCAGCGCATGGTTGCTGGGACTTCAGGTAATGGTCTCAATCGGACCGCAGTCGATGGACCTCTTCTTCGTCGCTGTCTGACGACGAAGAGAGGTCCTCATGGTGGGCCGTCGGAAGCTGTCCTTCAGACTTAGGTGAAAGTTTGCAGGCTGGTTGGTGTGTCGGAGTGCGGTTTCGGTGCAGTTGGGCAGCCGACTTCTTGGTTGCTTCCACTGCAGTGGCATCAGCGATGGCATCGGCAAGGCTAATGTCGCCCTTTGTCATTATCTTGCTCTGCAGGTTTAGCGCATCTAGTGACAGAACTGTTCAGTCTCTCAAGGCCTCTTCCAGGTCGGTAAAATCGCAAAGGCCTCCTAAGTTTCGGAGGTCCGCAACAAAATTGGCAACGCTCTCTCCTTTCCGATGGTTTCTTTGGTAGAACTCGTGCCGTCTTACGAGCGTTGTTACGGTCGGTGCATAGTAGGCCCTTTGTAAAGGTTCGAGGACGTCCCAGTCCATAGCCTTCACTTCAGCCGGTTTTGCTAGTGCCTTGGCCATCTTGAATACGGTTGGCCCACAATGCGTTAGGAATACCGCCCATTTCTTCCCGGTTGTGGCATCCTTCAGATTATTTGTTTCCAAAAACATTTGGAAACGATCCATGTAAGACTCCCAGTCTTCTTGCGCTGGGTCGAACGGAGCGGGTGGTACTACGCCACTGGACATAGTTCCGCCGTTGTGCGTTTCAGCCACGTGCTCAGTTGTCTTCTTTGTTGTTTTAGTCAGCTCTGATGTCTCCACATCCATCCTCGTCGCCAGTGTTAAGTCTGGAGCATGGGTGCGAATAATGGAGACGAGCCGGTGAAAACAGTGAACTTCAAACTCTTTATTTACATGGTGTAACAGCTCAAACTGGATGGCTACTATAGCCTTCCTTATATAGTCAACTTATTAACAATTCAACCAATAGCAACCTGGGAGCGCTAGCTCCGTTAACCAATGAGAATGGCTTGTTAATGGCCAATCAGATTCTCCTGAACGGACCAATCTGATCTTGCCATTTAACAGCCAATCAGAAGTGCAGGGCCAGAACCCTGCACTTGACTTCAAGCTTAAGATAACTTTATTTAACATTTATTCATTCACAACAATTACACTCTTATATTTTATGATCGTTAAAGTCGACAAAAAAAAAACCACTTTTACTTTTCTTCTTTCTTTTTTCAATTTTCTAAAGTTCTCAATTATTCCAGCCCAGGGTCTATATCAAAAACATCAATCAATCACAGTCAGTCTTTCCTTGCTTTTTTCTTTATTCTGGTTCTTCTTTCACTTTCTAAGATTCTTACTTTTTTCAATATTTCTTTAATGTTATATCTACACAAGTTCATTCAGAAACAGGATGCTTTCCCTTTTGTTTGAGCTCGTTTTTGTCAAAAGGTGGCACTCTCCATTATACAAAGTCTTCACCTTTTCCCCCTATTTTTTTATTTAGGGTTTTTTGAACCTCAATATTCCAGCACAGTCCAGTCTCCAATTTGTAAACTTTATTGTTATTATTTTTTGACAATCTTAAGTCCAGCTTTATTTTATGCTTGTTCATTGCCAAGATATTTTAGTCCAATTTAGTTAAAGCTTTAGTTCCAGCTTCTTCCTTTCCCAGTTCGAAGCCCCGCTTAGCTGTCAAAAATATTTTCTTATTTTTTTCCTGTCCCTTTGTAATATCGCTGCTCACTTTTCTTTTCTTAATAATTCGATGTTATCTTAATCCTGGGGTATTTATTTAGTTGTATTGCCCAGTTGTCCCAGTTCAGATGTTATCCACCTCTTTCTTCCCTCCTGCACAAATCTTAATCCAGCTGAGTTCTCCTCTTCGGGGTGGCCATTTTAAACCACCGCTGCAGTCGTCTTCAGGGGGGGAAAGACCAAGCCGGGGGGAGATGAGGCTCCCCTCAACCTGGCTTGCAGCTTCCTCTTGATCCACCGCCCCTCCAAGGCAGCTTCAGCCCCTAATCATAATGATCGGGGCTCTCCAACGAAAGAGCATGGACCATAGCCACAGAGAGTCGTGTTCTACGGTCCGTCAGCGAGGAGGCTCTGCCTTTTTTTCCATTATTATGCTTATTTATATAATTGTAAAAGGTCCACTCTCTTAACTTGGACAGGTCCGCCAAGCAACATTCCATGATATAATGGGAAATTATTCTAAAATTGCAAAAGACCACTAGAATGTAATAGAGGTGCTTTCACTATTTGAGACTCTTCAAATAGCCTCAAATCAGGATGTATCTGAATCTCTGAAAGCACAGGCAGTCTGTTAGAACTATATGAATTAAAACAGGCCAGACGGCCTTTGCTAATTGAAGAAACAGGCAGCACATAGTCTTCTTCCTTTGATCTTTCAGGCATGGAGCAGTAAAAGTTTGCTTCTGAATCATGGCTGAAGCTCAATGAGGTTAAATCTGGACTAAAATACATATCTTGTGTGTCATGTTTTTGTACAGTTCCGGAAAGAACAATGAAAGTATATACAATGTGGGCAGTACTAATTCCTGTGGAGTCCCCCTTTCTGGAACCTGGATCTAGCAAGACAATTTCTGTTGGTTTTCCCATTCTACTCTATATTCTCTGAAGAATTCAAAGGAATGAAAGAAGAGCTTAGCATATTATGATTATTGCATCCATCCAGAGGGATGAAAGAAACTCAAACAATTAAGGATGCAGCTGTTGCACAAATAGCTAATAGTGTTTGTCTGAGTTCATCTAATCTCTTCAGTATGGATGCTTGGATCGGTGTATGGTTATCACACATGGGCCTCTGCTTTTGATGACGAGGACTATGTTTGCAGTACTTCTCCTGGATATGAAATTGACTCAGTTCCAAAGTTGTTTTGGTGATTTAGGTTAGTCAGTAAACTTCCCATTCAGGAGACATTGGAACAAAACATCTGTGTGGTCTCAGCTTTTGTTTGGACAAACCTATTTTTCTCATTCTTGTGCAGCGAGAGTTCAAGTATGACCTTGGCCTGATTCCTTGGCTTTATTTTCTTGGCAGAAATCTCCAGATATTTCTGGCTGTTGGATTCTTTGCCAGCTGCTAATATAGCCCATTCTAGATAAAATATGTGAACCACTAGAAATGGCACAACAAAATGCACTTTTTAGCTTTGATTCCCTGTTGAACTCATTATATACTGATATTTCTACAAACTTCTTCCACTGCTAAGACTGAACTGGTCAGTTGGATCAGCACTCTATAAAGCAATTTTATAGAAAATTAGTTTTGGTCTGACACACTTAAAACAACAAAAGATCTTCAAGACTAACTGATATACTTAAAATGTCATCATTGGTCAACATTTTGAAATTGCAAATTTTATCGAGGGTATTTGTAGTCCATGATGAAAGTGTTGTGAATGAATAATGCCAAATAAAATTATCTTGAGCTTGAAGTCAAGTGCAGGGTTCTGGCCCTGCACTTCTGATTGGCTGTTAATGGCAGGATCGGATTGGTCCATTGAGGAACATCTGATTGGCCATTAACAGGCCATTCTCATTGGTTAACGGAGCTAGCGCTCCAGAATTACTATTGGTTGAATAGTTAATAAGTTGCCTATATAAGGAAGGCTATAGCAGCCCTCCATTTTGAGCTGTCACACCATGTAAATAAAGAGTTTGAAGTTCACTGTTTCTACCGGCTCGTCTCCATTATTCGCACCAATGCTCCAGACTTAATAGAAAGTTCTTGTTTGTAAGCTGCATCCACCAAGATCAAGGGGGAAAGAACCAATTTGTGCAGAGATTAAAAGTGGCTGAAACAGAGAAATGAATCACATCACAATATAACTACATGAGCCTGAATCTTTTTAGAGAACGTTTGTTATTATTGACTCTATGGAGACATCCAGGGATAGGTTTCAAAACTTTTAGCAAGGGGTTCTCTGCCCAGTTGCTGGGTGGGCATGGCCATGGTGGTTGCGGCCTATAGTCAGCCTCCTGCATTATGGCAGAGGGGTGTTTTTGCCCCCCTGGGCTCTCAATGCTTTCCTTGAACCTCCAGGAGGGTGAAAACAGCCTCCCTGGACCATGGAGGCCAAAAATGGGCCCATTTCCAGACTTCTGGGAGGCCAGTTTTTCATCCTTGATGAGCCTCTGTGTGTGCCCTCCACTTACCTGCATCCAAAATGAGCCCCGTGGGGACTCCTGGGAGGGGGGGGAGGGGAGGGCAGCCAGGGATTTGGGGGTTCTCTGAACTGCACAGAATCTTAGCTAGGGGCTCTCCCAAACCCCTGCAAACCCCCAACAGCCCAGCCCTGCATACATCTATAGGGTCTTGCATCTATTCATAATCACCAAGGAGATATTCATATGGCTCACCTTTGATAAGTTCTAGTCTTAACAGCAGTTTCCAATAAAGGTTTTCTTGAAGGTGCTATACGAGTGATATCAGAGTACCACCAGCTGTGTTTTTTTAGCCACCTTAAAGCTGTCCACATTACTTCCTACCTGCACAATTACGAGACAGAATTTTTTTTATATAACAAAGGCTGCCTCAATTCCACTACTGAACTAATGCAAGCATTGGTTTTGGCTTGCTGTTGATGTGTTTCTTCGTCTTCCTAATTTAGGTCAACAGCAAATGTCAAACACAGCACTGGGATTGGCAGGTTGCCACAACTGCTTTGATATCCATGGGACAGTTTCACACAGTGTCCCAAGGATTTAGCAACTTGGGGAAGAGAATGGGGAAAGTTCCAATTAAGATTTGTTTCAGAGTCCATAGGTTCTGAATGGTTCAGCAATGCTTATTACAGCAGAATCTTTTGCCACTAGGTTGCTGAAAGCCATATTTGTACGAGTGCCATAAATGGCCAGCACAGCTACCATATGTTTTGGCAGGCCAAGAAAGCCAGACTATGCTGAGATTTTCTTTAAAAAGTAGACAAATACTGTGGAGCCAGCATAGACTTTTGTAACTGAATTCATTGCATGAAAAATATCGGCAGGGCATTCATTTGGCAACACAACATTATGAAGACTGAACAGGAAAGAGAAAATATGTTACTCTTGGTCATCCATGATGTTTTTTTAAAGGACAAAAAAAAGAAGGGTCTAGGGAAAAGGATGCTTTCAGTATGGCATTAGGCATTGTTTTGCTCAGGGAAAGCAAGAATAAGAATATCTTAAGTTAGGATAAATAGCTACCTTTTTTAAAAAAAAAATTTTATTGGTTTTTAAAACAAACATAAACAAACAAAATATAAAAACATCAAATCATTTTCCATATATGTACATACAGTGTGCCGGTTGGTTTACAAATTATTTTGTGCTTCCATTTCATATTCTTCAATTATAATTACATTGTATATAATCTCATATTTTCAATCAATATATTAAATACATTAATATCATTATTAATCAATCATTTGACTATACTTTTATTCATTCATGTTTTCCAAAATGATCATATTTTACTTAATTTGTTTTATAACAATTTGTATCATCGTCCCTGATCTACCCTAGAATCATTTTGTAGATATAATTAGAAAATAATATATCTTTATATATATATATTATTTTTTAAAAGTCTACATATTCCATTACTATATTTTATTGTCTAACCATTGATAGAATAGATCCCAAATTTTATAAAATTGTTTATCATCTTGTTCTCTAATTTCAAATGTCAATCTACTCGTTTCAGCACATTCCAATATTTTCTTAATGATTTCCTCCTGTGATGGTATTTTCTCATTTTTCCAGTTTTTAGCAAATACAATCCTAGCCATTGTTAATACATTTGCAATCAGGTATTTCAAGTGTTTACTATATATTTCAGGTAAAATTCCCAATAAAAATATTTCTGGTTTCAAATCTATATGCTTTTTTGTCATTTTTTTCCAACCATATGTGGGTTTTAGTCCAGTATTTCTTAGCATCCGCACAAGTCCACCACATATGGTAATATGAGTCAGGTATCTGATGACATTTCCAACATTTTTCGGATTTATTCTTGAGCATTCTTGCTATTCTTGTCAGGGATAAGTGCCACCTGTAAAACATACAAATTTTCTTTATATGCTGTTGACATTGTCATTTTATAATTTTGAGATCATAATTTTTGCTATTTCTCAAGATCAATCCCATATCCAAAAGTCTTCCCCCAAACAATCATAGTTTCTTTAACTTGTTCTTCTTCTAGTTTAATTTCTAATAAATATCCATACAATTTTTTAATCACCTTTTCATCAGTACCTGTCAAAATCTTATCTAAATAAGTCAATTTATCATAGAAACCTTCTGTTTTAGAATCTTTATCATACCTTGAATGTATTTGCGCATATGAAAACCAATTCATCTTTATACCTTGTTCCTTTAGTTTTTGTATAGATTTAAGTTCACCCTTTTCATTCAATATTTCACCATATCTAACTGTTTGTTCTTTTTTGTATATTATAGGATAAGAAAATGCTTCAATAGTTGATAGCCAGACTGGAATTTTCAAATAACATTGTCTTTTCATCTTCTCCCAATTTAACCACAGAGACTCCCGTATATAATGTCCTCTAAAGTACCCCTGTGTTTTAGTTCCTTTATACCATAAAAAAGTATGCCACCCCAACAACAGGTCATGTCCTTCTAATGCCAACAATCTAGTATTTCTTAATGTTTTCCATTCCTTAACCCACATCAAATTTGTAGCTTAGTAGTATAACTCCCAATTAGGCAAACCAAATCCTCCTCTTATTCTAGCATCTTGCAAAAGTTTTAACTTTATTCTTGCTTTCTTACCTTGCCATATATATTTCAACACAATTTTATTTAAATCTTCAAAGTAGATTTTCCAAGCCTAATTGGAATTGTTTGAAACAAATATAAAATTCTGGGTAATATATTCATCTTGATTGTTGATATTCTCCCTATTAATGACAGTTGTAAATGTTCCCATTTTGCCAAATCTAGCGCTATCTGCTGTTTAAGTTTAATATAATTATTCTCTTTTAGTGTACTGCATCTTGCTGTCAAGTATATCCCCAAGTACTTGATCTTATTTGTGACCTGAATTTTCAGTAGGTCTGCCAATTCTTCCTTTTGTCTTGATAGCATATTCTTTGTCAAGATCTTTGTCTTATCTTTATTTATTTCCAAACCAGCCACCCTTCCATATGTATCTATCTTTTCTATCAATTTTTTTTCACAAATTTTATTAATTTTACAAGAACAATACACAAACAATCAAGGCATAACAGCTTACAAATTCTTTTCTTAAAAAAAAAATAGTTAAAGAAAACCAATAGAACATAATGATTCCAAATTATAATATCAATATTTACGTTATCTATTTAACTTCATATCTTATCCCAACTTCTCCTTTTCATTCTAATTATCCAAGTTATTTCTTGCTAATTAAAATTTTATTGCCTTTTATCAACATACAAAACACAAAACATCGAAAACAAAACAAAGCCTAAAACATCTTTTCTGAAGGCTGCTTGATCCCGAGTTAAAACTCTTCACGCAGACAAAATTCAAACATCATATTCACTTTATATATCCTTCCATATCTTATAACCATTTTCAATATCATTCTTTGTCTGTTCTATTTCCAGCTATCCATTCATCTTTTTTCTTTTAATATACTTCTCCTATACACAAATTGGAGTGACGCCTTTAACTCCTTGCCCTAACTTGAAAGTACTTCATATAACACTTAATTTATCTTGGGATTCTATTTAGTACATTCTAAAATTACACAATAAATTTTATAAGAAAGGTCAATAACTGAAAAAACAAAACAAAACTATATAACCGCTATCCATATCATTTAAAAAGAAAAAAACTAATCTTATATATTAATACTCATTTATATCTTAAACATTCTACTCTAGATACACATATAAAAACACAATCTTATGTACCTTCCAGAATCCCCCTCTTTTTTCCCAATTAAATTCACCCATTGTCTCTTAATAAGCTTTTTTTCTTTAAATCTTGTTTCCCACCATTAAGGCTTCTCCTCCCCCCTTTTCTCTCTTGCTTATTCTTCTCCTTGCCCTTTTTACCCCTTTGTCTCTCCTCCTCCCTTTTCTTACTCCCTTTCCATTGCTTTCTAACCTTGCATCCACCTTTCCTCTCATTTTTCTCTTTTTTGGTTGTTTTTTCAAACCTTAAAATCCCCTTTTTCTTATCCTCTTTCTCCTCCTCCCCAGAAAAAACCCATTGTCCATCAAAGATGGCTTCTTGTTCCTCTTCTTCTTTGTCCCAGTCATTCTGCTGCCTAGTCAACTTTTCATAAGTACATAATGCCATTTCTAAAAATTGAAATGAAGTGCCCAAAGTATCTTTTCCATCTTGTTCTTCCTTTTTATATTTTTGATATTCAGTCTTTAGTTCATCCACAAGCGATGCCATCATGAAAAGAGAAACTTTTCCCAAAACAACCACCCGAGTATTTTTAATCAAAGGTAATTCAAAAAAAAGTTCCAAAAATTAATACTTTTTTTCCTTCTTCTACGTCTCTTTCTGGGGTTACTGTTTAATCAAAAAGGTCCAATTACCATATATCTTTCTTTGGGATTCTAGGCAATCTCCTCCTTTTTCAGCTTCTGCTCCAATATTTTTTTTCCCTCTCCCTTCCCACTTACAACAACAATTTTTTTTTTAAATGATCAGAAATCCATACCTCCAATAAGGGTTTTCTGATTTCTTAAATTATTAAATCCAATGTCCAAAGTGTCTTTTGTCCCTTGGCTTCAACTTTCAAAATAATTCACCTTCAGTGCCCAAATAAATTTCACATCTTCATCTGCTGCTTCTATGGGGTGGGAGAATGAAGAAAAAAAAAGTTTCCCTTTAACAGCTTTCTCCGCCGCTTTCCGATCTTCTTAGGGATACAATGTATCCTCCGGCAATTCAGACAGCTCAATTCCAGAGAGTTTAAGAGATGTTGATTGACCTTTCCATCTCCCACTTCAACATCCCACTTTTTTTTTGTTCAACCACTGTTAGTCTACTGTCAATATTTCCAATCTTCTCCTCTCTTTGTTTTCCTTCTTCCTCAGTTTTTTGGAATCTCTCCTCATACTTCCCCATCATTTGTTTAATATTTTCCACTTTTTCATCAGTCTTCTCTGTTCTTTGTTCAATGCTCTCTATTCTTTGTTCAATGGTGTCTGATTTTGTCTTGAGATCTTGGATTCCTTGCATAATCATCTGTAAAGTTACTTTTTCTTGTTCTTTATCTTGCTTCAACATTGTCTGAATTAAACATTGTCCTCCTGCTGGTGGGGAAGCAGAGGTAGAAGTAGAAATGCCAGATGGTATTGGTTTCCTGCTCATTTTAATGCTTCCAAAGCTTCAAATACTTTTTAACTTTTAATCCAACTGGTAGAGTAGCCAATTATAATCCAAAATGGAAAAATGCAATAGTAAAAGGCCCAAAACCAAAGAAGAAAAAGGAAAAAAGGAAGAAGAAAGATCTTCAGGTTCTTCTAGACCCTAATCCAATTAGGAAGTAGTCCACCATAAAAAAGGAAAAATAGAAAGGAAAAAAAAACAAACCCAAAAATAATAATATTGATTAAGAGCAAAAAAAAAAAAAAAGCAAAAAGAAAAGAAGAAATTCCTTCAGGTTCTTCACACCTTAATCCAGTTGAGAAGTCTCAATAATCAAAAAAGAAAAAACAAAGTGGTCCAAAAACATGGATAGGAAGAGCAAAGAAATCCCAATAAAAATAAGGAGAAAAAAAGAAAAATAAAGAAAAAAACTCTGAGGCTTTCCCTTTAAAATAAAAAGCAAAAATGAGAATATTACTAGAATTGAAATTTACAAAAAGGCTGGTGAGTAGGGATATCACAAGTAAATATATATGTATGTATATATATATATGGATCTTTGGTTATTCGGGTTTTCTCCCACGTAAGATTGGAAGTATCTAGGCAACGTTTTGATGAAGTCTCATTCATCATCTTCAGGCTTGGTCTTCAGCTCTGTGCTTCTCAGAGTGATGTGAGCTTGCAGTTGCTTCTTCCTTTTAACTGCTAGTGGGGGTGTGACTTCATTGGGTGGGAGCTTGGCTGTGTTCTGATTGGGTGGGGGTGTGTTCTCATTGGTTGGGGGGTTGGCTGTGTTCTGATTGGCTGGAGGCATGTTCTGTTCAGGTGGAGGCTTGATTGTGCTCAGGTTAGTCTTAGTTGCTGGAGGGTTTGAGCTGGTGAGCTGTGATCTTGCTGTTTGGCTTCGAGTTGAAAGAGAACTGACCTCCACCATGAAGATGCAGCACGACCTCGAACGTTTATTTTTATTTTATTTAAATCTTCAAAATAGTCTTTTCCAAGCCTAATTGGTATTGTTTGGAACAAAAATAAAATTCTAGGTAAAATATTCATCTTGATTATTGAAATTCTCCCTATTAATGACAATTGCAAGTTTTCCCACTTCTTCAAATCTGTAGCTATCTGTTGTTTGAGTTTAATATAATTATTCTCTTTTAATGTGCTACATCTTGCTGTCAAATATATCCCCAGATGTTGTAACTATGTATCATTGCAACTATGTATCATTGCAACTATGTATCATTCATGTGTTTGCAACATTGTATCATTCACGTGTAATCATTAACTTCTGTCTCTTCAGTGACCTTTGCAAGGCACGTACAAGGGACAAGGAGCTAGACGGTTGTTAATAAGCTTATCCACATTGTAAATAATCTGTCCGGTATGCAGCTTTGTAAACATGCACATCCTGATGAGATTACCATGTTTGACTTGAGCTTTGATTAAATCATTTTCTTGTAAAAAAGCACAATAAAAGAGCGTGTGCCAAGACATTCGGGGCGCGCTCATCAAGAGGAAACCTCGCTTCCTGTCGTTTCTCTTCCCTTCGCTTCCTATCATGAGCCGCCCATCAGATGCGGGATGGCAGATACCGCACCCAGATACTTAACCTTATTTGTAATTTGGATTTTCAAAAGATCTGCCGGTTCTTCTCTTTGTCTCAATAGCATGTTCTTTGTCAAAATCTTTGTTTTATCTTTATTTATTTTCAAACCAGCCATCTCACCATATGTCTCTATCTTTTCCAATAACCTTGCAGCTGTTTCTAACAGGTCTTCCAGAATAAAAGCTAAATCACCAGCAAAAACTTGTAGTTTAAATTCTTCCTTCTTAATTTTCATTCCTTTTATACTTTTATCATCCCTACTATTTCTATTCAACACTTCCAAGGTCAACACAAATAGCAAAGGGGATAGGGGACACCTTTGTCTTGTGCCTTTTCTTATATTAATAAAATCTGTAAGTTCCCCCTCCATCATTACCTTTGCTGTCTGTTTATTATATATGGCTTCGATTGCTTGAATAGATTTTTTAGCAAAACCCATCTGTTCCAATAGTAATAACATAAATCTCTAATTCACGTTGTCAAATGCCTTTTGAGCATCTAAAAATATCAAAGCCATTTGCTTTTCAGGATGAGCCTCATAGTATTCCAAAGTATCCAGGATTACTCTCATATTGTCTCTGATTTGTCTCTTTGGCAGAAACCCATTTTGATCTGGGTGAATAAAATTATTTAAATATTTTTTAAGTCTTTCTGCTAAAATTGAAGCAAAGATTTTATAGTCTGCATTCAATAAGGAGATGGGTCTGTAGTTCTTAATTTGCAGTGGGTCAGCCTCTTCTTTTGGAATAAGTGTGATATAAGCCTCTGACTATGTTTTGGGTATCATCTTCTTTAACATAACTTCATTCATGACTTCTAACAATGGGATACTCAATTATTCTTGAAATGTTTTATAGAATTCTGCCGGAAGCCCATCTGGACCCGGTGCTTTCCCATTGTTTTGTCTCTTAAATGCTTCATTTAATTCCATCATTGTTATATTGCTTTCTAACATTTCTTCAGTCTCTTTAGGTATCTTCAGTAAATTAGCATTCTGTAAATATTGTTTGACTTTTTCCTCATCAATATTCTCTTGTTTATATAGTTGCCCATAAAAATCTCGAATAATTTCCTTTTTCTCCTTATTACCATAACAAACTTGGCCTTGATCATCTATTAACTTTAATATTTTTCTCTTTTTTTTAAACAAATTTTATTAATTTTACAGAGAACACAATAAAACATAAACAAAACTAAAAGATCTTTTCTGAAGGTTGTCTGATCCCGGGTTGAAACTCTTCACACAGACACAAATTCAAACATCATATTCACTTTATATATCCTTCCATATCTTATTATCATTTTCTTTTTTATATATATATATAAACCATTTTTATCAATTTTATATAAACAATGCACAAGGCATAATAGCTTATAAGTTCTTTTCTGAGAAAAAATAATAAAGGAAGAAAACCAATAGAACATAACAATTCCAAATTATAGTATCAATACTTTGTCTATTTAACTTCATATCTTATCCCAACTTCTCCTTTTCATCCAAATTATTTCTTATTAATTAATTTTTTTTTTTGCCTTTTTTCAATATACAACATCCAAAAAAAATAAAAAAATAACAAAACCTTTATATATCCTTTCATATCTTATTACCATTTTCAATAATATTCTTTGTCTGTTCTATTTCCAACTATCCATTCATCTTTTTTCTTTTATTATACTTCTCCTATACACCAATTGGAGTAACGTCTATAACTCATTACCCTAACTTAAAAGTACTTCATATAACAATTTTTCTTGGGATTCCGTTTAATAGGTTCTAAAATTACACAATGAATTTTATACTCTAAATACACATATAAAAAACACAATCATGTACCCTCCAGAATCCCTCTTTTATCCTAAATTAAATTCACCCATTGTCTCTGAATAAACTTTTTTTCTTTAGATCTTGCTTCCCCCCATTGAGGCTTCTCCTCCCCCCCTTTCTCTCTTGCTTATTCTTCTCCTTGCCCTTTTTATCCCTTTGTCTTTCCTCCTCCCTTTTCTTACTCCCTTTCCTTTGCTTTCTGACCTTGCCTCCACCTTTCCGCTCATTTTTCTCTTCTTTGGTTGTTTTTATAATTCTTAAAATCCCCTTTTTCTTATCCTTTTTCTCCTCCTCTTCGGAAAGGACCCATTGTTCATCAAAGATGGCTTCTTCTTCCTCTTCTTCTTTGTCCCAGTCCTTCTGCTGCGTAGTCAACTTTTCATAAGTACATAACTCCATTTCTAAGAATTGAAACAAAGTGCCCAAAGTATCTTCTTTTTTATATTTTTGATATTCAATCTTTAGTTCATCCACAAGCGATGCCATTATGAAAAACGAAACTTTTCCCAAAACAACCACAAATATTTTTAATCAAAAATAATTCCAAAAAAAAATTCCAAAAATTAATACTTTTCTTCCTTCTTCTCTTTCTCTTTCTGGGGTTAATGTTTAATCAAAGAGGTCCAATTACCATATACCTTTCTTTGGGATTCTAGGCAATCTCCTCCTTTTTCAGCTTCTGCTCCAATTTTTTTTCCTCTCCCTTCCCACTTGCAATATCAATTTTAAATAATCAGAAATCCATACCTCCAACAAGGGTTTTCCAATTTCTTAAGTTTTTCAATGTCCAAAAACCCTTTTGTCCCTTAGCTTCAACTCTCAAAACAATTCACTTTCAATGTCCAATATGTCCAAACATATCTGCTGTTTCCATGGGGTGGGAGAGTGAAGAAAAAAAAAAAGGTTCCCTTTAACAGCTTCTCTGCCGCTTTCAATCTTCTTAGGGATACAATGTATCCTCCAGCAATTCAAACAGCTCAGTTCCAACCAATTTGAAAGATGTTACTTGACCCGACTCAGACAGCACTTTCACTCTTCTTACTTCCTCCAGCGCAATCTTACCCGGTTGCTGGCTTCTTCGTGGCGGCCATTGCTGACCGCCGCTCCACCGCCTTGGGAAAAAGGGGTTTTTCCAGAGGAGGAGGGGGTCTGCAACACCCCCAACCCCCTGTCTGACTCCCCTCTCTCTTCAGCTGTCCCTACAGGTCAGCCATATCCCCCTGACCCATCTGGATCGGGGGTACCTCAGCGGCTAGCACAGCAGGAATCGCGAGCTGTCGCGAATTCCTGCTGACCCGAAGCCACGCGAAACCGGAACAGCAACTTCAATATTTTTCTTGATTCCTTCTCCTTTCTCAATGTATATGCTAGCCATCTATCTGGTTTATTCGCATCTTCGAAGTAATTCTGTTTAGAATTTCTGATTTTCTGTGCCAATTCTTCTTTCTCTATTAATTCCATTTTATGTTTAATTACATCCAGCTTCAATTTAATATCTTTTTTCTGTGGCATTTTCTGTAATTCTTTTTCAAGTCTTTTATACTCATCTTCCAAGGCCTTAGAAGCTTGCCTTTTCCTAATGTTGCAAAGTATCTTAATGCTCTTCCCCCCCCCCAGCCAGAAAAAAGGAGTAATGTATACAAAAAAAAAGAAAAAAAATAGCCAAAGGGAGCCTCTATCCTAAAGAAAATTAAAAAATCAAAAGGAGCATAAAAATATATATAGGAGAACATTCAATCCGGTTACCTATAAAATCACACTAAAGTCCCCAGAAAAAAAGTAAGAAAAAGAAAAAAAATCCAAGCCTCAATTTGACATCACTTTAAAAAACGCCGCTCAAACAGTTTTGGTCAAAAAAAACCAAACCTCACAGATTTCTTCTTTGTTCAGGATGCCCTTTCAAACCTCAGCGAATTTACAACACAAAAGAAGTTTCTCACCCAGCCGACACACTTTCTTTCCAGCCACTTTCTTTCCGGAGGTGTCCCAACTTCAGCAGCTATGGGGGCTGCCTCTCCACCACCAGCAAAAGGGCTTCTCCCGGATCAAACCAGAGATTTTGCAATATATCTGGGATCCTGGGACAGTGCCCTTCCCAATCCCTGTCTCTACAGGATGGTTTAGGTCCATTAGGACCGACCAGGGGCAAAAATATCGACTGCGATCTCAGAGCCCCGAGATCGCAGCTGTATCGCCGAAATGAAGCTCCGCCTTCTCCTATCAATTTTGATGCTGTTTCTAGTGGGTTTTCTAAGATAAAAACCAGATCATCTGCAAATGCTTGCAACTTAAATTCTTCCTTTTTAATTTTCATCCCTTTTATATTCTTTTCATATCTAATATTTCTATTTAGCACTTCCAAAGTTAATACAAACAACAGAGGTGATAGTGGGCAGATTAAAACATCTTATACAAATTTTCTTTATATGCTGTTGACATTGTCATTTTATAATTTTGTGACCACAATTTTTGCCATTTCTCTAAATCAATCCCATATCCAAAATTCTTCTCCCAAGCAATCATTGTTTCTTTAACTTGTTCTTCCTCTAATTTAATTTCCAACAAATAACTATACAGCTCCGTATAGTTGGAAATGCTGGAATTGTCATCAGATTCCTGGTTCATATTACCATATGTGGTGGACTTGTGAGGAGGCCAGGAAATACTGGACTAGAATTCGCATATGGCTGGAAAAAATGACAAAGAAACACATAGATTTGAAACCAGAGATTTTTTTATTGGGAATCGTACCTGATATATATAATAAAAATTTAAAGTATTTAATTGTAAATGTATTAACAGCGGCTAGGATTGTATTTGCTAAACATTGGAAAAGTGAGAAAATACCATTAGAGGAAGAAGTCATTAAGAAAATATTGGAATGGGCTGAAATGAGCAGATTGACATTTGAAATTAGAGAACAAGAAGATAAACAATTTTATGAAGTTTGGATCTTTTTTATCAATGGTTAGATAATACAATATAATAATAGAATATTTAGAAATTTAGGAAATAATGAATACATAATTTTTCTTGGTTTTGATAATTTTTAAGAATATTTTATTAAGATAGATTTGGTATGATTCTATGATTTGTTATAAAATAATTTAACTTAATTATCGTTATCTCGCTTAAATATGAATTAGTAAAATTATAGTCAAATGATTGTTCAGTGATGATATTGGGATATTTTACTGATGATTGATAATGTGAGTTATTATGTAATATAATTATTTTGATGACTATGAAATGGATGCGCAAAAGGGAGTGGTAAACCAACCGATACACTAAATTTATGATGAATGATATTTTTTTTATGTTATGTTTTATGTCTTATATGTTTTTTTGTTTGTTGTTAAAATCAATAAAACTTTTATCAAAAAAAAATATTATCTTGTGTGTATAGTTTCCCATAATAATCTCAAATAATTTCCTTCTCCTCTTTACATAGCAAACTTGGCCTTGGTCATCTATTAATTGCAATATTTTCCTTGATTCTTTCTCCTTTTTCAATTTATATGCTAACCATCTACCTGGTTTATTTGCATCTTCAAAATAGTTCTGTTTGGCACCTCTAATTTTTTGTGCTAATTCTTCTTTTTCTCTTAGACCCATTTTATGTTTGGTTATATCCATTTTTAGCTTTATGTCCTTTCTCTGTGGCAATTCTGTAGCCCTTTTTCAAGTCCTTTATACTCATCTTCTAATGCATTAGAGGCTAATCTTTTCATGGTATTTCTTTTCCTTGTATAGTCTATTATCAAGCCTCTAGCATATGCCTTCATTGTATCCTATACATTCTGGATTGATGTATCTTCTTTTTTGTTTTCTCCAAAGAAGAAGGCCAATTCTTTCTCCATCCACTGTGTGAAGTCTTTTCCCTTTAAAATAATATTATTTAACGTCCATCTAGCTCTTCTTTTTACATTGGATTGTCATTGGATTGTAATCTGCCCAAGTACTTGTTTCAATATTTATTTCTTGAATATTAGTTAACAATTCTGCTGACATCCATATCATATCTATTCTGGACCATGATAAGTGTCTATTTGAGTAGAAGGTGTATTGTTTAGTTTTAGCATTTCTTTCTCTCCATGTATCTTTTAAGTTTATTTCATCTACCATTTAAAAAAAAGATTTAGGGAGAGTCTTTCTATTTTGCTTTATTGTTTTCTGTGTTGTGTAGTCCAGTTTATTGTCTACAATTCCATTAAAATCTCCCATCATAACTATATTAACATAGTCCAGTTCAACTATTTTCATATGTAATTTTTTATAGAATTCTTCTTGATTGTCATTCGGGACATAGATTGCAATCAGGAGTGTTTTCATATTACTGTCCAATTTATGAAAGATTTTCCTTCTTTTAACGGCTGAGTTAAGTCCATTTCTATTAATTGTAATCAATTTTTTCTCTTCCATGGTTATATTTTGTAATTAGGTTTGACAGCTCTCATGGATCTTGGTTCATGTTGTTCTTTGGCTTCCTCCTTTCCACCTACTGCACCTTCTTCTTTTTCAGTTGTCATTTGGCAGTCCTCTTGGAATTCAATTAGTGAAATTTCTTTTTCTGCCTCTTCCTCCCCTCTGAAAAAAAAATCTGTGTAAAATGATTCAGCTTTCTCAATTGAATCAATTCTATATCTCTGTTCTTGCCATGTAAGCGTTAAACCTTCTGGAATCAGCCATCTATAATTCACCTCTTTTTTAAGTAACAATTTGGTCAAGAATCCGTATTCTCTTCTCATCTCTCTCACTCTTCTGGGTACTTGTTTCAAGACCACAATCTCCTTATCTTTGTATTTCAATGTTTTCTCTCTTGCCACTTGCAATATTTGTGTTTTAATGGCTTTCTTTGTAAATCTGACGTGAACTTCTCTTGGTAAGCTATTTCTTATCGCGTATCTTGTGAAGACTCGATAAACCTCATCTATTCCATCCATCATCTTCTCTTCATTTATTTCCAAAGCTTCAGCCAATATTTCTATCATTATCTCAGCTAGATTTTGTCCTTTTTCTTCCTCTATGTTTTGGAATCTAAGATAAAACTCTGATCTGTCCATCTCCCATCTCAGCATACCACAGTTAATCTTTTATCAATGTCTCCAATCTTCTTGTCTCTTTGTTTATCTTCTTCTTCAATTTTTTGAAGTCTCTCATCATACTTCATCATTATTTGTTGGATGTTCTCCACTTTTACATCGGTTTTCCCTGTTCTTTGTTCAATATTCTCTGTTCTTTGTTCAATATTTTCTATTCTCTTTTCAATATTCTCTGACCTTGTTTGAATATTCATTTTTGAATTTTTATTGTTATCCCAACCAATTGGATTAAGGTATACAAGTACCTGAAGAATTTTTTTTTAATTATTATTACTATTTGGCTTCTTTTTTCCTACTATTTTTATTTGGAAATGCAATTGGTTATTTCACAATTGGATTAAGGTCTAGAAGAACTTGAATATTTTGAATTGATCAAAATGAGTAGGAAATTAACAGCTTCTGGTCCCTCAACTTCCACTTCTTTCTCTTTACCATCTGGAGGACAACGTTCAATATAGACAATGTTAAGGCAAGAAAAAGAACAAGAAAAATTGACCCTACAGATGATTATGAAAGGAATTCAAAATATTCAAACAGGATAAATAGCTACCTTGTAGGAGGGCAGCCAAATCAGATCCTGTGAGATAAGAAGGTAAATAAGAATCAAGATCTTGGAAAGAAATAGCCAGCTCATTCCAGTTTGGCTGGCTCCAGATCACAGTTTAACTCCTGCTCTACTGCCATGTAATGGGAGCAAGGAGAGAAAAGGAGAAATGGTGCTTCCCGTAGGCTGTCTCTTAATTATATGAGTAAACAATTATTTTACTTTCAAGTCTTTTTCCTTCTTGGATGCCTCATGAAGGAGGAAAAGTGCCTCCTACATGAAACTTACAAACTTGTTAACCAGTTTGAAAAGGGCAGCTTACTTTTCTATTCTGGACATTCTGTCCATTCCATTTTTTTCCTCTCTTTCTAGTTTCCTTCCTAGATGGGAGGGTGATCTTGCTGTCATCTCACTGATTTGCTGGCTGATTAAACAATTTAAGCTGGCTCTCTGTGTATCTTCCTGAATCTGCAGGACCAGTGAAAGTGGGCCACTATCCCAGACAAATGGGTGTACCATCCTTTAAATGTGGTGGATATAATAACCAGGCTCCCCCAATAGAACTCCCAGCAAACTCTTCAATACAATTATCTCTTCTTCCCTGCTCTCTCCTATTCCTCACCCCCCCATCCCAGTTCTTATTTTCAGCTATTTCTGCTAGAGGATCAGAGGGGAACATGTGTGTATTTATATACATGAGCATTGTTAGTGTGGATGGTTGGTACATGCAGAATGGGACATCAATTCATTTTGTAAATGGGGTAACTTGATTTGCAGCCAATTAATTTAATCTATAGTCATTCATTCCTTCACCACAAGATTTTGACCTGAACTTTATAGACATAGTATATAGATGATATGGTGGCATGATGGCTCCATGGTTAAGATGCTGGGCTTATCGGTTGGAAAGTCAACAGCCTGGGTTTGAGACCTGGGTATCGTGTGATGGGGTGAGTACCTATCTTTGCCTCAGCTCCTGCCCACCAAGCAGTTTGAAAGCATGCAAATGAGAGTAGATAAATAGGTACCACAGTGGTACTGTTCTCTATGACATCATACTTGCCATATAACCACAGAAACATATTTGAACAGCTCTGAAATGGAGATGAGTGCCAACCCCTAGAGTTGACACCAACTAGTGGACTAAAATCTGCAGGGATTCCATATAGATGATATAGATACACATACACATACTTGCACATATATAAACATGTACATATTTTACAAATGTATGCATTTTATTAAGAGGAGGACATTGCCAGTATGGATATAATTGAAATTTTTGACTGGAAAGGAGGAGAGCCAAGCAGTTCATAAGATCCTGACCAATATTTGTAATTTATTTTTGTGTTTGTTTTCCTTTGGAATGGATGTCTTACAGTTAGAATCATATTCTTTTCAGATAAATGTGATATATCATCTAGATTCATTTGAAACATAGATGAGGTTCCTATTAAGGATGTCTGGCCTCATTCATTAGCAGATTTGTAGAGCAAGTAAATATTTTTAAATGATCAAATGATATATAATGCATAGCTTATTGTTGAATATTAAGAATTCTTAGCAAAGGAATGTTCTCATTCTTTTGATAGCATAACATTTATTCCACAACTGGTGACTTTCAGCCATCCTTTAGGAGAAATGTGAATATCAGTCTTTTTTTCCCCGCTCTGGAAGTGCTTCATGTATTCACTCATTATTTCATTTTGTTATGTTTTCTAAGTTTTAGTTTATAAATAATAAATTAAACTTGCATCTTATTTCATGCAATTTTGTCTAAGAAATGCAAATTTGCAAAAGATGCCTTTTTATGATCATCTTTTGTCTTTAATACAGGAAGGCCATTTGGGGACTGCATGATGCAATAGACTCTATAATGGTCAATCATAACATTTTATCCTAAAAATAATACTGAATTTGTTTTATGTCCCTAACCTAGAGCATGAGAATATAGCTCCCCCCCCCAGCTTTGATTTCTAGCAACAGCCTAGATAACTCACTGAAATTTTTTGGGCAAGATTTCAGAAGTGGCCTAGGGGCTGAGAGAAAGCCCAAAGTTACCCAGATGTCTTGTGTCTATAGAAAGACTAGAACTCATGATCTCCCAGTTTTTTTTCCTGATGCCTTAACCACTAAATCAAACAATCACTAGGAGCTGTGGTGGTGCAGTGGTTAGAATGCAGGTACTGCAGGCTACTTCTGCTGACTGCCGGCTGACTACAATTTGGCAGATCGAATCTCACCAGACTCAAGGTTTTCTCAGCCTTCCATCCTTCCAAGGTGGGTAAAATGAGCACCCAGATTGTTGGGGGCAACAAGCTGATTCTGTAAATCGCTTACAGAGAGCTTTAAAGCACTGTGAAGCAGGATACAAGTCTAAGTGCTATTGCTATCACAATGAGCTGCATGTTGTGCTCTCTGGAAGACTTTGATTTGAATCTCAAAGTCTGAGAGTTGAAGCTAACTTTTGCCTCATTTTTGATGAACTAGAAGGAGAAATCTGAAGGAAGGATTCAAATGAAGTATATTACATTAATTAGATTCTAATTAAATCAAATGAAAGTTTAATGTGGGCTAAGCGTTTCCATAGCCTTGCCTAGTTTTTGGCTTAGGAAAATATTTTACCAGATGTTCCAATGGAAAAGTATGAAATCCAATTCAAATTGCCTGATTAATATGTGTAAACAGCAAATATTTAAGGATAGGTCACTTGTACCTTATTTGCAGTGATCATTATTTATCGATATCCTTAATGAAGATTTTTATTTTCATTGAAAAAACATCTGTATAATGGATAAAACTGCAAAAGCTCTTGGCTTTGGAGACCAAAGGATAACACTGCCTTCAAGTGCAGCTGCTTATGGAAAGGCAAGTATTTTTAAGGGCAAATGTGAAAGTTACTGTATCCCAACCTCAACATTTTTCGCTGCAGAATTTAGACCATCTCTAGTGAAAAATGCTAGTAAACACAGTTAAAGGGGAGGCAGTCATGATGAAAAGAGACTGCACTGAGAGACATAACATCAAAACTACATATATTATTAATTCGATAGAGCATTTCTCTTGAATTATTATGCACTTTTCCTTTCAGATGGACTCGCAAAGCAGTCTCATTGGCAAGTCTAAGAAGTCAGCACCAATCTCCCTTTTAAACCAAAGCGTGAAAGATGCACTTTGCATAATTTGATTTATTTAATCTATTTTCCTAGCCAAGGGAGCTAGTATACATGGAGTCATTTATATCCCTGCTGTGATCCAGGTGATACTGTGCATCTACCATAGAGTTATCTTTATAAAGGTTTCCCTGCTAATTTCAATTAGCAAGGAAGGATCGGTACACAAAATTTTTACTAAAATTAATGGAGAAAGAAGCTATACCAGTATCAGAATGTATACTGGAGATAAAATTAGAGCGGATGGTGTCATTCAAAGTAATTTGAACTGAAAGCATCACACATATTTTTTGTTTCTGGATTTATATTTCTGTTCTCCATAGTATTGAATGTCATCCACAACAATCGCCACTGCGATTACACCATATGGAATCACTGATTGGCTTAAGATAAAGAAAGGAATGCAACAAGGTTGCATTCTTTCCCCTTTCTTATCCAACCTCGATGCTGAAATGATTGTGAGGAAGCTAGATCTTGAAGAATCAAAATCCTGGGTAAAGATTGGAGGAAAAATATTAATAATCTTCAATATACTGATGATACAACTCTCATCTCATAAACCAAAAAAGGCCTAGTTTAGGACATCTGATCAAGAAAATCAAAGAAGAAAGTGAGATTTTTAAAATCTCTTTCTGAACATCAAAATGACCAGATGAAAAATTCACTTTCTTAAGATTGCAGATCACTCAAAACAGTGAATGCAGCTCAAAAATAAAACATCAGATTGCACCGGCTCACACAACAATGGTGAACAAGAACTGAATACAGAAATGTTAAGGATATCAACCTGGCAATTAAATGTAGGTTAGTCTGCTCCATTGTGTTCTCCATAGCTACATATGGCTGTGAAAGTTGGACCTTTAAAAAGCAAGGCTGAAAGAAAATCAGCTCATTTGAGCTGTAGTGCTGGAGAAGGCTTCTGCATATTCCTTGGACAGCAAAAGTGACTAACAAGCAAGTAGTGGGGTGCGTAATATCAAACATGTTACTAGAAGACAAAATCATGAAACAAACTTACTTTGGCCATGTTATGTGGGGAATTCACTCAAGAAACTCTTCCCAATTATTTTGGGAAGAGTTAGCAGTAAAAGGATATCAGACTACCAAAGAACACAATGGCTAGACACTGGCAAAGTTTGCCCTAGTCCGAGCAAAGGACAACTCAAAGAAGTGCAAGAGACCTGACCCACAGAATTGCCAAGAGTCAGATACTACTGAATGGATGTCATCATCATTATCATCATCATCATCATCATCATCATCTCTTTATGAATCTTCCTCAAGTTAACTTTTAAAAATTTCTGAGTGGATCAAGGTTACTAATTTAGGAAAACAGGTCAAAATAGGGTCAAAGGGTAAAAGTAAGTTCATTATGATTGATTGAATCTTTGGGGTGATTTGTTCTCTCCATATTTTGTTCAGGAAGGACTTAGGCAGTAATAATTGTGTTTCTCCATTTTGATTATAATTCCATAATGTGCCCCACACTGTAACATGATAAGAAAAAAATTCAAGAACATTTTTCAGTTCTTGCAATTCTTCCCATGGGATCCTATTTTATTTTAACCATTTTGTGAGTTTTCAGCATTTTATATTCACTAGGATGTGTCTAGTTTTTCCACTTTCCTTTTTCTTCCTAACACTTGTCACAGATGATATGGTGGTAGGTGGGTGGAGAAATGGAGGTATCAAGGGTTATTTTACTTGAATTTTAATATATATATACATGCAGAATTTTCAGAAAGTCCCACATTCTGCAGCTTTTTCTATCAGTATATAGGTAGAATTTGTAGGAATGCAGTTCCAGTTCCTGTAACAGAATAGAAGTAAGCAGTTTTTGACTACCATCCATCATAATGGAAAGTGCCACAAATGTCTCTTGATGTTTTAGCTGCAGCATCAAAAATAACTTAAATTATGGAAGAAGGTGGAGCTTCATCGCTGTGTTCCAGCTGCGATCTCGGGGCTCTGAGATCGCAGCTGATATCTTCGCCCCTGGTCGGTCCTAACGGACCTAAACCATCCCGTAGAGACGGTGACAGTCAGGGGTGCATTCTGTAGATCCCAGGGACATCGCAAGTCCCTGGTTGATCCAGAAGAAGCCCTTTTACCATCGGCGGAGAGGCAGCCATTAAGCTGCTGAAGCTGGGACAGGTCCGAAAGGAAGAGATTGGAAGGGAAAGTGTATCGGTTTGGTGAGGACTTTTTTTTATTATTAATATTTGTCAAGGACACCCTAAGAATGAGAAGAAATCTGTAAGATTTTTGATTAAACTGACTTAGCGGTGATTTTTAAAGAGAAATGTCAAAGTGAGGCTTGGCTTTTTACTTTTACTTTTTTTTTCTTTCCATTGAACTTCTATGGTGATCTAGTTAATCAGACTGGTTTTTTCTTTTAAACTTACTTCTTTTCTTTTTCTTTTTCCCTTTTCCTTTTTGACTGTTTATATTTTATAAAATAGAGGCCCCCTTTAGTAATTTTTTTAATTAAATATATATATATATATTTATATTTATATATATATATATATATATATATATATATATATATATATATATATATATATATATATATATATATATATATATATATACTTTCTCTTTCTTTTTAGGTTTTTTGGGGGGGAAGAAGGGGGAGTGGTTTTAGGAAACTTTGCAACATTGCCAACTAGAGGCTTGAAAATATTTGAAGTTGGGACCTGGGAAAAAAAAAATTACTCAAGGCCACTGGAAGTGATAAGATAGAGGGAAGAGCACTGGAGGATGTTTATACAGGTGCCCTTTGGGACTTCTATTATCAATTGAATATTTGAAGCTTGGCTTTGAAATGTGTGGAGAAGCCAAATAAGAGCCTTGGATAAATAAAAGGCAGTGGGTGCTTTTTACTTTTTATTTCTTATTAACTGTTCTATCCCTCCTCTCCAACCCCATAGCATTTTGTAATATTGGTATATTCATTTTTTACTTTACCTTATTTTTATTTTTTAAAGGGGAAGCCTCAGAATATTTATTTTTTCCTTTTTATTTTTTTTATTTTTATGGTTATTTTCTATTTTTGAAGTCTCTCAATTGGATTAAGGTGGGAAGAATCTGAAGAACTCTTTTTCCTTTCCTTTTTCTTTGCTTATTATTTTTTTCTTTTTTAAAAAATATTGTTGGGCTTTATTTTGTCTTTTTTCTCTCTCCATTTTTAATTTTTACTTTTGAATTATAACTGAGTATTTCACAATTGGATTAGGGTTTTGAAGAACCTGAAGAATTTTTCTTTTTCAATTTTGGGCCTTTTACTTTTTATTGGCTCTTTTGTTGTTTTTTTCTGGTGTTTTTCTTCTTTCTAATTGGATTACAATTGCTCATCTTATTAATTGGATTAAAAGAACCGGAAGACTCTGAGCTACGGAATGAGTAAGAGAATTTTACCTTCAGGCATTTCAACTTCTGCTCCTGTCTCCCCATCATATGGAGGATGACTTTCAACAATGGCAAAGCAAGATAAAGCACAAGTGGATTTAAGGACGGTTATGCAAGGGATACAAGATCTTAAAATGAGTATGGAACAAAGAATGGAGAGTATTGATAAAAGAATTGGGAAGATTGATGAAAAATTTGAAAACGTTCAACAAATAATGGTGAATCACGATGAGAGAATCCAAAAAATAGAAGAGAAAGACAAACAAAGAGATGATATAATTGGAAATATTGATAGTAGATTAGCAACAATTGAACAAGAAAAAAGTGGGATGTTGAAGTGGGAGATGGACAGGTCAGAATTTTATCTTAGATTCCAAAATATTGAGGAGGAAAAAGGACAAAATTTGGCCGCAGTAATGATTGAAATATTGGCTGGAGCCTTGGAAATAACAGAGGAAAAGATGATGGATGGAGTAGATAAGATATATCGAGTCTTCACAAGATATGCGATGAGGAACCAATTACCAAGAGAGGTTCATGTTAGATTCACCAAAAAAACTATTAAAACCCAAATATTACAAGTGGCAAGAGAGAAGGTGTTGAAATATAAAGAAAAAGAGATTTTGGTCTTAAAACAAGTACCTAGAAAAGTGAGAGAGATTAGAAGAGAATATCTATTTTTGACTAAAATGCTATTGGAAAAAGAGGTGAACTATAGATGGCTGATTCCAGAAGGATTAATGTTTACGTGGCAAGAATAGAGACATAGAATTGATTCAATTGAGAAAGCAGAAATATTCTACAAGGAATTTTTTGAAAGAAGAGAAGGGGAGAGAGAAAAAGAGAATATCTCAACTGAATTTGAAGAGGTCCAAATGGAAATGGGAAGAGATGGAAGGTGCAGTAGGTGGACAAGTGGAGATTAAAGAACAACGTGAAGTAAGATCCATGAAAGCTGTTAGACCTAAATTTAAAACATAACCATGGAGGAAAAAAAACTGATTTCTATGATTATAAATGGACTGAATTCAGCTACTAAAAGAAGAAAAACTTTCCACAAATTAGAAAAGCTAAAATTTGATATAATCTGCCTACAAGAAGTACACATTAAAAAACAACATGAACAATTACTGGCACAACTAAAATTAGGGAAAATATTTACTTCTTTGACTTACTGTAAAAAAAGAGGAGTGGCTTTGTATATTAAAGAAACCATTCCAGCAAAACTGATTTATACTGATGAAGAAGGAAGAGTATTAATGGTTGAAATAGTGGACAATAATACAAAAACACTCTTGGTTGCAATTTATGCCTCGAATGATAAACAAGAAGAATTTTATAAAAAATTACATATGAAAATAATTGAACTGGACTATGCTAATATACTTATGATGGGAGATTCCAATGGAATTGAAGACAATAAACTGGACTATACAGCAAAAGCAACACGACAAAATAGGAAGACTCTCCCTAAATCCTTTTTTAAAATGACAGATGAATTAAATTTAAAAGATATATGGAGACAAAGAAATGCTAAAACTCAACAATATACTTTTTATTCCAATAGACATTTATCATGGTTCAGAATAGATATGATTTGGACATCAACAGAATTATTTTCTAATATTCAAGAAATAAATATTGAAACAAGTACATGGGCAGACCACAATCTAATGATAATTAAATGGAAAGGACAAAAAAGAAAATCTAGATGGACATTAAACAATACTATTCTAAAGGAAAAAGACTTTACACAATGGATGGAAAAAGAATTGGCCTTCTTCTTTAATGAAAACAAAAAAGAAGATACTTCAATACAGAATGTTTGGGATACAATGAAGGCATATGCAAGAGGATTAATAATAGACTATACAAAGAAAAAGAATATTAGGAAGAGGCAAATGATTAAAGCTTTAGAAGATGATCATAAAGAACTGGAAAAAGAATTACAAAAAACTCCACAGAAAAAAGATATTAAACTTAAAATGGATATAATTAAACATAAAATGGATCAAGCAGAGAAAGAAGAACTGGCACAAAAAATTGGAAGTGCTAAACAGAACTATTTTGAAGATGCAAATAGGCCAGGTAGATGGTTGGCATATAAATTGAGAAAAGAGAAAGAATCAAGGAAAATATTACAGTTAATAGACAATCAAGGTCAAATTTGCCATGGTAATAAAGAGAAAAAGGCAATTATTCGAGACTTTTATGGACAATTATGTAAACAGGAGGATCTTGATGAGGAAAAAATTAAATAGTATTTACAAAATGCTAACCTACCTAAGATACCTGATGAAACTGGGGAAATGCTAGAAAGTGCTATAACAATGATGGAATTAACTGAAGCACTTAATAGACAGAACAATGGAAAAGCACCAGGACCAGATGGTCTCCCGGCAAAATTTTATAGAACACTACAAGAACCATTGAGCACTTCACTATTAGAAGTCATGAATGAAGTTATGACAAATAAGAAAATACCTAAAACATGGTCAGAAGCTTATGTTACACTTATCCCAAAAGAAGGGGTTGACCCATTACAAATTAAGAACTATAGACCTATTTCCTTATTGAATGCAGACTATAAAATCTTTGCTTCAATTTTGGCAGAGAGGCTAAAAAAATATGTAAAAAATTTATTCACTCTGATCAGAATGGATTTTTACCAAAGAGACAAATTAAAGACAATATGAGGGTAATTCTGGACACACTGGAATATTACGAGGCGCACCCTGAAAAACAAATGGCTTTGATATTCTTAGATGCCCAAAAGGCATTTGATAATGTGAATTGGAGAGTTATGCTTTTATTATTGGAACAGATGGGCTTTGCTAGAAAATTTATTCAAGCAATAGAAGCCATATATCATAAGCAAACGGCAAAAGTAATGATAGATGGAGAATTCACAGACTCTATTAATATTAAAAAAGGTACAAGACAAGGATGTCCGTTATCTCCTTTGTTATTTGTATTAACTTTGGAAATGTTAAATAGAAATATTAGAGAGGATACAAATATAAAAGGAATGAAAGTTAAAAAGGAGGAATTCAAATTGCAAGCCTTTGCAGACGACCTGGTCTTTATTTTGGAAAATCCTCTAGAGACAGTTTTAAAACTACTGGGAAAAATAGAGATGTATGATCAGATTGCTGGTTTGAAAATAAATAAAGACAAAACAAAGATTTTGACAAAGAACATGCTATTAAGACAAAGAGAAGAGCTGACAGACCTATTGAAAATTCAAGTTACAAATAAAGTTAAATATTTGGGGATATTTAAGATGTGCTGCACTGAAAGAGAATAACTATATTAAACTTAAATAGCAAATAGCATCTGACCTGAAAAAATGGGGAAATTTACAATTGTCATTGATAGGTAGAATTTCAACAATTAAGATGAATATTTTACCGAGAATTTTATATTTGTTTCAAACAATACCAATTAGGTCAGGTAAGGACTATTTTGAAGAATTAAATAAAATTGTGTTGAAGTATATATGGCAAGGTAAGAAAGCGAGAATAAAATTAAAACTCTTATAGGATGCTAGAATTATAGAAGGATTTGGCCTTCCTAATTGGGAGTTGTATTATCAAGCTGCAAATTTAATGTGGGCTAAAGAATGGATAACGTTAAGAAAGACTAGATTGTTGGCATTAGAAGGACATGATTTATTATTGGGTTGGCATGCTTTTCTATGGTATAAGGGAACTAAATCGCAGGGTTATTTTAGAAGGCATCATATACGGGAATCGTTATGGTTGAATTGGGAGAAAATTAAGAAACAATGTTATTTGAAAATCCCAGTTTGGTTATCAACTATTGAAGCTTTTTCTTATCCTATAACCTATAAGAAGGAACAAACAGTTAGATATGGGGAATTACTAGATGAAAAGGGTGAACTTAAAACGATGCAAAATTTAGAAGAACAAGGTATAAAGATGAATTGGTTTTCATATGTGCAAATACATTCAAGGTATCTTAAAGATACTAAAATGGAAGGGTTCTATGATAAATTGACTGACAGATAGGATATTGACAGGTACTGATGAAAAAGTGATCAAAAAATTATATAATTATTTGTTGGAAATTAAATTGGAGGAAGAACAAGTTAAAGAAACAATGATTGCTTGGGGGAAGAATTTTGGATATGGGATTGATTTAGAGAAATGGCAAAAGTTGTGGTCTCAAAATTATAAAATGACAATGTCAACAGCATATGAAGAAAATTTGTATAAGATGTTTTATAGGTGGCTGTTGTGAATGTATAAAGTTTTAATAAAGCATGAGCTTGGAGTAAAGTGCAGGGTTCTGGCCCTGCACTTCTGATTGGTTGTTAAACGGCCGGATCGGATTGGCCCTCTCCGGGGAATCCGATTGGCCCTTAACAAGAGAGTTCCTATTGGTTATGAGAACTAATATTTACATACAAACCATGCCAGCCAGTCACATGACCACCAAGCCACACCCACAAATTAGGCAAAAACTGGTTAGTGGTCCCTGGGATTTAAAATTATGAGTTTGGTGGTCCCTGATGTCCAAAAGGTTGATGATTCCTGTTGTAAAGCACTGTGAAGTGATATATAAATGCTATTGCTATCTCCATGTATGTTTTAAATGGCATGTTTTATGCTATTAGAGAGCCGTTATGCAAATGACATGTGGAATACTGTAGATACCTGGAAAAAGATACCCTATGCAAGTGCCAAAAATGCAAAAAAGAATAATTTATTGACTTCCTCCCCCATAAAGAAACATTAAGCAGGATGCTTAGAAGATAGAAATGATGTTGTCAGAAAATTCTAGGTCAAGAACGTGGTAAAGATAAGCCCACCTTTGCCTTGTCCCAAAAATCCTTGTTGAAGCAAGGCAGTGCCTGAATTGTAAGTATTATCTTGTTTCCACACTAATGCTTAGTCAGTATTCTGGATAACATATTGTGGCTTTGCAGCTTGGTTAGTTCAAAAAATTGATTCCTCCTCCCCCCGAATATCCAAGAGGCAAATCTATTCAGTTTACTTTGTAAAACACTGTGTGCTTAGTCAATTTTTGTTATTGATTGTGCTGTGTTTAGTTAAATGTGTCAGGCTTTTGAGTATTACAACTCACTTCATGGTTCATTCTTTATACCTGTGGAAATCTTTTTTTTTTTTTTAAATAACAAAACATTTTTTAAAACTGCTTTATGGAACAGCATGAATGGAGGTGGATGCTAGCTACAAACTGGGAATACAAATCTGAATTTATACTCCAATGTAATTCTTATAAATTCAGCCATGCCTCTAATAGGTAAAGGTTGAGTCTGTTTGTACATGTAATGTTTTATCATGGTTTTTGATAGAGTGAAAACAAATTGTTAACAATCCTTTGCAAAGATATGGTTGTGATACCACCCTGCATATAATTCCAGTGGAATTAATGTAATAAAACTTAGATTGAATGCAGAGGTGATATTCAGTCAGTTCTGACAGATTCTGGAGAACTGGTAGAGGAAATTTTGAGTAGTTTGGAGAAACAGTAAATACCACCTCTGACTGGTCCTACCCCCATCTATTCTCTGCCTCCCAAGTCCAAGCTGATGGGAGTCCCAGCTGATTGGCTGGGTCTTCTTTTGTTGCCCTGCACAGAACAGAGCTGGAAAGCAGGTTAGTGGGATGGGGAGCGAATGGGGATTTTGCAGTAACCTTCCCCTGGAGTGTGGTAGAAATGGAGATTTTGCAGTATCCTTCCCCTGCTATGCCCACCAAGTCACGCCATGCTCACCAAGACACACGCACAGAACAGGTCGTAAAACTTTTTGAATACCACCACTGGTTGAATGCTTTGTGAGCAGTTACTATTGGATTTTAACTTATTACAGTAGTCAAACTCTAATAAAATGATTTTTTTTAAAAAAAAAATTGTAATTGTAGCACTGTATTGAGACCTGGGGTCCCTAAACCCTGGTTTGTGAACTGGCAACAGATTACAGAATGGCAGAAACCAGGCTGCACAAGCAAGCGAAGCCCCATCTGTGGGATTCAGGCAGCACATGAAACCATGTCCCCTCCAGTCTGTGGAAAAACCTCTCTCCACAGAACTGGTCCCTGGTGACCAAAAGCTGGGGATCCGCTGAGCTAAACTACATTTTATACATTTTTTATTTGCCTGCTAATATTACTGGTAAAGAAATTCATAACTTGAACAATCGGATTTAAATTCTGACACAGTTTCTCTGTCCTTTGTCTTAAAGAAGAGCCTCATGGGTTAGTTCTGATTCACTGTGGAAAATATTTTTTGTTTAATTTGAAATGTTTCAAGCTCAAAACATTCAATTGTTTCAGGTCTGAAATAGGTTCTCTGTCCACTCTGGAAGTATTTTGAAGCTGACAACAGAACTTGAATTGATTGAAAATCACCCAGTGATCTTCCATGGGTAAGTGAAGACTTAAATTTGGGTTGGCCTCTTTAGTCCTAGTTCAATATCTCAACCCCCTAACTATGTTCTCAAAGAAAATGTAATCTACCAAAAGGTATGTCAGTATCTTAACCATGTTAATATACAATTAATACGTTCAAGTGGTGGAAAACAGAGGTAATGTAGTTTTTACTTAGGAGCTTAATATCTCATTAAAATATGGTTAATATAATCTCTTTGAAGTACTGTTAGTATAATCTCTTCAAAGTACTCTTAATATAATCTGCATTGCACTTTTCCATGGCTGTCAAACCCAGTGATCTGCCTTGCTGAAGTGCATTTTGCCACCTCATTATATCCAGTACAGATTTGTTTTTCCTTTTAAAGCACTTCATAACCTCTTTCATCATTATCTTGTCATATATCTCTGCCCATGACCAGTTCCATCAATTCCAGATGCCTGGAAATCACAAAGAAATTTGCCTTTTTGTTTTTGCCACACTCATGTTATCTCATAGAACATGATTCTTCTCACCATTTCTTCAGATTCTTCCCTCAAATCTACCTCTTCTAGAAAGCTTTTGTGAGTGAAATCTTTACCCCTTATTATCAGGACTGCCATCATTTCACTCCAGCTTTGCTTTGCTAGATGCCAGTCTACCATGAACAATGGGGGGACAGAGCTGTGAGATAGGGAGAAACTGGAACCAAGCACTGTGCCATCCTGAGACATTGACCCACCACTCGAAGGTTACAGGCTTGGAAACTGAATGCAATAGTTCATGATCCAGCCCACCTTTGCAGGGACAATTACCAAAACACCTTCTTCAAATATAAGTGGACAATTGGGAGATAACAGGGGGAAAGAACGAAGGGGACAGTTAACTGGGAAATTTTCACATGCAGAACTTCATTTCTGGCTTTGCTTTATTGCAACCACTTGGCTTTTTAGTAAAAGAATTATTTTCACGACACATGGAGTCGAGAGTATTTCTTTCCTAGAAGAGCAAGATGGGGCAAGCCAGACACTTATCCTGTTATGTTCTGTGCATGGGTGCAAGGAACAGAGATGAGGCAGTGAACAGTGAACTTCAACTCTTTATTAATCATCGTGAACAAAAACCTGGGGCAGCAGCAGCCCTTTAATAGATCAAGCCCATTATAGACCCATTAACCAATGAGAACATGGAAGCATTAAACCCTTGAACCAATGAGAGTGGCTCGTTAGCAGCCAATCAGATTCCCCAGAATGGACCAATCCGATATCGCGATTATCGGCCAATCAGAAGAGCAGGATTAGAACCCTGCTTTTTCTTTAAGCTTTGATAAACTTTATTTAAGTGTTTTTATTAGTTCATAACATATCCCACTTCTGAAATTAAGCTGAAAAGCAACTGAGTGGAATATTTATGACTGTTTATTATGCTCACAGTTATTTCTCACTGTTTTCAAATTTAAATCAAAAAGGCAAGGAGCCTTTTGTAACTTCAATGACTCATCATAACTAGGGTTGCAGTGGTGATTTATTCACACCAAGGTTCCAATCAGCCACAGTTACTCTAATGTAAGGGTGCCATCTTAAAACAAAATATGAGATAGTATGCTAAAAAGGAATTATAGTTCTTCTGTGGATTTTGGCACTTCTCCTCTGAGCCAATATAACTACTTCTATTTTCTTTCAGATTGATTTAGATGGTTTTGGACCAGCTCTTAACATCCAAATACTTGCAGAACAATGCATGAAGAGAAAAGGGAGGAAAGAAAGAATGACACCTGGTGTTTATCAGTTGGCTTCCTGGTGTTGGACAAAGCTTGTATTCTCCTCTGGAAATATATTCTGGTTGGAAGGATTTCTTCATTCTGGAACATGTTATGGCCTCCTCTTGAGTGCAGTCAGCAGCCCCAATTACATAGGATAACCCAACTGAGCAAAAATAAACCTTCACTTACTTACTCTTTCTGTCAAGGATGGGTGCCTGTATTGATTGAAGGCATCTTCTCGGTGTATTCATCCTGAAGTGGTTGCCTGAATGCAATTGTGCACATTCCTTAAATAAACTATTAGTTTCAGGCTGCAAAATGACACTTGTAAAAGTCTTCCTGTCAGATAAAATTATAGCATTTGGAATTCATTCACTGAGAGGTTTCCATCTCTTGTTCTGTCAGAAGTGATGGAAGTCAGGCTTGTTCTCAGCCTGACATGTTCAGACAGGCAAATATCTCAACATTAAAGGGACACTGGCCATGTGGCCACATCAAGTGCACAAATTCACCTTTATATTGAATTAGAAATGGCATAAATTTGACTAAAACATATGTTGTAAATCATAATAAGGGACATCTTGCCTGAATTTGTATTTTGCAATTGTATTTCTACAGAGTAAAGTTCTTGTGATTGATACAGTTCTTAAGTTGCTGACAGGCTGTAAATTTAGAGGAGGTCTCAAATGAAGGACTACAATTTATGTCAGCATCCAAGTAATGTACCCTTAGAAAGCAGAACTCTGAGGCAGGCAAATTCCTCAAAGAACAATTTATTGGATACATCATGTTGGCACAACTGGTGAAAGCCGACTCTGAAAGTTCCTGTGGCTTTCACCTAATTAAAAAGTAAATGTTTTTCCCTTTCCCCCAAGACACTGGTCCAATCAAGGTGCTGGCCGGTTGTTTGGTTACTTCACTCCTCGCCTGGCCAGCCATCTGTCAGAATGTCCTTGGTTCCCACAGGAAAACTTTATTGTTTGGACTACAAAATCCTATCTAGGTATTTCCCCCTCCCTGTCCTCCTCTTTGTGGCAACCCTGAAGCCTCCAAGATGGCCTCAGCCTCAGCCATGTTCACTTCAGGGTTGACAATTTATTTAGTGAAAACATTATTTTATCCTACCCAACAACAACAACAAAAGCCTTAGGAAATCCAAAAACATACGGAAAGCTAAGCTTTGAAAACATCCAATGGTAATAGGGTTTCTCTTACCTCCTGCTTTTTCTGCATTCTTTTAAATCCCTGCATTACTTTACATTCCTTTGAATTGCCTCAGTGCTCCTTTCCTTTTAACTGGGAGAGTAACTGTTCCATCCTCCAGCTGTTAAACAATAAACACTAAGGATATAAAATACAGTCTCTGAGGATTTCTAAGTGAGCAGATTTGCAAGCTCTGCCAAAATATATTCTGCCATGGCACAAGTGGAGTCTTGTAACAGAACAGTTACTAATATTTCTCCTTTTACACTAAGAAATGAGTACAAATACAAAAAGGTCTATGACACAACTTCTTGAAAAATAATGTATACTTTAGGTACAAAATGAATCTATTTTTGCACTGAAAAAAGTGTATAATAAAACAGGCTTTTCTTTATTTCTCTGTTTTTTTTTTTTTTTTTAAAAGCTTCCCTTGGTAGGAAATTGTCTTAAAACACCTGCACTGAGAAAAAAGACATCGGAAAAATTTGCACAACAATCCTATATAAATGAAATGTGTATTAGAGATTTTCTTTTAATTGTTAAGGCAAGATTGTACTTCAACAGATTTATCCAGGCATTGATTTATTATTAGCCATCAAGCTGGTATTAACTTTTAGCAATTGCATAGATGGAACTTTTCTGCATGAATGTAGTACTTCCAACATGGTAGTTTGCTTGTGCCACAAGATCAAAATATATAAAGATTATTTTTTATTGAATTTATATGTCACTTGTCTTGTTTTCCCGAGTAACTCTATGTGCTTTACCGTGCTTACTTGCTTTATAGAAGTAATCAGTCTTTATTTTGTCCAAGACGTACAGATTGATAGTTCTTAAGGTCCATCAGACCATCTTCTAATCAATCATTTAAAGCCAAAAAACATTTCTCTTTCTCATTCTCTTTCCCTTCCTTTTTTTTCCCTTTTTTTTCTTTTTCTTTCTCTTTCTCATGTCTGACATTCTCAGCCATACATTACTACTGTGTTTTTTTTTAATTGTTTGACTAGTCCGATCTTGCTATCCATTATTGAATTCAAATCCTTCCTGATTTGGATTTGTGATTGCCTTCCTCTAATGGATTGATCTTCTCTTTACTTCTCAAGTACACCATTTACCTTTATATTTTCTTGAGCCCTGCAAAACAAAATTATCTAGCAAATTTTTTGTCTGCAACTGTGCCTCCTGGCTGACATTACCTTTTTCTTAATATACAGAATTAATCTGAATTGTTTTACTTTCCATTTTATTTTCATAACATGCTTTTCTAAGCTCACTAACAAAGTGAGCTTCAGCACAACTCAAAAAAAAAAAAACCACTCAATTTTTATTCCCATCATCTCTCCCAGTCATGCGGTTTGTAAATACTGTATATTCATTATAGTACACAAGTTATGAATATATGGGGACAACATGCATCCCTCTTTTCTATAATTTGAACATTTTTTTGGTCTAAATTCAGTTGTTACTAAACTTTGTCATTGTAAAAATATCTTAGAGCTGGGATGTCAAACTCAAGGGGGCCAGATCCAGCTCTGGAAACAGTTAAGGATCAACCCATGATGCCTCTGCCAGCGAAAACAGAGCAGAGGGTTACAGGAGGCCATTGCAGCTGAAAACAGAGCATGTGAGGGCTGCAGGTGGTCCTCCCAAACTCTGGTTTTGCTGGCAGAGGGTTGAGGGAGGCCATTGCAGCCAAAAATGGAGCTCAGGAGCTTGTTTTTGCTAGCAGAACGCTCAGCCACCACAAGCACCCCAACATGAGTGATGTTGAGCTGGCCATACCCACCCTGACCCCCCAAGGTCAAAAACAACCCTGCCTTTGATACCCCTGCCTTAAAAGCATATTCATATGTTCTGACACGCAAACTAGCTTTAGGCATTTATTTATCAAATTTTATTTTATGTCTTTATTGGTCAAATTTAGATACAGTCCATCTCACTGTCCAAGTGACTGGGTGGTTTCACATTCTGGTATGTTCTACATAATTAAATGCTTATAAAAAGCCTGTTGTCTTCTCTCAGTAAATCAAAGATAACCATTCTTTCTTTTTCTTTTCTTTTTCTTCTTACATTTTTCCTCTTATTCCCTTTATTCTTATTCCCTTTATGTTAGTTATCCAATATCTTGTTTCTAATTTTTTTCTGCCCATTAGCATTAGCATTTCTCTATTCATGTATAGCTCTATTCTTTGTAAGCCCTTAAGCAAATTTTTCCTTGCATTAAAATTAATATAATAGTTCAGTAATTTACAGGTTTTCTTGTATCTTCCTTTTCCTATCTCTAGGGACAGTCTTCATCCTAGGAACTGTGACATACCACTGTTAGCATTTTAACCAGGGATGGGGTTCAACTGGTGTCACTACCGGTTTGGTGATTATGTTTTGCACACACATGTGCGTATAAAAAAAATCAGCTGTGCCACCCGGACAGCTTAAAAGCTCTGAGTGTGGGTGCACAGCGTTTGAAAAGTTCTTTTTTCCTGCTTTTTCAACCTCAGCTGTGCTGCACAAAGCAGCTGTGGTTGAAAAAGCAGGAATTAAAGGACAGGTAAGATCCCACGTGGGCGGGTGGACCAAACAACAGGCAACACAGAATTGGTTCGGTGTCTGCTGTTCTTTAGAGCTACCAGTTCTTTAGAACCGGGCAGAACTGGTAGCATCCCACCCCTGATTTTAACTGTATCTTCTCCTACAGTTTAATATTTTCTTCCTGTTCCTAGTGCTTGAACAGCTAATATATTGTCTTTTATAATTAATTTTCCAAATGAATCCTGGATTTATTCTAAGTCTGCAAATTATTATGTCATTCTATATTTTCATTTGTAAAGTATATTCACGAAGACTTTTTCATTTTCTTTAAATGTTCTTCTAATAGCCTTGTATACTTGGTTTATCTCTTGGGAAAATACGTTCAATAATTAAAGTTGAATAATCCAACTTTAGCTGTAAACTTTCTTGTTATTTCTCTTCATAAATCTTATTTACTTTTTATTTTCATGTATATGTTGACATTTTTGATTAAGGTCTTCCCATAGCCTTTCTTCCTCGAAATTGAAAGTCTCAATTCATTCATTATATTAATTTGTTACTGTTGTTGCAAATTCTGTCTTTCCTTAAATTATCATCATTATCACCCTGCTCTTCCTTATCTTATTTTATACTTCCTTATCCAAATCTTGTCCTTTCTTAAATTATCATGATAATTAGTTCTTGAATATTTAGTTATTTTATTGTTTCATATCTTAGGGGTCCTATTCTCTGAGCTTGCTTGTTTTCTTGCAGACATTCCATTACCCAAACTAGGAAACATCATCAGTGCTAATTTGGGCAATGAAACATCTGCAAGAAAACAAGCAAGCTCAGAGAGGCCCAAGGACCCCCTCATGTCAACCCTGAACTGTTGTGTCCGTCGCGGAAGGAAACTCGGAGTCAGTGACTTAGTTCAGTTCTTTATTGGATCCTGAGATCAGCTCGGGATTCAAGGGGAAAAACAGCGGCTTTTATTCTCTGGCCGCGGCGGCCGCAGCCAATGACACTGCTTTGAATCTCCCACGATTAGTTTCCACCAATCGCGGGGGATTTGCAGCGGGCCAATCAGTGCGGCTCGCTCGGCCAATCAGATCACCATGCGCTTTGGCCAATCACAGTGTGGTGCTTGCAAGTATGCTAATGACTGTACAGAACACCCCTCCCCTCTTGGTACGGTCCTACGTAACATAGTCCCGTAAGTAGGCGGGGCTTCGTACTTGCCTACTTGACCTGCGCAGGTTAGTTGTTGCTTGGCTCCCGGCCGGTTCAGTCGGGTTCTGTGTTGCTCTCTGCCTCATCAGTGGAACCGCCTGGAAGGCCTCGCCGGGCCTTTTGTCGCAGCTCCCTCCCGGTCTACCCGGGTTAGTTGAGCTGCGGTTGTTGCCGCTCCCGTCTGGTCTTTCTGGGCTGGTCGAGCTGGCCTGGCTGCTTCTTCCTGGTGAGGCTTCGAGCTGGCTGCTTGTTGGTGAGTATTGCTTGTTTCTTTCTATTGGTTTTTGGTTCCCAGGGTATTCCCTCCCCTCTTGGTTTGTGTTATGGGGGCTGTCTGTGTCTGTTTGCGTGTCAGTTGTGTTTCCCGTGGTTGTTCTCGATCTTATTTGATCGATGTTTCATTTCCATGCTCGTCCGTCGGTTGTTTGCAGCCGGTACGAGCGAGGACCTGTCAGCTGGGTTATGGTTGCCAGTACCCAAAGTGGATCTTTGGTAAGGTTCTTTGTATAGACTGCGTCGCCTGGTGAAAATGTTTGGTGTTTGCTTGAGGAGTTTGGGGTTTTTTCTGGGTTGTATGTGGGGTGCAGCCTGTTGAGTGGGGACCTTAATTTCCTCCCCATTAATAGTGCTGCCGGGCTTTTGTTGGTTGTTGTGTTCGGGGTTATGTGTTGTATAAAAAGCATTTTGTTTATTTTTTCTTGGATTTCCCCGTGTTCAATTTTTTGGATGGTTTTTTTCATAAATTGAACCATCCGTTCTGCCCTCCCGTTCACCGCCGGATGTGCTGGTGCTGTCAGTGTGTGACGTATGCCCCATTCCGCTAGGAATTTTTCAAATTCCAGCGAGGTAAATTGGGGCCCGTTATTCGACATGATGACATCTGGGAGGCCGTGGGTTGCGAACAGCTTGCTGAGTTCCTTGGTCACAGCCTCCGTGATGGTGGTTTTCATGTTGCTTACCTCCAACCAGTTGGAGTAAGCATCTACCGTGATAAGGAATATATGTCCTTTCGTGGGCCCGGCAAAATCTATGTGAATCCTGGACCATGGTCCCCTGGGGGTTTCCCATTCCAGGATTGGTGCGGCAGAAGGGCTCGGTCTGGTTTCTTGGCAACGTTTGCATACTGCCACCCAAGTCTCGATCTGTTTGTCCATCCCTGGCCACCAGGCATAACTCCTGGCCAGAGCTTTTGTTCTAACTATGCCCGGGTGCCCCTCGTGTAACAACTCCAAACCCTATCCCCTCAAAGTACACAACTTTTTTGTAATGAAAGATCTGTTTGCCGGTTCCAGAATGTCCTGAATGATTCGTTGTTGTTCTTTTCTGGCCACCCCTTTTCTACCCAATGTAACACCCGAGCCAGACGCTTGTCTTTATTAGTCTCGCAGGCAATGTCTGATGCGGTTATAGGTAGATCGGGAAGAGTCTCTATGTTGAGGGTGGCTGTCGTGGGTGCTGGGTCGGTGTCTAGGTCAGGTAACGGCATGCGGCTCAGGGCGACTGGTGGGTGATCGTCTTACCGGGTCGGTATGTGAGCCGGTAGCTGTAGGCGGCAAGGAATTCGGACCACCTTGTCATTCTAGGAGATAGAATGTTTGAGGTGGCCCTGTTCCCTGCCAGGATTCCCAGTAGCGACTTGTGGTCGGTGATGATGGTGAACGTGTGGCCGTAGAGGTACTCATGGAACCTCTTCACTGCGGCGACAATAGCCAGGGCCTCTTTATCCAGCTGACTGTAGTTTCTCTCCGGTTTGGTGAGGGTCCTCGAAAAGAAGGCTATGGGTTCAAGTGGTAGGGTCTCATTGTATTGGATGAGGACGGCATCCGAGGTGAGCAGGTCCTTGGTTTTGTTGAAGGCGGCTTCCTCATGTTTCCCCCAAGTCCATGTGGCCGCCTTATCCAAAAGCCTATGCAAAGGCTCCACTGCGGTCACCTTTTGGGGCAGGAAAACATTGTAGAAATTAAGCAGTCCTAGAAATGCCTGCAGTTCCATTTTATTCTTTGACGTGGGGGCTTCTTTAATGGCTCTGATTTTTTTTCACGATTGGATGGATGCTGTGCCAGTCTAGGAGGTATCCTAGGAACTCGACCCGCTCTGTGTACAGCTGGCATTTCTCTTTTTTCACCTTTAGCCCGGCTTCTTTGAATTTGGTTAGTACCTCCCTCTAGTTTTTGTTGGTTGGCTGCTGACACCAGTACGTCGTCGAAGTAGGGCACCACCCCCTTAATTCCTTGCAAGAGTCTCTCCATGAGGCTCTGGAAAATTCCCAGAGCCACGCTGATTCCAAACTGGAGTCTCTTACAGCGAAACGCTCCCCGGTGGGTGACTATGGTCTGCACCTGGACGGTTTCTGCGTCGACCGGCAGCTGTTGGTAGGCTTGTGCCAGGTCGAGCTTCGCAAAAACCTTGCCTCCCCCCAGTGAGTGTAGGAGGTGCTGCACTACTGGGACGGGGTAGGCGCTTTGTTGGAAGGTGCGATTTAGGGTGGCCTTATAGTCTCTGCAGATTCTCACCGACCCATCGGGCTTGACAAGGGTGACTATGGGGGTTTCCCACCAGGTGTGATCGATTGGCTCTAGGACCCCTTGTTTGATGAGCGTGTCAATTTGCTCGTCGATTTTGGGCCAGAGTGCAAAAGGTACCCGCCGTGGTTTTAGGTATATTGGGGGAATGCTGGGGTCTAGGCTGAAGGAAATAGGGGCCCCTCGATACTTGCCTAGGGTGCCATCGAACACTTCCTGGAAGTCCCATGCAAGTTGCTCTTCCCAGTCAGCATCTGTGACGTGGTCGATGCCCGTAACTTTGATCCCAAGTGGTGCGAAGCACTGTAGTCCCAAAAGGCTGGGGCGGTCTCGGTCCACAATCATCAGGGGAAGCTTTGCTGTACGGCCCTTGAAAGTCACTTCGAAATGTCCGGTTCTGGCAACCGGGATGTGGTTCCCCTGCTAGTCTTTAAGGATTAATTTCTGGGTTTCCAACCCCCTCCTGTGGATCGTGGGCACCAAACGCTTGATTTCTCGCCAGGCAAGCATGGAGAGGTAGGACCCGGAGTCCATCTCCATTTTGCATGGTTCGCCTTTGATGCCCACTTCCATGTATACCTTTTGGGCGTCTGCGTTTGATGAGTGGCCGATGACGACCGTCTGGTGGGTTGCCTCTCTCTGTCAGTTCTCGCCGTTCCATCAGCCCCGTCCATCTCGGTTCCAGTGATTTTCGGCTTGGCGGTCTCTGGGCCTGGGGGGGGTGTGCCATCTCGTCTCCAGTTGCTGTGATCTCGCTGTCGGGGGCTGTAGGCTTTCTTAAGTCGGCAGACTCAGGCGATGTGGCCTCTTTTATTGCAGTGTTGGCAGATCACATCGAAAAACCGACACTCCATTCGAAGGTGGTCGCCTCTTCACCCGGCACATTGGGGTCTCGACTTACAACTCCGCTGGTCGCGCCGGTCTTGTCCCATCTGGAGTCGATGGATGTCCTCTTCCTCATCTGTGGTATCAGAGGCGGAGTTGAAGTCACCATGGTGGGCGGTGGTCTCTTGGTGGCTTGCTTCGGGGTATGCCTCAGTCACCGTGCCTGTCTCGGTGGTCACGGTGCAGTTCCCGATGTCCGGTCTCCTCATTCGAGCCGCCGATTTCTGGGTTGCTTCAGCAGCCTCAGTGAGGGCATCGGCGAGGGCAATGTCACCTTTTGCCATCAGTCGGCTTTGCAGGACTGGGTCTCTGAGACCGAGGACGACACAGTCTCGCAGAGCCTCATCCATGCCCATGAACCTGCACATGCCCCCAAGGCTCTGTAGATCAGTCACAAATTCGCTGATGCTCTCACCCGATCTCTGGTCCCGCCGGTAGAAATTGTGCTGCCTGATGAGGGTGGGCACAGCGGGGGCATAGTGGTTTCGGAGCAATGGCTCGAGATTGGCCCAGTCCATCGCCTTCATGTCCTCGGGTTTTGCGAGAGCTTTTGCCATCTTGAACACTGCGGGCCCTTTTCTTCTGCCCGGTTGCATCCTTTAAGTTGCTAATTTTGAGGAACATTAGGAATCGGTCTGTGTACGATTCCCAATCCTCGGTAGTGGGGTTAAAAGGTGCGGGCAGTGCGAGGCTGGCCATCTTGTCGGTCTCGCTTCCTCAGGATATGTGCTTGATGGGGATTAGTCTTGAAATCCCATCCTCATCACTAGTGGTGTGTCCGTCCTGGGAAAGGGGACTCGGAGCCAGTGACTCAGTTTCAGCTCTTTATTTGGTCCCGAGATCGGCTCGGTTTCAAAGGAAAAAAGAGCAGCTTTTATTCTTTGGCCACAGCGGCCGCGGCCAATGGCACCACTTTGAATCTCCTGCGATTAGTTTCCACCAATCGTGGGGGATTCACGGCGGGCCAATCAGTGCAGCTAGCTCGACCAATCAGATCGCTGTGTGCTTGACCAATCGTTTACAAGTATGTTAATGACCGTACAGAACATAAACTTCACCATACCAGTTGTGAGCAGAGTGATTTATTCAAGATTGGACAACATATTCTGTTGCTTAGCTACTGTTACATTCAAGATGAAAAAACACAATAACTTTTCACTCAATGATTTATATTGAGCTAGCTTCAGTACAAGGCTGGAACTTTTTGCACTCATTATATAATTTTATGGAAGCATGTAGTGTGGAATTAGAAGATGACACCCAAAGGTATGCAATTTCTTTGGGATCTGATATTAGGACCGGATAAAAAAGCATATTAAGTGAGTCCAAGGTGAAATAGGAAAACTGTTTTTCAGATGAAAGAGCTGCTTTTCGGTGAATCGAAAATGATTGGCATTGTAGCACTGATTCTCAGAATGACAGCTCAGACTTATTACTTTTCCTTGCTCCCCATAAAAATCTGTTCGAATGCTTCTGCTTTGGAGGTTTAGTTTTGAAGGAAAAATGTGAGAAATTACTTTTCTTTTTTAAAGTTTCCAACTGAAAGATCCTGAATTCATTAATGCAACTATCTCTACCAGTAATTGAATTCTGACACAATTTTTTAAAGAACTTAGTTGGATTTAATTGGCTTCTCTCACATGTAGCACATTGGATTTTTATAAGACATCACTCAGGCAGATAGTTACTTGCCAACTTACAGTTCTCCTCTTTAGAAATGTCCATATTATCTCCAGTTTGATGAGACTGTGAAAAATTGCAGATGATTAGGGAACTAACTCTTTGGATGTTTTCTGACACGTAAAAACACAAAATTCATGCTTTTTAGTATTTATTTCTTTAGTTAGCTGTTTGATTTATATTCCACTTTTCTTTTAGGAACTAAACCAGTAGGCACAGCTGTCCTTCTCCCCATTTCCTTCCCACAACCACAAACCGTGAGAAGGTTAGGCTGAGTGACAATGTCAGTCTAGAAGCTTCAAGAACAGGGCCGAAGGTAATTATGACATCACAATATTACATTAACTATCTTTTTTAACCCACTCCTTTCTGCTTTCTGTTACATTTCTTCTAAGGCACTTTGTATTCTCATTTAAAAGTAGAATTATACATTGTGCATGTTAATGTTTTAAGATCAAGTCAAGTCAAAGAAAGGCTCTTTCAATTCAACATTGGAATAACAGGAAAAAGCATTCAGGCTTAGAAAATACACATAGTATATGTACATACATACATATGGATGTATACATAATTTACATACTGTACATATTGTCTATAGGAGAGTTTAATGTGTTGGTTAAGTTATCAGGCTAGAAACCAGGAGAACATGAGTTCTAGTTTTTAATCCCACCTTAGGCGCAAAGCTATAACAGAATAACAGAGTTGGAAAGGACCTTGGAGGTCTACTCAAACTCCTGCTCAAACAGGAGACAAACATCTGTTAAATCTCTTCTTAAAAGTTTTCAGTGATGGATGGCACACCCACAACTTTTGGAGGCAAGGTGTTCCACTGATGAATTGTTCAAACTGTCAGGAAATTTCTCAGTTCTAAGTTGAATCTCTCTTTGATAAGTTTCCATCCATTGCTTCCTGTTCTGTCTTTAGGTGCTTTGGACAATAGGTTACCTCCATCTTCTTTGTGGCAGTCCCTTAGTGGAACATTGCTATCCCTAGTCCTCCTTTTCATTAAAATCTATCTCTTGCCCTGGATGTGAAGCTTCTTCTCTCCTCTTCACAGACCACTATTGCCAACCAGCCCTTTGAAACAATTGCCAAAGTGTTACCAGAGATCTACCAGAGATGCCCGGAGCTTTGCCCCTAGCCCAGGCAAAAGAGTTTTGTGGTCTGTAATGGAGATACTGATGGGGCATTACAGTGAAGGCTTTTTTAAAGATCTCTTTTTGCTGCCACCACTCCTGGAATAACTTGCTTGAAAGTGCAGTGCTAAGAGGCACTTTAAACTTGGGACAAGCCTACATTTCCTGCTAGTAAAATGCCATCAAACTATTTAGCTAATTGGGATACCTTGGGCTAGTCATTTTTAGCTCAAGGAAGTGAGCAATAGTGAACCACGTCTATAAAACCTTACCAAGAAAATTGCAGGGATTTGTCCAGGCAGTCTCCAAGAATCAAATACGATTGAATGGAAGCACACACATATATACATACACAGAGAAGGAAAGAGAGAAAATGTTAAGATATGAAAAACAGGAAAAACTTAAATTGGATATAGATGTTGGCATGGGATTCCATGTAAGAATACACATTTCTGTCCAGTATGATTAAGAGAGGGATGGATGCTTTACTTAGGTTTGGCTTACAGATTTTTTCCCCAGAGGTTCTCTTTCTTATGCTCTAGTGTACATCAGTAACTGGATACAGATATCTGAAAAAAAAAATTACAGTATGGTGCACATTTCATTGTATTTGTTTTGGAACAATATTTCATGCCATTATTAGATAAACATTTCCCATACAAAGTTTTCTATAACCCCTTTCCATCTTTTCTCTCCTCTCTCATCTAACTTATAGCTCACCAATTGTGTAGCCCAATATTAGTTTTCAAAGTGATGATGAGTAAAATAACTGTTGCTAGAGAGATTTTGAGAGGCAGAATGATTGCAGCATTTCTATTTTCACAGTTACCCATTCAAGTCGAACAAGAAACGGCTGGTAAGAAAAACACTTACAGGAGAAGTAGAAGTCATCTATTGAGAATGGACCTCATGCTGTTCAGGTTCTGTTCCAGGAAGCAATGAACAAGAGTTCAAATATAAAAACGCCTCAGGAAAAATGTTCAGATGCAATGTTTCTAACTTATGCAGCTTGATCTGATAACATACAGAAAAGACAGAAATAATGTCAATAGATATTGGCAAGATAATTGACATTGTAACCCACTGACATCCATCTCCAGGTTTATTGCCACAAGCTTTTCCTCACCCTCCTGGAACATCCTAGAAGTTATATACAAAATTAAAAATCATACTGTTTACCCCTTATGTACCTTTCCCAATAATTCGCAAATTGTAATTGCCCATTGTGTCCACAATCTGCTTTAAGAGCAATTAATAATGTACACAAATATTGCACAGACAATCTGTCTGATCTGCAGTAGTAATATGGTTTGCATGCCAAGAACAGAGTGTCTTTGGTCTACACAATAACTCTACCACTTTTTAAAAAAAAACATGGTCAGTTTCTGCTTTTCATAGGCTGGATATACTGCAAGTTATTTTATCTTGTCTGTAAAATATTGCTAGGCATCTTTAACAAGGGTTGCTGTTATATACAATATTCTGTATAAATGTGACCAGTGAATGGTTATAATCATGAGATAGGAAAGTGGAGCTTTTAGGTAGTTCAAAAGATATATTTATACACATTTATATACAGATATATAGGATCCTGCATTCATATAATGACAGAGTTGAGATTCAGGCAGTACTCATTCATATTGGGGGATGAAGCCTGCAAAAGAAGAATGGAAGGAAGCCACACTTCCTTGCAAAGTCTAATTTGTACAGTAGATCTCTGATGTTCATCATAATCTGGGCCCTATCAGTTAAACTAGTGCCATAGAACTGATACATAACAAGAAGAACTGCAGTAACTAATGCAAAGGAAATGCAGTAGTTTTAATTAAACTCTTTCTAGAAACTAGGAACTGTTCCTGATAACACAGAGTTATTTAGAATATGCATATGTTAAAAAATACTCGGTACAATTGTTATAATTTTAGTACTGATTTTTTAGAGAAAAAAATAGGAAACATCCTCTCAAAGCTAAATAAAACCTTTAGTCTTCCAAAAAAGAAAATCCCAAAATGTATTATTCTACATGCATGCTTTTTAAATAATCTATGTATAGATTATAATTGCAGTTTTGAAAAACAGGGAGTATTAGGACATTGTAATTAGCATATCTAGAGACCCATATTTGCATTTTAGATGGCTTTCATAATGTGGCTAATTTGTTGGAGAAAGGAAAACAGTGGTAAAAATTTTTTTTTAAGTTGGCATGTTGTTGAAAGGAAACAAACCAATAAGAAACTGTAAATAAAGTCACTGGAAAAAGAGACAATTGATTCACTCATGTCATGCAGTTCTAAGACCATTTATTTTTTTCCAGATTGCAATATCCTGTACCTGGAAGAAAGTGTTATTATCATTAAATCAAGCAAATAAGTCTTAAAAAATTGTCGTGTCCGTTCGGCAAGGAGACCAGGAGGCAGTGACTGTGGTTTCAGCTCTTTATTAGGCCCCCGGAACCGATCTGGCTCCAAGGGAAAACTTGCGGCTTTTTATTCTCAAGCCGCGGCGGCCACAGCCAATGACACCATTTTGAATCTCCCGCGATTTGTATCTGCCAATCGCAGGAGATTCTCAGCGGGCCAATCAGCGTGGCTCACTAAACCAATCAGATCACCCCGCGCTTTGACCAATCAAAATGCGGGGTTTCAAGAATGCAAATGAAGGTACAGAACACCCTCCCCTCTTGGTTTGGTCCTACGTAACGTAGTCCTGTAAGTAGGTGGGGCTCCGCACTTGCCTACTGGACCTGCGCAGTTCAGTTGTTGGTTGGCTCCCAGCCAGTTTGGTCGAGTTCTCTGTGTCTCTCGGCCTCGTCGATGGAACCGCCTGATAGGTCTTGCCGGGCCGCTTGTTGCAGCTCCCTCCCGGTCTACCCGAGCGGGTTGAGCTGTGGTTCTCGCTGCTCCCGCCCGGTCTTTCTGAGCTGGTCGAGCTGGCCTGGCTGCTTCTCCCTGGTGAGGCTTCGAGCTGGCTGCTTGCTGGTGAGTATGGTTGATTTTCTTCTGGGTTTTGGTTCCCGGGGTATACCCTCCCCTCTTGGCTTGTGTTAAGGGGATTTTCTGTGTCTGGTTACGTGTTGGTTGTGTTTCTTGTGGCCGTTCTCGATCTTATTTGATCGATGTGGTATTTCCACACTCGTCCATCGGTTGTTTGCAGCTGGTACGAGTGGGGATCTGTCAGTTGGGTTATGGTTGCTGGTACCCATAGTGGGTCTCCAGTTAGATTTTTTACATAGACGGCGTCACCTGGCGCAAAAGACCGATGCTTGCTGGAGGAGTTTGGGGGGTTTTCCGGGTTGTATGTGGGGTTCAGTCTTTCGAGTGGGGACCTTATTTTCCTCCCCATCAGTAGCTCTGCCGGGCTTTTGTTCGTTATTGTGTTCGGGGTTATATGTTGGATAAAAAGCATTTTATTTATTTTGTCTTGGATTTCCACATGTTCGATTTTCTGGATGGTTTTTTTCGTGAATTGGACCATCCGTTCCGCCCTTCCATTCGTAGCCGAATGTGCCGGAGCTGTCAGTGCATGGAATTTTTCAAATTCCAGCGAGGTGAATTGGGGCCCATTGTCTGACACGATGACATCCGGGAGGCCGTGGGTTGCAAATAGTTTGCAAAGTTCCTTGGTTACGGCCTCTGTGGTGGTGGATTTCATGTTGCTTACCTCCAGCCAGTTGGAGTAAGCATCTACGATTACTAGGAATGTATGTCCCGTGGTGGGCCCGGCAAAGTCTATGTGGACCCTAGACCAGGGTCCCCTGGGGTTTCCCATTCCAGGATCGGTGCCACGGGAGGGCTCGGTCTGGTTTCTTGGCAGCGTTGACACCTTGCCACCCAGGCCTCGATTTGCTTATCCATCCCTGGCCACCAAGCGTAACTTCTGGCCAGGGCTTTCGTTCTAACTATGCCCGGGTGCCCCTCATGTAACAACCCCAATACCTTCCCTTGCAGTTTTTCTGGGATAACCACCCTATCCCCCCACAATACACACCCTTTTTGCAGCAAAAGTTCCATTTGCTGGTTCCAGAATGTTTGAATGCTTCGTCGTTATCCTTTTCCAGCCACCCTTTCTCTACCCAATGTAACACCCGTGCCAGACGTTTGTCTTTATTGGTTTCGTGGGCAATGTCTGACGTGGTTATGGGTAGATCAGGAAGAGTCTCTTTGCTGAGGGTGCTCGTTGTGGGTGCTGGGTCGGTGTCTAGGTCGGGTAGTGGTGAACGGCTCAAAGCATCTGCATGTGTAATAGTCATACCGGGTTGGTGTGTGAGCTGGTAGCTGTAGGCGGCAAGGAATTCGGACCACCTTGTCATCCTGGGAGATAAAATGTTCGGGGTGGCCTGGTTTCCTGCCAGGATGCCCAGCAACGGCTTGTGGTCTGTGATGATTGTGAAGGTGCGGCCGTAGAGGTACTCGTGGAACCTCTTCACTGCTGTGATGATGGCTAGGGCCTCCTTGTCCAGCTGGCTATAGTTCCGCTCTGGTTTGGTGAGTGTCCTGGAGAAGAAGGCGATGGGCACTTCTCTTCCATCCGGGATTGTGTGGCTGAGGACGGTGCCGACGCCGAAAGGTGAGGCGTTGCATGTAATGGCGAGTGGTAGGGTCTCATTGTATTGGATGAGGATGGCATCCGAGGTGAGCAGGTCCTTGGTTCTCCTGAAGGCGGCTTCCTTGCATTTCCCCCAAGTCCAGGTAGCCGCCTTGTCCAAGAGCCCATGCAAGTCTCCACCGCGGTCGCCTTCTGGGGCAGGAAAACATTGTAGAAATTAAGCAGTCCCAGAAACGTCTGCAGTTCTGTTTTAGTCCTGGGTGTGGGAGCCTCCTTAATGGCTCTGATTTTAGTTTCGGTGGGGTGGATGCCATGCCGGTCTAGGAGGTATCCCAGGAACTCGACCTGCTCTGTGTAAAGTTGGCTCTTTTCCCTCTTCACTTTTAGCCCAGTTTCCTTGAATTTGGTTAACGCCTCCCTTAGCCGACCCTCTAGTTCTTGCTGGTTGGTTGCCAATACCAGCACATCGTCGAAGTAGGGCACCACCCCCTTGATGCCCTGCAAGAGTCTCTCCATGAGGCTCTGGAAAATTCCAGGTGCCACGCTGACTCCAAACTGGAGTCGGTGACATCGGAAAGCTCCCTGGTGGGTGACTATGGTTTGCGCCTCCACGGTTTCTGCGTCGACCGGCAGCTGTTGGTATGCTTGGGCCAGGTCGAGCTTCGCAAAAACCTTGCCTCCCCCCAGTGAGTGTAGAAGGTGCTGCACTACTCAGACGGGGTAGGCGCTTTGTTGCAAGGCGCAATTTAGGGTGGCCTTATAGTCCCCACAGATTCTCACCGACCCATCAGGCTTGACTGGGGTGACTATTGGGGTCTCCCACCGGGCATGATCAATTGGTTGTAGGACCCCTTGCTTGACGAGCTTGTCAATTTGCTCGTCAATTTTTGGCCGGAGTGCAAAAGGTACCTGCCGTGGTTTTAGGCGTCTCGGGGGAATGTTAGGGTCTAGGCTGAAGGAGATAGGGGGCCCTCGGTACTTGCCTAGGATGCCATCGAACACTTCCTGGAAGTCCCATGCCAGTTGCTGCTCCCAATCGGTCTCAGCGATGTGGTTGATGCCCGTGACTTCGATGCCAAGCGGCGTGAACCATTGCAGTCCCAAAAGGCTAGGCTGGTCTCAGTCCACGATTGTTAAGGGAAGCTTTGCCGTGTGGCCCTTAAATGTTACTTTGAATTGTCCAGTTCCAACTACCGGGATGCGGTTTCCCTGGTAGTCTTTGATGATTAGTCTCTGGTTCTCCAGTCCCTTCTTGTGGATGGTAGGCACCAAGCGTTTGATTTCTTGCCAGGCGACCATGGAGAGGTAGGACTCAGAATCCACCTCCATCCTGCATGGCTTGCCTTCGATGCCTACCTTCACGTAGACTTTTCGGGCGTCGGTGGTTGATACATGGCCAATGACGACCGTCTGGTGGGTTTCCTCCTTCCGCCGGGTCTCTCCGCCTCGTCGGGTTTGCCCGCTCCGGTCCCAATGGCTGTCGGCTGGGAGATCTCTGGCTCTGGGGGGGGTGCTGTCCCGTCTCCGCTCGCTGTGGTCCCGCCGTCTGGGGCTGTAGGTTTTCTTTAGTCAGCAGATGCAGGTGATGTGGCCCTTTTTGTCGCAATGCCGGCAGACTGCGTCGAAGAAATGGCACTCCGATCTCGGGTGGTTGCCTCTGCAACTGGCACATGCGGTCCCCAACTTATGACCCCGCCGATTGCGCTGGTTGCGTCCCGCCTAGAGCCGGAGGATTTCCTCTTCCTCGTCTGAGGTGTCAGAGGCGGAGTGGAATTCGCCATGGTGGGTGGTGGTCTCGTGGTGACTTGCTTCTGGTTGGGCCTCGGTCGCCCGTCCCGAGTCGGTGGTCGCGGTGCGGTCCCCGGCGTCCAATCTCTGCATGTGGTTCACCGACTTCTGGGTAGCCTCGGCTATGGTGGCTTCAGCGATGGCGTCGGCGAGGGCGATGTCGTCTTTGGCCATCAGTCGGCTCTGGAGGACTGGATCCCGAAGTCCGAGCACGACTCGGTCCCGTAGGGCCTCGTCCATGTCAGAGAATCCACACATGCCTCCTAGGTTCCGCAACTCGGCAACAAAGTCGCTGATGCTTTCGCCCGGTCTCTGGTCCTGCCGGTAGAAGTCGTGCCACCTGATGAGGGTGGGCACGGCAGGGGTGTAGTGGTTGCAGAGCAAGGGCTCGAGGTCATCCCAGTCCATCACTTTGACATCGGTGGGTTTTGCGAGGGCTTTCGCCATCTTGAACACTATGGGCTCACAGTGTGTCAGGAAAATGGCTCATTTTTTCGGCCCAGTGGCGTCCTTCATGTTGTTGCATTCGAGTAACATGAGGAATCTGTCCATGTAGGATTCCCAGTCCTCGCTAGCGGGGTTGAAGGCTGCGGGCGGAGCGATGCTGGCCATTTCATCGGTCTTGCTTCTGGCGGACACGTGCTCGATGGGGTTCAGCCTTGGGATCCCACCCTCGTTGCCAGTGTTGTGTCCGTTCAGCAAGGAGACCAGGAGGTAGTGACTGTGCTTTCAGCTCTTTATTAGGCCCCCAGAACTGATTTGGCTCCAAGGGAAACCTTGCGGCTTTTTATTCTCAAGCCGCGATGGCCGCGGCCAATGGCACCGCTTTGAATCTCCCGCGATTCGTATCCGCCAATCGCAGGAGATTCTCAGCGGGCCAATCAGCGTGGCTCGCTAAACCAATCAGATCACCTGCGCTTTGACCAATCAAAACGCGGGGTTTCAAGAATGCAAATGAAGGTACAGAACAAAGATGATTCACTCAACAACTGCATATTGAAACGTTCTGATTCTGCAGTGGGACCATTTCCTTTTGCTATAACAGCCATGTTGCAAGGTATCAAAGTGCCATATATTGTGTCAGTAATTGATAACAAACAAACAAATCTCTAATAGAATGATAAGTGCCCTTCTGTTTAATTCCTGGCCCTATCAGTTTCCCCCAGCTGGTCATTAATCCTTGGTAAATGACCCAAGCCATGATTGTTATTACTGACTATATTGCTAATCTAATTTAGACTGTTAAAATATATTCTGACAACTCTGGGTTCTCCTGGGGATATGTGTAAGATTGATTGGCTTATACATTAAGAAACCAACAAAGTATAAAGAACAGGTTGTAAGTAGGTTACTCCTACAGATAAATTAGTCTTACAACAGATGGGGACATGATAGTAAGGGATTGATACCTAGTTATAAAGGCTGTATTTACAGAAGAAGAATTAGAAAAATCCCTCCAATTATTAAAATATGCTTATTACAATATGCTAGGTAAACCAGCTCTTCTAGGGAATTGCCTTTTTGACATAATGTGACAGCATAGTAACTTCAATTACTTTAAGAATTGTGCTGGAAGATATTTGAGTTAGCTGTGGGGTCATCTTGTCCAATAAAGTTAAAAATGGAGAAATTGAAGATAAGGGCTGTTCACAGAGGGGATGAAGACAAGTAGGACTTCGCAGCTTTGAAGAAAAGGTGGCCCAAAGTCAAATGCAGAAGAAAATTATGTGTTGATGACAAAAAAACGCTGTATGGTTAAAACTCAGGTCAGAACTATGGAAGACTATTAAGCTTTCTTTCATATCTCTATGGTGATTTGGTTAAACCAGGGCCACAAGGAAGTCTGGTTAATGATGGTGCCAGTAGTGGAAATAGAATTCCTGATTTTATAAGGACACATCTAATAGGAACATGAAGTGTGAGAAGCATGAATGATGCTGAGAAACTCAAAATTGTCAGAGAAGAAATAAAGTGTGCTAAAGTAAACTTGGATGGTATGGAGTTGGCCATTTTAAATCAGATGCTTATATGAGGCTAAGTACTGAACAGGAGTGGAAGTGATAATCAGAAAATAAATTACCAAGTATGTGTTTAACTATAACCTAATAAATAACAGGTTCATATCTGCTAAAATTAATGGATATACAATGATGATCTCTGAAGCACTACAAGCATGTGATGGAAAATACTGAGGAATTTTAAGGCAAATAACAAGATAATTATGCTAAATGCAACATCTAGAAATGAAGCAAATCATTAGGAGGCAAAAGTTGGAAAAATAAAGAAATTACATAAAGATTGAATTAAATAAATGAATTAATGAAAGAGATGGGAGAAAGGAGTTTCTTAACATCTGCTTCATGTAACATAAACACATATTTTAAACTAGGAAAGCATTCTGTGGACAAGACTGTTATATAATAATTACATAACAGGAAAATGGAGAATAATAGGCAGTCATTCAGGACATTTTTAGATTTAAATTTAAACTCAAAGTTTAAATTAAAATAGTTGAAGAAAATAAGATTTGCCAGCAAAGTTTGAATTAAAAAGATAGCAATGAACAGATGGCAGTTTATCTTGTAAATTATGTCAAAGAAACCATGAGCAGTTATGTAGAGATATGAAACAAAAGAGAATATTTGCAGTTCATGTTCTGTACAGTCATTAGCATACTTGCAAGCGCCATGCTGTGATTGGCCAAAGCGCACGGCAATCTGATTGGCCGAGCGAGCCGCACTGATTGGCCCGCTGCGAATCCCCCGCGATTGGTGGAAACCAATCGTGGGAGATTCAAAGCGGTGCCATTGGCCGTGGCCGCGGTGGCCAGAGAATAAAAGCCGCTGTTTTTCCCCTTGAATCCTGAGCCGATCTCGGGATCCAATAAACTAAGTCACTGACTCCGAGTCTCCTTCCGCGACGGATACAACACTAGTGATGAGGATGGGATTTTGAGACTAATCCCCATCAAGCACGTGTCCTGAGGAAGCGAAACCGACAAGATGGCCAACATCGCACCGCCCGCACCTTTTAACCCAACTGCCGAGGACTGGGAATCATACACAGACCGATTCCTAATGTTCCTCGAAAGTAGCAACTTGAAGGATGCAACCGGGCAGAAGAAAAGAGCCGTCTTTCTAACACACTGTGGGCCCGCAGTGTTCAAGATGGCAAAAGCTCTTGCAAAACCCAGGGATGTGAAGGAGATGGACTGGGCCGATCTCAAGCCATTGCTCTGAAACCACTATGCCCTCGCCGTGCCCACCCTCATCAGGCAGCACGATTTCTACCGGTGGGACCAGAGATCGGGTGAGAGCATCAGCGACTTTGTGGCTGATCTACAGAGCCTAGGGGGCATGTGCGGGTTCTCGGACATGGACAAAGCTTTGCGGGACTGTGTCGTACTTGGGCTCAGAGACCCAGTCCTCCAAAGCCATCTGATGGCAAAAGGCGACATCACCCTCACCGACGCCCTCGCCAAAGCCACCGCAGCTGAGGCAACCCAGAAATTGGCGAATCAAATGCAGAGACCAGACAACGGGAAACGCACCGCAATCATCGAGATGGGCCCAGTGATTGAGGCTCACCCAGAAGCAAGCCGCCAAGAGACCACCACCCATCATGGCGACTTCCACTCCGCCTCCGACACTACGGACGAGGAAGAAGACATCCATCGACTCCAGACGGGATGAGACCGGCACGATCGGCGGAGTCGTAAGTTGGGACACACATGTGCCGGGTGCGGAGGCGACCACCCTCGATCGGAGTGCCGGTTTTTTGATGTGATCTGCCGACACTGCGATAAAAAAGGTCACATCACCCGAGTCTGCCGACTGAGGAAAGCAACCGGAGACGAGACGGCACCCCCCCCAGGGCCAGAGACCGCCAAGCCGAAAATCACTGGAACCAAGACGGATGGGGCCGATGGAACGGCGAGAACAGACAGAGAGAGGCAACCCACCAGATGGTCGTCATCAGCCACTCATCCAGCACAGACACCCGAAAGGCATACGTGGAAGTGGGCATCAAGGGTGAACCATGCAAGATGGAGGTGGACTCTGGGTCCTACCTCTCCATGGTTGCATGGCGGGAAATCAAGCGTTTGGTGCCCGCGATCCACGAAAGGGGACTGGAAACTCAGAAATTAATCCTTAAAGACTACCAGGGGAATCGCATCCCAGTAGTCGGAACAGGACATTTCGAAGTAACCTTCAAAGGGAGCACAGCAAGGCTTCTCCTGACGATCATGGACCGAGACCGCCCCAGCCTTTTGGGACTACAGTGGTTTGTGCCACTCGGGCTCGAAGTTACGGGCGTCAACCGTGTTGCAAATGCTGACAGGGAAGAGCAACTAGCAAAGGACTTCCAGGAAGTGTTCGACAGCACCCTAGGCAAGTACCGAGGACCCCCTATTTCCTTAAGCCTAGACCCCAGCATTCCCCTGATACGCCTAAAACCACGGTGAGTACCTTTTGCACTCTGGCCCAAGATCGATGAGCAAATAGACAAGCTCATCAAACAAGGGGTCCTAGAGCCAATCGATCACACCCAGTGGGAGACCCCCATAGTCACCCCAGTCAAGCCCGATGGGTCAGTGAGAATCTGCGGGGACTATAAGGCCACCATAAATTGCGCCTTACAACAAAGCGCCTACCCCGTTCCAGTAGTGCAGCACCTCCTACACTCACTGGGGAGAGGCAAGGTTTTTGCAAAGCTTGACCTGGTGCAAGCCTATCAACAGCTGCCGGTCGATGCAGAAACCACAGAGGCGCAGACCGTACTAACCCACTGGGGAGTGTTTCGCTGTAAGAGACTCCAGTTTGGAGTCAGCGTGGCTCCAGGAATTTTCCAGAGCCTCATGGAGAGACTCTTGCAAGTAGGTGCCCTACTTCGATGACGTACTGGTGTCAGCAGCCAACCAACAAGAATTAGAGGGTCGTCTAAGGGAAGTACTAACCAAATTCAAGGAGGCCGGGCTAAAGGTGAAAAAAGAAAAATACCAACTGCACACAGAGTGGGTCAAGTTCCTAGGATACTTCCTAGACTGACACGGCATCCACCCGACCGAAAAAAAAAACCAGAGCCATTAAAGAAGCCTGCACGCCGAAGAATAAAACAGAACTACAGGCATTTCTAAGACTGCTTAACTTTTATAATGTGTTCCTGCCCCAAAAGGCGACTGTGGCGTAGCCTTTGCATAGGCTTTTGGACAAGGCAGCCATGTGGACTTGGGGAAAACGTGAGGAAACCACCTTCAACAAAACCAAGGACCTGCTCACCTCGGATGCCGTCCTCATCCAATACAACGAGACCCTACCACTAGCCATCACATGGGACACATCACCTTTCAGCGTCGGCGCTGTCCTCAGCCACACTCTCCCTGATGGAAAAGAAGCACCCATTGCCTTCTTTTCAAGGAACCTCACCAAACCGGAGAGAAACTACAGTCAGCTGGACAAAGAGGCCCTGGCTATCGTTGCCGCAGTGAAGAGGTTCCACGAGTACCTCTATGGCTGGACGTTCACCATCATCACTGACCACAAGCCGCTGCTGGGAATCCTTGCAGGGAACTGGGCCACCCCAAACATTCTATCTCCTAGAATGACAAGGTGGTCTGAATTCCTTGCCGCCTACAGCTGCCGGCTCACACACCTACCCGGTAAGACGATCAACCACACAGACGCCCTGTGCCTCATGCCGCTACCAGACCCAGACACCGACCCAGCACCCACAACGGCCACCCTTAGCATACAGACTCTTTCTGATCTACCCGTAACCGCGTCAGACATTGCCCGCGAAACTAATAAAGACAAGCGTCTGGCGTGGGTGTTGCATTGGGTAGAGAAAGGGTGGCCGGAAAAAGATGACGATGAATCATTCAGGACATTTCGGAATTGGCAAGCAGAACTGTCATTACAAAAAGGTTGTGTACTTTGGGGGGATAGAGTTGTTATTCCGGAAAAATTACAAGAGAAGGTATTGGAGTTATTTCACGAGGGGCACCTGGGCATAGTTAGAACAAAAGCCCTGGCCAGGAGTTATGCCTGGTGGCCAGGGATGGACAAACAGATCGAGACTTGGGTGGCAGCATGCAAACGTTGCCAAGAAACCAGGCTGAGCCCTCCCGCCGCAGCAATCCTGGAATGGGAAAACCCCAGGGGACCATGGTCCAGGATACACATAGATTTTGCCAGGCCCACTAAGGGACACATATTCCTTATCACAGTAGATGCTTACTCCAATTGGTTGAAGGTAAGCAACGTGAAAACCACCACACGGAGGCCATGACCAAGGAACTCAGCAAGCTGTTCGCAACCTACGGCCTCCCAGATGTCATTGTGTCGGACAACGGGCCCCAATTTACCTTGCTGGAATTCGAAAAATTCCTAGCGGAACGGGGAATATGGCACACACTGACAGCGCCAGCACATCCGGCGGCGAATGGGAGGGTGGAACGAATGGTTCAATTTATGAAAAAAACAATCCAAAAAATTGAACACGGGGAAATCCAAGAAAAAATAAACAAAATGCTTTTTATACAACACATAACCCTGAACACACCAAACAACAAAAACCCAGCAGAACTATTAATGGGGATGAAATTAAGGTCCCCACTCGACAGGCTGCACCCCACATATAACCCAGAAAACCCCCCAAACTCCTCAAGCAAACACCGAATATTTACACCAGGCGACACAGTCTATGCCAGGGGTGGGCAATTAATTTCTGTCAGGGGCCACATGGAAAATCAGATCTGCGTTCGAGGGCTGAATCAATTTTATAAAAGGCCATTATAGATAGATAGATGGATAGATAGATAGACAGATTCTTCCGCTATGAATAAATGACTGTGTGTGTGTGTGTGTGTATGAATGTACCCCCTCAGCTTACACAAGTTGGCCACTTATAAGATAAAAAATAAATAAACGCCCACCCCCCCAAAACATAACTCCTCCGGTGCCCATGGATAAACTGTGAACCACCAATTAGTAGCAGGGCTGACCCTCCCTCTTGAACCAACGTCTAATTGGGGGGAGCAGACCGGCCTTCAGTCTCTTGCAAGAAACTGCTGGCTAACCTTGCAAACCGCTTGCCGAGGTATGTGTGTGGGGGGCTTTCACCTGCCTTTCCCCCCGCCCGCCCAGTGCCCATCCCACCGCTGCTTTTGCTGTTAAACCACGAGTCCTCCCGGGCGCTTGGGAAGCCCGCTCAGCAGAAAACATTTGTGCGCCTCTCCCAGGCCCTGCCCGCTCCGCCCAGCCAGGATGTCCACCACCGAGTGCGCTTCAGTCCGGCTGCGAGGTCCCGGCACCAGCACGCTGAGGGCGCCGCTATTCTCTCCCATCTTACCACAGGGAAAGGCCGTGCGTGGAGGTAGGTGTGAAGCACCTGCTGGTGCTTGGGTCTATGGGAATACACATCACAACAGCGGGTGTTAGAGGAGGAAGGAGGCGGCAGCGGCAGAGCCACTGCTGTTGCTGCTGGGGCTGCTGGCTGAGAGGTGAGGGAAAGGCTCACCCAGGGCACAGTGAGCCAGATGACCAAGAGCACACGGCGGGCCGCACCAAAGCCAGGCATGGGATAAAACCGCCCGAGTGGCGGGAAGAGGCAGATTGAAGCTGCAGCAACCGGCTCAAATATCTTGGTCCTGGGGAATCCCCCTCCACCGAGGCGCCTCGGTGGAGGGGGATTCTCCGGGGACCAAGAGATCTGAGCTGGCCGCTGCAGCTTCAATACGCCTCTTCCCGCCGCTCAGCTTCGCTGTCCCTTGGCGCTGGGTTCCGGAGCACAGCCCCAAGGTCTGCCGGCCGTGGTGGGGAGCCTGGAGCTGCTCAGCAGGTGGTTGGCTGAACCCCAGAGCACTCCTTTGGCACCGCTTCCCGCGCCCCCTTCCAAATCAAATGCGGCTCAGGCAAAATCAAGCGGGGCTCCATCAATGGCAGCCGCAAGGGCAACGGTCGGAGATCCTTCTGCAGTCATGATAGAGGGGTGGGGAGGCGAGCCGGCAGTATCCTGCACTCCTCCCACCTCAGCGGAGTTTCTCCCCGCGAAGGGACTGCGGCGAGATCTCAGCAGGTTTCAGCTCTCTTTGCTCCGCCGGGCTCCTGCCCCCGTTTCCTACTCCGCCTGACAAGCCCGCCAGGTGCCCTGCTCGCTCCCCACTGCCCACCCTCCACCTCAACTGCCTCCTCTCGATGTGTCTGAAAGCAGCCAAAATGTGGTCGTGGTTACATATGGACCAATCTTCGGCGGGCCGGATTAAAACGACCAACGGGCCGGATGTGGCCCGTGGGCCGTAGTTTGCCCACCCCTGGTCTACGTGAAGAACCTTACCGGGGATCCACTTTGGGTGCCAGCAACCATAACCCAAGTGACAGTTCCCCACTCGTACTTGCTGCAAACAACCGACAGACGAGCATGGAAACGACACATCGATCAATTAAGATCGAGAATAACCACGGGAAACACAACCGACACACAAACAGACACAGACAGACACCCAGAGAGAGAAGGGAACCCACATAACACAAACCAAGAGGGGAGGGAAGACCCTGAGAACCAACCACCAACAGAAAGAAACCAGCAATACTCACCGACAAGCAGCCAGCTTGAAGCCTCACCAGGGAGAAGCAGCAACAACCGCAGCTCAACCAGCCCGGGTAGACCGGGAGGAAGCTGTGACGAAAGGCCCGGTGAAACCTTCCAGGCGGTTCCATCGACGAGGCAGAGAGCAAGACAGAACCCGACTGAACCGGCCGGGAGCCAAGCATCAACTAACCTGCGCAGGTCAAGTAGGCAAGTATGAAGCCCCGCCTACTTATGGGATTATGTTACATAGGACCAGACCAAGAGGGGAGGGGTGTTCTGTATGGTCATTAACATACTTGTAAATGCCACGTAGCAATTGGTCAAGTGCACGGCGATCTGTTTGGTCGAGCAAGCCATACTGATTGGCCCGCTGCGAATCCCCCGCGATTGGTGGAAACTAATCGCGGGAGATTCAAAGTGGTGCCATTGGCCGCAGCCGCCACAGCCAAAGAATAAAAGCTGCTGTTTTTCCCTTGAAGCTGAGCCGATCTCGGGACCAAATAAAGAGCTGAAACTGAGTCACTGGCTCCAAGTCTCCTTTCCTGCGATGGACACGACATTTTATTGCAGCAATTCCGGTCCTGATAAGCAAAAATGCTATTTCCCAATTAAAGTCAGCACTGAGCGCGTCTGCCTCTCAGTGCTTTTTATGCTGTGCTTTAGTCCCTCCCAGCTAACAATCTGACATCAGCTGCTGCATTATCTACTTCCACACCTCCTCCCCATGCCTATTTGTCATTGCCTAATATTTGTTTACATTCCTTTCTCTCCCCTTGCTATCTATCCCTTCTGTATCCTTACCTATTCCCTCCCCCCCATCTATCTGAAACAGGATCATAAACCTCCACCAACTGATATCTCCAAAGCCCCACATCGTGGTTTACATCAACATGTGGTCCGGAAATAAGCCTGATGACTGATTAGTGTCCATGTGCCTCTCAGCTGTCTAGCTTTCTCAACAATTCAGCATAAACAACAGTCGTCCACACATCTATCAGTCCTGCAGCCCCAGCGATGTGTCGGGCTCTAAGTGAGTGCCAGACGTGAGTAAATTCCCAGAGCCCGACATGAGGCTCCTCTCTAACATGGATCTGCTTGCAAGATAAGGGAATGAATTAGCAGATGCATTGTTAGTCGTTTCCACCTTCCCAGCCACCTTTGCAGGATGTTTGGGATGAAACAATCTCTGCAACGGTGGATCTGCTACATCACCATGTTGTACCCAGGAAGCATCTGCCATAGGGTACCTCTTCCATTTCATGAGATACTGTAAAATCCCTCTATGTCTATGTGAATCCAGTGATGTGTCAGGCACATATAATTTTTACTTCACTGAAAGCCTTGGCTGGTTGTCTCATGCTGAGTTCCGTTAAAAGTTAGAAAGAACTACCACCTTAAAATCAATAGTCAAAGAAGTGCTTTTTGTTGATGCTATTGTTTATTGAAGTAAATCACATTCTAGGTTACTTTTGCCGAATGTCTATGGCTCTCTATGGAAGCAGACTGGAATAATTAAACTATGAATGTCTTAATTTCCCATATTGTGTTTTTTTTCTTTTATTCAATGGTTACCTATCGATTGGATGTAGGTAGCAGTCAGCATGAACCACTATCCCAGCAACTGTTGTAGCTCTGCAGCATAAACTACCATCTCCTTTACTTTTGTAGTGAAAAATGAGGGAACAAAGCTAAAATGCTTGAAATAATGGAATTTGGTGCCATACAGAATATAGATTTTTCCAGATGTTCTGAGTTTTGGAGTGTGTGGTAGACTAAAGCAAAACACTTTTGGACCTTTTTGTCCAAAAGACTTCCAAAACAGCTCAGGGTTGCATAAGTGCCATGAGTTCGCATGAAGCACCCATGAGATAGGTACATAAAAGTCAATGCAATTTTAGCATGACCAATTGAGTTTTAAAAGAGAAGTCTGAGGCCAACCTAATAATGGGTAGAATTATTTTTCTAGTGCTCTTGTGGCAGAAATTTGCACTGGTTACCTTGATACCAAGTTCGTTGCTCAAGAATTGCTTTGCCTGGTTTGTCTGGTGTTTGCAAGTGCAGTTTCAGGGGTGGGTTTCTACCGGTTCTGTCCACCTCGGTAGAACCGGAAGCTCTGAAGAGCAGCAGACATAGAACCGGTTCTATGTCTGCTGATGTTTTTGCCCACCTGCCCACCTGGGCTCTTACCTGATCTTTATTCCCTGCTTTTTCAACTTCAGCTGCCCTGTGAGGCACAGCTGCAGTTTAAAAAGCAGGAAAAGGAGGCTTTTTGAAAGGCTGCTTCTCTGCATGCAGGGTGCTGATGATGATTTACAGGCGTGCATGCGCAGCAAGCAGGGAAGCACATCATAAATCACTGAACCTAGTAAATCACCGAACTGGTAGTTAACCCTGTCAGATCCCATCCCTGTGCAGTTGCCTAAAAAAAATACACAGAGGGCACCTGCAAAAAGTACCAAGTGATCATAGAGCTGACTTAGGATAGCAAGCAACAAAGGCAGATCTTCTAACAGGGAGTTCAATCAGAATAGACTGGAAGGGACCTTGGAGATCTTCTAGCTCAGCTCAAGCAGAGACCCTATACCATTTCAGACAAGTGACTGTCCAGTCTTTTCTTAAAAACCTCTAGTGATGAAGCACCCATGACTTCTGAAGCTATTCCACTGGTTAATTGCCAACACACTTAGGATGTTTCTCCTTAATTCCAGATTGTTTCACTCCTTGATTTCCATTCATTGTTTCTTGTCTTGCCTTCTGTGCTTTGGAAAATAAGTTGACCCCCTCCTCTTGGTGGCAGACCCTCAAATAATGGAATATTGGTTCATTAAATATAAATGTAACAATTTTTAGTTTTAGTTTTACTACTATACAAAGAGAGAGGGAGAGTGGGAGAGTGGGAAAGGAAGGAGGGGGAGAGAAAGAGAGGGAGGGAGGGGAGACAGAGAAAGGTAGGAAGCTGTCTAGCTTGATTTAATTAGAATCAGATGGTGAAGACTGGACTTTTTTGGGGGGGGGGGTGAGAGGATCCCTATTGGGAAAGCAAGCCAATCATCTTCTAACCATTGTTTTTCTGAAGTACACCTTATCTTACTTCAGCATTTCACTTGTCCCTAGCCCCTTTTGTGGTGCAAGCTTTGTGAATTTTGGCACCGCCAATTCACATTACATTCTCGACCTTAGAACTTCACTTTGAAAAATGCACCCTCTTTAAGTTCCTTTGCAGTGACCTTTGATTCCAATGTCACTTAAAATGAAACAGTGATGGATATTATACAGTCCCTATAAAATCCCTTGCAATTACTACAGAAATTGTCCTGGGGGATAGATTATATGAGGCTACAGAAATCACAGCTTGAGAGGCACAGAGGGAGAGAAATACTACAGAGGACAGAGATTCTGTTATTTCTCCACTGAACTTTTTGTTCACAGGATTGTTGCCCAAGCTCAAAATGAAATAATTGGTTTCAAAGGTCGGGTCACATAAATGACTCTGCACATTTCTCTTTGGGATACTGAAATCAGTCACTGGTCAGAATCTGGCATCTTTCTACTGTCACTGTTCTCAAAACAACAGCCAAATTTAAGATTCTGTTTCACTCCAACACCTGCTGTTTTTGTGACCATATGGGAAAATATTTAAAAATAGTAATTTAGTTTTTTTAAAAAAAATCAGGAAACAGGAGGAATGAAATCATTCGTACTCCATTTTTCATGTTTGGTCTAACCACTGTAAAACAAGTGAAGGGGAAAGTCAGACTTGAATATTTTTTATATAGCCAATAGGTCATATAATAAAAACAAAGATATTTAGCATTGTCTTAGAACTTTTTCATGCTCGTCCTTTTGCAGCCCAACACATTTCACAGCATGAAAACTGCCTCAGCTGCCATTAGCTACAATAAGTTTTGCATCTGCTAATCATTGGCTCTTAACTCTTCACATTGCATTTTCATTAGTCTCTAATTAATGTTTCCCATCCCAGGCTTTCTTAACGCAAATATTTATGTGTCTTAGGAATTTCATAAAGATTAGAGATGAACTGGCTGAGATGCATAGATTCCATCTTGAGATTAGCCTATGAGGAAGAGGCTTTTGAAGGAAAACTACTTCCCCACATTGTTTCTCCACAATTATTCGCTGGTAGCATATAAATTCAAAATATCATTATAGTTGGTTGCACAGTCCCCAGTGTTTTGACTGGATTTGGCAATTTTGTACACCTACCAAGTCCTTTCCAAGGACTTGGAGTAGGCAGAAGTTGTTGTTTGATGCTGTCAAAAGGTATTGTTGCAGGATGTAAGCTGTTCCAAGTAAGGTTGACTTTTGTCATTGACTGATGGTGATTTGTCAATGCTGATATTGTTGGTACTCCATAAGTTTTGGGATTGCAACCAAGGTGCTTATTACTATTGGCACTATTTTTACTTTTCTTTGCCACAGTCATTCTATTTATATTGCAGATCTCTGAATTTAATGATTTTCCTCAGTTCTTTCTCTTTTGTTCTGCTATCTCCATATACTGCCACATCCACTCTCCAGACTTTTTCTTCTTTCTTTTCAACAGTTGTTAAGCCTGGACTGTTTTGTAGCCATCACTTGTTTGCTTGAATTCTAAAACCCCAGAGCAATTTAGCCTTTTTATTTTCTATTACTTTGTCTATTTTGTGGTCCCACCAGTTCTTATTTGTAGGCAAGTGGTATTTCTTGCAGATATTCCACTGCACTATTATTACTATTTTGTCATGCCATTGTTTGTAGTCAGTCTGTATGATTTTCTTGCAGTAGCTAACTTGGTGGTTCATTCAGCTTCTTTCTGGCATTTACTGTTATTGCTGTTTTCTCAATTCTGGCCCTGCAGGTATTTCTTCTTAAGGTTTCGACTTGTGCCACCAGAATTAGCCCCTCTGTTTCTTTCTTCAATTATCCTGGTCTTGGCCATTGCAAGATCTTGTTATCTCCTTTGCCTTCTATTTCTTTATGTACTGGCCATGTAATACTTTGCCTTACCATGCTTGTTTTCTATTCTTCACATAGTTGTTCTTATAGGTTTATTTGGTCTCTTCAGTATTTAAAAAGTCTTCATGGTATAGATGCAATGCATCCTTTTTGCTGTCCTTCAGATATTCTTCCAATGCCTTTTTTTCCTTCTTCACCTGTCTGGTGTAGTTTCAACATCCATGTTGTCCTGGGCTCCTTGCTAAATAGAGTCTGTCAATATAGCTGTGTGAATGAAGGCTATTATTCAGTATCATTATTTTTCTGGTCTTCCTATCCAGTGCTTTTGGTTCTGCTTGAGTTCAGTCCACTATCCAGTTAGTTATGCAACATATGGAATTGACTAAGTGCTAATTTCCTTGACAGCATTTCCTCCTCTAAGCCTTTAAGAACTTTTCCATTCTTATGATATATTAATTTCTAAAGTGCTTTTTTACTTCAGTGTGATGATGTTATCAGATTGAAGGATGCCCAGTTAGTGATCTTCTTCATCCAGCATCTTAATGTTTTTTTTTCCCTATAGGCTATCTTCAGTTTTCACTATTTCCCCCCTGTTGATTGTAAGAGTGGTACATTTGTCCACCAGATGTTTATTCCATTGCAACATCCTGAGTGTACATGTGGAGTGTTGAAAAGTAATTCTTTTCATATGGTGTTTTTCATACAGCTTCAGATTGTCCATGGACTGCATCAGCTACAACATTAATTAGCAATTTAAAAGTTGTTGGTAAGCAGGTAATTGTCCTGTAGTTGCCTGGTGCTGCCTCTTTTGTTTAATCTTTCATTATGAGACAGGTTTTGCTAGATGTTAGCTACTCTTCAGTTTCATCTCCATGCAATATGCTGTTAAACTACTTAGCTGCTAGTGGGTATAGACCAATCAGATGTTTCAATTGAAAATTATGCAGTGCATCTTCACTCGGTGCTGACTAATTCTTAATCTTCCTTGCCCTTTTATCCACCATTGTGCTATTATTACAAGTTTGTTCATTTCAGCTTCTTTTTAAAAAAATATATATCCACCTTCTTTTTCCAAACTGCATTATTGTTGTGTTTCTTTAGATTGCCTCATAGCTGTGCCCAGAACTGCACTGTTTCTTCTTTGTCAAATATTGCCTGGGTCATTGCATTCTCTCTAGTAGAAATGTTTCTGATTTGACTGAAATTGAAGATTTGGTCTATAGCATAGATTCAAGCTTCATATCTGCTGATCTTCTTGGCTTTAGTTATTATTTGCAGCATTAGTATTTCCAGTGCTTTCATGATTTTCCTTGATTCTAGATGATATACCTTAATCAGGTATTCTTTTATCTTCTTGTTTTCATCTTTTCTAGTTTGGTTCCATCTGATCTTTGCATGCTAATCTTATTTTCCAATCTAATCTTACATTTTGATGGTGTGCTGTTTAGATCTTTTTCTTCTTTGTTGATTTTGCATCCCACATATTTAGTTATAACTGCAGTTGTGCTACACATTAGTTGGTTTGTTTCCTGCAGTAAGGTGGTGCTTATCTTTGATAGCACAGTATTGGTGTCTTTTAATGCTTGTGCTAGCTGTTTTTTTTGGAAAAAGTTTAACTGCAGGCAACCTTATTTTGTTGTTTTTATGCTGTTCTAAATACTCAATTATTATTTGTTTCAGTTCCTGTTGCTAGCTGTCAGTGTCCTGTTCTTTCTGAGGAAAAGGTAGAGGAGAGAGTGCCTGATTTGGGAATGAAAACAATTCAATACTTGGCTTTCTCTACTTTTTGCAGTAGACCTCTATAACCTGAGCAACTTCTACCAAGGCTTCATTCCCTTTGTCCTGGGTAAACTTTTGCAGTTTTAACAGTTCTGTTCATATTTTATTTCATATTATAAATCAACACTGACGTGCCAGTCTCTGTTCTGTTATTTTTGATTGTGGATGTCCAGAACTGGTGCATTCCTTTTAGTTATCTTCTTCTTGTTGAATTTGATCTGCAATAACAGATCATTATTACTTTGTTTTCAGTCTTCATTTATTTGTGACTTTTCCTCCAGTAATTCTGCAGCTACTTTCACCCAACGTTCAGGAATTCCAACATCTAGCATAGTCTTTGTTGACCCAGATAGTGGAACATCTGCCATAGCTCTCAACCTCCTTGGAGCATGAAAACCCTACAATGATGTCAAACTAGTACCTCATTGGAGGATATATTATTATGTTGATAATTAGTGTAATTTTCAAATAGCCACAACAATCATGCTTCTTTCTCTTTGCTGTGCCTACATATGCATGATGTGTACACAAGACCATGTGCCAGTCACCATCTATCTAATTAACAAATGTAAATAAATAATAATACTTATTTTAAGTTGATATGATTCCATTTAAGCAGGGGTGGGCAAACTACGGCCCGCGGGCCACATCCGGCCCATTGGTCGTTTTGATCCGGCCTGCCAAAGATTGGGCAATATGTAACCGCGGCCACTTTTTGGCTGCTTTCAGATGCATTAAGAGGAGGCAGTTGAGGCAGAGGGTGGGCAGTGGAGAGCGAGCAGGGCACCTGGTGGGCTTGTCAGGCGGAGCAGGAAACGGGGGCAGGAGCCCGGCAGAGCAAAGAAAGCTGAAATCTGCTGAGGTCTCGCCGCAGTCCCTTCGCGGGGAGAGAAGCTGCCGAGCCGGGAGGAGTGCAGGATACTGCCAGCTCACCTCCCCGCCCCTCTATCGTGACTGCAGGAGAAGGATCCCTGAGCACTGCCCTTGCGGCTGCCATCGATGGAGCCCCGCTTGATTTCGCCTGAGCCACGTTTGATTTGGAAGGGGGCACGGGAAGTGGTGCCAAAGGAGTGCTCTAGGATTCAGGCAACCACCTGCTGAGCAGCTCCGGGCTCCCCACCACGGCCGGTAGACCTTGGGGCTGTGCTCCGGAACCCAGTGCCACGGGACAGCGAAGCCAAGCAGCGGGAAGAGGCGCATTGAAGCTGCAACAGCCAGCTCAGATCTCTTGGTCCTCGGGGAACCTCCCTCCACCGAGGCTCAGGCGCCTCGGTGGAGGGGGATTCCCCAGGACCAAGAGATTTGAGCCAGCCGCTGCAGCTTCAACCTGCCTCTTCCTGCCACTCGGCTCAGGCAGAGCCCCAAGCACCGCCGGCGGCGAGGAGCACGAGAAGCGCAACGGGGCCATGGGAAGAGCTGCGCCCCAAGGAGCGATTGGTGGCCGGAGCAGCCAGGACTGGCAGTGGTGGCAAGGGCCCGACCTGCGCAGGAGGGGCTGGGGCGGTTTTATCCCATGCCTGGCTTTGGTGCGGCCCGCCGTGCGCTCTTGGTCATCTGGCTCACTGTGCCCTGGGTGAGCCTTTCCCTCACCTCTCAGCCAGCAGCAGCAGCAGCAGCAGCAACAGCAGCGGCTCTGCCGCCGCTGCCTCCTTCCTCCCCTAACGCCCGCTGTTGTGATGCGTATTCCCATAGACCCGAGCACCAGCAGGTGCTTCACACCTCCCTCCATGCACGGCCTTTCCCTGCGGTAAGATGGGAGAGAACAGCGGCGCCCTCAGCGCGCCGGTGCCAGGACCTCGCAGCCGGACCGAGGCGCGCTCGGTGGTGGACATCCTGGCTGGGCGGAGCAGGCAGGGCCTGGGAGAGGCACACAAATTTTTCCTGCTGAGCGGGCGCCCGGGAGGATTCGTGGTTTAACAGCAAAAGCAGCGGTGGGATGGGCACTGGGCGGGCGGGGGAAAAGGCAGACGAAAGCCCCACACACACATAACTCGGCAAGTGGTTTGCAAGGTTAGCCAGCAGTTTCTCGCAAGAGACTGAAGGCTGGTCTGCTCCCCCCAATTAGACGTTGGTTCAAGAGAGAGGGTCAGCCCTGCTACTAATTGGTGGTTCATAGTTTATACATGGGCACCGGAGGAGTTATGTTTTGGGGGGTGGGCATTTATTTATTTTTTATCTTATAAGTAGCCAACTTGTGTAAGCTGAGGGGGTACATTCATACACACACACACACACACACACACACAGTCATTTATTCGTAGCAGAAGAATCTGTCTATCTATCTATCCATCTATCTATCTATAATGGCCTTTGATAAAATTGATTCGGTCCTCGAACGCAGATCTGATTTTCCATGTGGCCCCCGACATTACTTAATTGCCCACCCCTGCATTTAAGTAAATGGGAATCTGGAACTTAAATTTTTGTCCCCCAGCTTTATGGTTGCACCTTAAAAACGTGAAGCTGTTATTTGCAGATTTTTAGCATTCTTGCAATATGAAATATCGCTATAGTATGTATGTATGTATACATATATATGTAGTATATAGCAGTAGCACTTAGACTTTTATATTGCTTTACGTGCTTTAGAGCCCTCTCTAAGTGGTTTACAAAGTCTGCATATTGCCCCAACAATTTGGATCCTCATTTTACCACCTCAGAAGGATGGGAGGCTGAGTCAACCTTGATCCTGGTGAGATTTGAACTGCCAAATTGCAGGCAGCCGACAGTGAACAGAAATAGCCTGCAGTACTACACTCTAACCACTGCACCACCATGGCTCACCATGGCTCACCATGGTTATAAACAACAATTATTAATATGCTATTAAATTGATTTGATTTTGATTTGTCAATTGCTTACAAGATAATAGGTATAAGTATAAACATAGTTATGAATACATGGATACATATAAGAAAATAAAAGAAACAATAGGACAGGGACAGTAGACACTTTGGTGCGCTTATGCACTCCCCCTCCAGACCTCTTAGGAAAGGGGTGAGGTCAATAGTAGACAGTCTGAGGTTAAATTTTTGGGGGTTTGGGAAATTGCACTTTCAGCAGCTGAGGATTAATTTTTTTTAATGGATATGTTCATGAAGACAATTTAAAGGTTCTGCCACATCATTCAGATATGACAACCTTTATCTTCTTTTCTACCTCAAATGTTATTTGTCTTCCTGTTTTTTGTCTCACAATTGACACGTTCTAATCTCAGTGACATAATAGTATTAAGGTAAGATGAAGGCCAAAATAGCACATGGTCATGGATGGTTCTTTGTTTTCTTGATAGTGACACACTTTTTAAATACCATCTAAGTATTTTGCTTAAGATTGCTCCGTGTTTTTTTTTCAATTGAGAAACAAGTCATAACACCAAACTTAAAAAAATTACAGAGACAAAGAGAAAGAGAAAAATAAGCTAAGGATAATTGAAGCCCTACACATTTGATATATGCATTCAATATACTTGTGCAACACAACTGCTGTCTTGACTTTCAGACACACACACACAAACACACATACACACCATGAATCCTATTGATTACTAGCATGTACTTGGTTATAAGAAATGATTTCTGGAGTGATTATATCTTTCTTCCTTAAAATAAATAGTCTCTCTGAGGAAAATATTGGGCCTAAAAGAGCTTGCTGCTGTGTGTTGTGCTGTTATGCAATATTATGCCACAAACTCTGTAGATTTGGGACATCCGTGCAACATTGCAACATGTACAAGAAAGCAATATTCCTGATACCATTCTTACTCTCTTTACTCCATTGCTATTGTAATGTTAATTTTAAACTATAACATATGACCTATTTAAATTTCTAAATAGTTCAACCCATTTTTTCCAGGAATCCAAGGGTTATTCTGATCAACTGTTCTTTGAAAATTGTAACCAGTCCTATAATTTAAATTGGCTCCCATTCCTCTACCTTTTTTCAAGAGCTCAAGCCCCAAGCTTTTGGAAACATCTGAACAGGCTCTCTAAATCTTCCCAAATAAGAATATTTTATCCTTCCTCTGTCTCTCTCTCTCTCTGTCTCTCCTCTCTCCTGTCTGTCTGTCTGTCTGTCTGTCTGTCTATCTATCTATCTATCTATCTATCTATCTATCTATCTATCTATCCATCTATCTCTCATCTATTTCTCATTTATCTCTCTCTCATCTCTCTCTCTCTTATCTATCTATCTATCTATCTATCTATCTATCTATCTATCTATCTATCTATCTATTCTCTATCTCTCATCTATCTATCTCTCATCTATTTCTCATCTATCTTTCTCTCATCTATCTATCTCTCATCTCTCTCATCTCTCTATTTCTCTATCTATCTATCTATCTATCTATCTATCTATCTATCTATCTATCTATCTCTCATTTATCTATTTATCTCTCATCTATCTATCTATCTATCTATCTATCTATCTATCTATCTATTTATTTCTCTATCTCTCATCTATGTATATCTATCTCTCATCTATCTCTCTATCTCTCATCTATCTCTATCTATCATTTATATCTATCATCATCTATCTAATTTCTATTTATTCATTTTTCTTTCCTGTTTGCCTTACTCTAATACATTCATCTCTCTTTTGTCAGAGAGAAAAATGACAATGAGCTGATCTCCCTTCTTCTTGCTGCTTTTCTCCAATTAACAGAAGGAGCCACTTCCATCAGCTTCTAGATATTGACATTATTCCAGGCATTATTCCACTCTGAGTCCACTGACTATGTTCCATTGGAAAGACAACTGAGCACTAATGTCCAGGACTCCTCTTTCTCTAAAGAGCAAGCTCTCAGTGGATCATTCCTCCACGACAGAGCCCAAAGAAGACAGAGAGAAGACAAAGGAACAAGCCACAATAAAGCCCCATCTAGTAGGTAAATGGCAGTAGAAATTCCTGGCAAAAGTGGTGGAATGATGTACAAAGCTTCCATATATATATATATATATTTTAAAGGTTATTTCAGAAAGACTCATGAAATGGGGAAGTTGATTTGCTTTGCACTTCCCTGGCAAACTGGGAGGACTTAAGAGCAATGAAAGCAGACAGAATGTAATTTGGCTCTTTCGATTTGGGAACAGATTTAGTACAATGAGGATCAATGAGGAAACCCACCACAGCAATATGTATTTTAATATATTATTATATTTCATGTTTGTAAAAAATCAATTTCAATTATAGACTGGTTTACAAACTGTGGTATACATTTAGAGAAGCATATGGCCATCAAAGCTCCACAAAGCCTCTCATAAAAAAGTGAACAACCACGAGCCAGTGTGTTATTGTCACTTTAATATTAAGTGAATACCTATAATTCTTGCCATGTCTACCTTTATCATCAGTTTCTGATAAACTCCCCCTACCCCTTTGTAAATAGCTCATGCAGAAATAATCTGAGGGAATATTTTAAACTTCCAGGTGGACTAGAAATCATGCAAAGAGAAGTTCCCATCTTAAGAAAAGAGAAATATTGCCTCTTTAAAAAAAAAAAAAAAAGATTCAGCTCTTGAATCATTTCTCCAAGCAAATATTCCATATCCTCCCAGAAGACTCTCCCTGACCATCATAGAAATAGTCGTTCCTGTTCTGGAAAGCAGAGAAATTAAAAAAAAAAATAGATTGTATCAATGAACCTGACCCTATACATTCATAAAAATTGAGAAACACACTCCTGTAGCTAACAGCTTCAGCTCATGTACTTGCGAAACATGTTATTATTGCTGCTAATCAATACAAATTGATTAAAATTGATTAATTGAAAATCAAATGAGAAAATATCTGAGATAGGGAGATACTGTTTAGGCATTGTTCCCCTGTTGGTCATTGAAAAGTCTGTGTGAAAACACCTGCCAGAAATGCATGCATGCCTGATTATCAGTTTAAAATCTTTGTATTGGTATCTCTGAATTCTCGGTGGTGGGTGGGTTTCTCCAGAGTAGTTTTTGTTGTGAATGAATAAAAGTGTTAATAAAGTTATCAAGAGCTTGAAGTCAAGTGCAGGGTTCTGGTCCTGCACTTCTGATTGGCCGATAATGGCGACATCAGATCAGGTCCATTCAAGTGAATCTGATTGGCCATTAATGAGCCTCTCCCATTGGTTAATGGAGCTAGCGCTCCCAGGTTTTCATTGGTTGAATATTTAATAAGTTGCCTATATAAGGAGGGCCATTGCAGCCATTGAGCTGAGCTGTCACACCATGTTAATAAAGAGTTTTGAAGTTCACTGTTTCACTGGCTCGTCTCCATTCTTCGCGCCCACGCTCAGTACCTAACACTGGTGACGAAGGTGGGATGTGGAGACATTGGAGCTGACTGAACAAGAAGAACGATAACCGAGCACGTGGCTGAACGCACAACGGCGGAACCATGTCCGGCGGCGTCATACCACCCGCTCCATTCGACCCAGCGCAAGAAGATTGGGACTCTTATATGGATCGTTTCCAAATGTTCTTAGAAACCAACAATTTGAAGGATGCCACTACTGGAAAGAAACGGGCAGTATTCCTAACACATTGTGGGCCGACCGTATTCAAGATGGCCAAGGCATTAGCGAAACTGGCAGAAGTGAAGTCTATGGACGTCCTCGAACCTCTACTGAGGGCCCACTACACGCCAATCGTTACAACACTCGTCAGAAGGCATGAATTTTATCAAAGAAGTCAACAGAAGGGTGAAAGTGTTGCAAATTTCATAGTGGATCTCCGGAATCTGGAAGGCCTATGTGGGTTTGCCAATCTCAAAGAAGCCTTAAGAGACAGAATAGTTCTGGGATTGGATGCATCACACATCCAAAGCAAGTTGATGGCGAAAGGCGACATCGGCCTTGCCGATGCTATCGCTGAGGCTACTGCAGCAGAAGCAACCAGGAAGTTGGCTGCCCGAATGCGCCGCAACCGTGCCCCAGTTCACCAACCGACCTGCGAAATTTCATCTCAGTCAGAAGGGCAGCTCCTAACGGCCCACCACGAGGACCTTTCTTCGTCATCAGACAGCGACGAAGAAGAGGTCCATTGACTAAGGTCCGAACGGGATCAACGCCAGAAATCTCAATATCAATGCGCTGGTTGTGGGGCAAGCCACCCCTGATCAGAATGCAAATTCCTCGACGCGCTCTGCCATGTGTGCGGGAAACGAGGCCATATCGGATGGATCTGTAGAAGCCAAATAGGACCCAGCCAGCCCTCGAGGGGGGCTAACTATTGCCAACCGACAGGAAGCCGTCCTGTAAGGTGAGAACCAGTGAACCACCAATGGAACAACCACTCCTACAGAAACAAAACCATAAACCGCCCCACGAAGTGAGAAGAGGCTTACCAAACTATCACGATCGGTCACGCCTCCTCTTTGGATGCCAAGAAGATCCGAGTGAAAGTGGCTATCGAAAACCAGCCTTGCCTGATGGAAGTCGACTCAGGATCATCTCTCTCAATGGTTTCATGGAAGACCCTCAAGCAACTCATCCCTACCATCCGGCGACAAGATCTCCGATTCCAAAGACTCATACTCAAAGACTATCAAGGGAATCGGATTCCAGTCGCAGGATCCAGTCAAGTCCGGGTATCGTTCAAGAACCGTACAGCATTCCTACCCCTGACTGTGATCGACAAGGACCGGCCTAGTCTGCTAGGCCTCCAATGGTTTGCTCCGCTCGGAATTGAGGTGGCAGGCATTCACCGAATCGGTAGCAGTAACTGGGAAGAGGACCTCGTCCAAGAATTCAAGGACGTCTTTGCAGAAAAACTAGGCAAGTACAAGGGGACCCCGATATCATTTAACCTCAATCCCAAAATAGCTCCCATCCACCTTAAGCCTCGTTGAGTGCCATTTGCCCTTAAACCAAAGATTGACGAGCAGCTTGATAAATTGATAGCCCAGGGTGTGTTAGAACCAACCGATCACTCTCCCTGGGAGACCCCAATTGTTACACCCATTAAGCCAGATGGTTCGATAAGAATTTGTGGGGACTACCCTGAACCACGCCCTTCAAGAAAACGCATATCCGGTACCGGTGGTGCAGCACCTCCTCCATTCCCTGGTGGGCGGAAAAGTCTTCGCTAAACTAGACTTAGCCCAGGCATACCAACAACTGCCTGTAGACAAAAAAACGGCAGAGGCACAGACAATCGTTATGCACCGAGGTGCTTTTAAATGTACTCGACTCCAATTCAGAGTGAGCGTAGCCCCGGGAATCTTTCAAAGTTTGATGGAAAGACTATTACAAGGAATAAAAGGCGTTGTTCCATACTTTGATGATGTGTTAATCGCTGCACCTACCCCAAAAAATTTTACGAGAACGCCTGAGGTTGGTTCTTTAGAGATTCAAAGTCACAGGGCTTAAGGTTAAGAAAAACAAATGTAAACTATGCACTGATCGTGTCGAATTTTCAGGATATTTGATTGACAGTAATGGCATTCACCCAACTGATAGCAAATTGGGGGCAATCAAGAACGCCCCAAAACCCCGAAATAAAGCCAACCTCCAGGCGTTTCTAGGCCTTATCAATTTTTATAATGTTTTCTTGCCGCACAAAGCAACCGTAGCCGAACCCCTACATCATTGATTGGACAAGAAAGCAATCTGGGTATGGGGACATAGAGAAGAGTAGGCGTTTCAAAATGTAAAAAAATTATTGACTTCTAACACTATACTAATGCAGTACAATGAGACTTTGCTGTTAACGATCACGTGTGATGCATCGCCTTTCGGAGTAGGTGCCATTTTGAGCCACGTTTTGCCAAATGGTAGCAAAGCCCCTGTTGCCTATTTCTCGAAGACGCTTTCAAAAGCAGAACGCAATTACAGTCAGATTGATAAAGAAGCCCTTGCCATTGTGTCTGTCAAGAGATTTCATGAGTATGTATATGGCCGAGCCTTTACTATAGTGACTGACCACAAACCTTTGCTGGGAATAATAGCGGGAGATAAGCCAACCCCCTATATATTATCTCCCAGAATGACTCGCTGGTCAGAATTCTTGGCTGCTTATAATTATCGGCTGCAACACCGCCTGGGGAAGGCCATTCCCCACGTCAATGCATTGAGCTGAGCACCGCTTCCAGAGACCATTGATGACTCCGCGCCTACAGTGACAATGTTGCAGATCAAGACACTTCGAACACCGCCATTAACAGCCTGAGATATCGCAATGGAAACGAAATGCAACCCCACCTTAGCACGAGTTCTCAGTTGGGTCAAGGGCGGATGGCCATTGGACCAGATACCTGATGACTACGCCCCATTCAAGAGTTGACAAATGGAATTGTTTTCACAGAAGGGCTGCATTATCTAGGGAGATAGAGTCATTGTCCCAGAGCGGCTACAACGAGCGGTACTAAGAACCTTGCACGATGGCCACCCCGGCATCGTGCGCATGAAAGCCCTCGCACGTAGCTACGCATGGTGGCCGGGCATCGACAAGCAAATCAAGACGTGGGTCAAAGCTTGTCACAAATGCCAGGAAGTAAGCAACGCCCCACCGAAAGTGATCCCAACCGAATGGGAAACACCGCGGGGACCCTGGTCCCATATTCATCTGGACCTTGCAGGACCTACCAAAGGCCACACATTCTTGTTAATAGTAAATGCCTACTCGAACTGGCTCGAAATCTATGAAATGAGGAATACAACAACTGAAGTGGTCATCAAGAAACTAGACAGACTATTTACAACACATGGATTACCAGATGTTCTGGTATCCGATAATGGACCCCAATTTACCACGTTGTCCTTTGAGCAGTACCTGGCGGACCGCGGTATTCGCCATGCGCTGACTTCGCCGGTGCATCCTGCGGCTAACGGAAGGGCTGAGCGCATGGTACAATTCGTCAAGAAAACACTACACAAAATGGCCTATGACAATATCGAAGAAAAAATAAACCGGATACTCCTTTTGCAGCATATCACTCCGCACAGCGTCACCAACAAAACTCCCGCCAAATTGCTAATGGGGTGGAAGCTCCGTTCCCACCTCGACTGACTACACCCATCGTACGAACCTGAGAAACCACACGGATCCAGCGGGCGATGCCGTACCTTCCAGGTAGGTGACTTAGTATTCACTAAGAACTTGTCGGGCGATCCGTTGTGGGTCAAGGCAGCTGTGGTCCAAGTAACCGGCCCTAGATCATACCTCGTGGAGTGTTGCGATAATAGACTATGGAAGCGCCACATTGATCAGCTATGATCAAGGCTACAGTCAGGAATCTCCGAGTCCCCTGATATCCAAACTGAGGGGGGAGGAGATACAGAGGAAGATGAACTTGGAATAGCAGAAAGTCTTAATGATAGAAACGACGGCGAAACGGAAACACGTGAAGAAGAATCGGGGATGGGAGTGAGCTCGCCTCATGGTGATACCGAAGATGTTGGTGACAACGAGAATTTGAACTCAGAGTTAGAGACACCCCTTTCACCAGATAACGTCCTACCTCAACAAGATTGCAGCCAAATACCGGGTGCAATACAAAAATCAAATAGACTAACAAAGCAACCGGCCTACCTCAAGGACTATGTAACCGCACCCAGTAAACGGAACCCGGGGGGAAGGGGTGTTGTGAATGAATAAATGTGTTGTTAAAGTTATCAAGAGTTTGAAGTCAAGTGCAGGGTTCTGGCCCTGCACTTCTGATTGGCCGATTATGGCAACATCAGATTGGTCCGTTCAGGTGAATCTGATTGGCCATTAATGAGCCTCTCCCATTAGTTAACGGAGCTAGCGCTCCCAGGTTTTCATTTGTTGAATATTTAATAAGTTGCCTATATAAGGAGGGCTGTTGCAGCCATTGAGCTGAGCTGTCACACCATATTAATAAAGAGTTTTGAAGTTCACTGTTTCACCGGCTCGTCTCCATTCTTCGCGCCTACGCTCAGTACCTAACAGTTTTTATTGTGATGTGGAAGGATGGGTTTCAATTTAAATGATGTAGGATAGAAGGATGCAGGTAATAAACATTCTGTAATTCTGTAAGCTCTGAGCAACATGTCAACAAATTTGACTGGTGATGAAAAGATTCAGATAGAACCTTTTCATTAATGAAAGAAGACAACTTGAATAGGACCTGATATGGATTAAAACACTATGGATCACCAGTTCTGATCAGAGGAGGAAAAACAGACATTTGGAAGTTGTATCAGTTGTCAGTCGAAAGAATTGAAAAGCAAAATGTGCAAGATAGTACTCCAAAAACTGAAAAAAAAGGTTTGAGTGTGAGAGACTGAAGCATGAGCAAAGATGGAACCACAGTTTATCTTCCCTTAATAGCTCACTACATTGTAAAAGCAAGACAAAGAAAAAGGCAGACATAATGGAAATTGCAATATGACACTGGCATGTTTTTGATAAACACATTTTGATGACCTTCTTATTTATTCTTTCCTCATGGGTCAGCAGAGCAGAGCATCTGAGAATGTCAGCTGAGAATGTCAGTGAATAGTAACTCTTTGGCCTACTGGACCACAGCATCACAGTGAATCTTTCCCATTATCAGTCAGGGTTGATTCATCTTGTTGTGAATGTTTTCTTATAAGGGCGCTCTAAGCAGTTCATGTTTGTGTGTGTGTATGTGTGTGCATGTGCGTGTAGTGGAGGGGAATCTCATAGGTAGTGATGCAGCTCGCATATATATGGGGAGGTATTTTTTATCTATAGCACATGTATGCTAGAAAAATAATAATTGCAGAATTCATACCAGGTTAACTGCAGAATTCTTTGGGTATTTTGAAATGTAGTTTTTCTGGGGTGGAAAGCATGTATATAACACTGACATAAATTTGTTTTGTGGTGATTCGTGCATTTCAAGCATGGAATTTTTAAACAGATCCTTAATTTTCAAAGCTTGAATCTAAGCAGCAGTTTTGTTAGCATGATGAAAATGGTTTGACAACCACTTTTGGGGGGGACTTGGGACTTCCCAAAAAGTCTCTACATCCCAAACCCAAAAAGAGTAGAATCTGCTGGGATGTTTTTAAGAAAAGCCAATATTAGCTAGGTACAGGATAAAGCAGATGATGGCATAACCTAGCAAACTAGAAAAATGCCCAACAGGTGTGTTACCAGGGGAAATTATTTTTAAAAAGGATCCAGTCCAACAACACAGTTTTCTGTCTGAATTGCTAAATTAATGTCTGAAAAGCAATTTCCTCAAAGGATTTTTTTTCCTGCAAAGGAGGCATCTTTTATTTCAATATCATCCTCAGAGTGTATTAGAATCTCAATCAGTGATGTTGTGAACTCGAATTATTTTTGTAAAGTGGCAGGGCATATTGCATTCTACTACATGTCCCCTGGTCCATCAATCTATGGCTAAGTTGTTGTCTGCTTATGCAGCTCACATTTTTACAGCATTTCCCATTTCATCCCAGAGAGTTAGTTTGATGTAGAAATTAAGGAACAAGGGAAGAAACTATAGGAGTTCTACTGCTGCTTTAGACATGAAGCCAGTTCAGTGACTATGAGCCAGTCAATCTCTCTCAGCCCTAGAAAACAAGCAGTGGCAACCACTTCTGAAGCTTTATCAAAAAACCTGCAGGAACCTGTCTATCAAATCATCAGGAATCAAATTGGACTTGAAAGATAGATAGATAGATAGATGGTAGGTAGATGTTGATGATAGATGATAGATAGATTGATTGATTATAGATACAGATGATAGATAAACAATTGATAGATGAAATAGATAGATAGATAGATAGATAGATAGATAGATAGATAGATAGATAGATAGATATATAGATAGATAGATAGATAGATAGATAGATAGATAGATAGATAGATAGAAAGAAAGAATATATATATGGATGGATGGATGGATACACACACACACTTAGAAGATGAATGGCCCAGACCCATCAAATGTGTCTCATTATGTTAGCCCAGAAGCATCAGCGTCACATGGATAGCTAAGCTACAGGAAGAGGCTCTGGGAAGCCATATCTGAGTACAATGATCCTGTTGGCCTTGACTCCCTTACCTGTTTCAGAAAGTGGTTGTTGCTTAATTTAGAATTACCACTCTATTTCCTCATCTGAAAAAGTCCCCAGTGGATAAGTTTCTTCTTGCCCTGTTCCCTAGGGATTTAACTGAAGTGAAAGAAGCCTAAGATACTGCAGACAGATGAGAAAATTGTTATACCATGGAAATTAGTGACTCATATATTTTTCTGAAATGACAGCAAGGCATCAAAATTTCACACACTAGCCATAAATTCCTTTCAGAAAAAAATTAAATACCATCTTTTCTTGACAAATTGACTACAAATGTAAACAAAACAAAATGTTCAGCAGTAGTTTTTAAAAATGTACTTTCATCTGAATAATTATTTAAAAAGCAAATGACTTTATTTGAAAGTTGTTATTCCAAGGACAAACAATTCTAATCCCCCATCTTGTCCCCATCAGGATTTAGTTAATAATTACAGCTGCTTTACATAATTAAAATAAGATATGTCCAACTGAGTTATCATTTATTTGCAGTCAATGTTCATGAACCAGGGGTTAGACCAGGGGTCCCTAAACTTGGCAACTTTAAGACTTATGGACTTCAACTCCCAGAATTCCTCAGCCAGCATTGAGGTCCACAAGTCTTAAAGTTACTAAGTTTGGTGACCTCTGAGTTAGACTGACATTTCCTCTTTACTCACTTGCTGATCTGCAGCATTTTAAGCTTGAATTTTCATTAAAATCATATACTGTTACAATAAGCAATCTGGTATTTTCAAAAGATCTTCTACATACTTATAATTGATCGTATGATTATCAATGACATTGAAATGTATTTTTTTAAACCTCTTAGTATGATTGCACCTGATTTTGCTGATAATGATCATAACCTTTTTCCACAGTTGTCAGATTTGGCAGTTTGACTAGTTACATCCCATTGTTAGGCTAGGCTAGGTCTCTCCTACCAAGAAAATGATGATCAAGATAAGGGCAATTGTTTGAAATTGCATAAATGTTTCCTCTGACACTAGCCAATGGAAGTCTAAGAGGGAAAATTGTGACTCTGCAATGTTCACTAAGCTCCTAATGCTGAATGTAGACCTCAATTCATGACCCTTAATGATCGTGAGTCATAATGGCCATTAAATGAAAGGACCAAGTGATCACTTCACTTTTAATGAACCCCATTCCTGCTCTCCTACAATGTGGTCCTTAAGTAGACCCTGGGTGCCTCAGGGGTGGGAAAAACCCAGGGAGGTCAAGGCCAGGGAAGGCTCACCTGCCCCAAGACCTGTCATGCCCCTGTCAGAGCCTGAATCTGTGGGGAAAGATGAGCTGGAACTGAAGCCAACAAAGATTGAGGGAGTGGCTTCATTGGCTTTGGAGGAAAATGGGGAAGAGCAGGCCCAGTCAAGTGATTATTTGATAACATGTATAAGTATAAACATGGTTATGAATACATGAAATGGACACGAATGAGAAAAATAAAAAGAAACAATAGGACAGGGATGATAGGCACGTTGGTGTGCTTATGCAGCCCCCTACAGACCTCTTAGGAAAGGGGTGAGGTCAACAGTAGACAGTCTAAGTGTTGTATTCACAGAACTGACTGCAGTCCCCACTCAGGTCCACAGTTCTGGCGGGAGCGCCGATCGCTCCCATTGGCTGATGCCGTTTGTCAGCCGGCTATAAAAGGAGCTGTCAAACGCATCAGCTGTTGCTGCCAGCTGATCTGCCTTGTTAGCTTCAGCAGCCGTGGCAACCCTTTATTCATTGAATAAAGCCTTTCTGAACGAACACTCTGAGTCTGCCTCATATCTCCGCCATTCCACAACACTGGCGACGAGGGCGGGATACTATAAGAGGCTACCCGACGTTCTAATCGCTGAGCTGATCACTAAAAAAGAGCAGAGCCACCGAGAGATGACAGCTGCAGCCTCTTACGCTCTCCATGAGCGCGAAGTTTAAAAGCCTCCACAGCTGAGGAGACAGATGCCGCCTGACAGTCGCAGCCGCAAATCGCTCTTCTAAGAGCACGATTTTTAAAGCCTTCACCAGCTGAGGCGACAGACGCTGCCACCTCACGATGAGTACTAGCCCAGCATTCCCACCTTTCAAACTGACTACTAAGACGTGGGAGTCGTACAAGAATCGCTTCATCTGCTTCTTAGATGCCATTGACCTCACAGACAGCACAGACCACTGGAAAAAAATCTTACTTTCTTAGTTTTTGTGGGGCTGCAGTTTTTGACACCGCTACAGCGCTGGTAGCCCCTCGCTCTGTTAGAACTATTCCCTGGGAGGAGCTCCAGGAGGTCCTCTCCAACCACTACTCCCCTAAGCCTTCCCAAATTGTTAGGTGACATGCCTTTAGGATGAGGAATCAGTCTGAGGGGGAGTCAGTTAGTGAGTATATGGCAGCTGTGAGTATTGCGATCAGCTGCCCTACAATGTGGGTTCAGAGACTACCTAGAAGACATGCTCCTAGATCAGATTGTCTGTGGGGTCAGGGATTTGAGGCTTCAAAGACGTTTGCTAGCTAAAAAAGACTTGCCATAGCATAGCAATTGAAGAAGCCCAAGCTGCTGAGCTATCTGCTCAATCAGCAGCTGAAATTCAAGGAACCCCTATCAGGCAAGGAAGTTCATCTATCCACTCTGAGGAAGTTTCCCTAGATGAAAATCCTGAAGACACAATGGACCACCTTAGAGAGCAGAAGCCCGCCCTTGAAGGCCCTAGGCAAAAGACCAACCTCACCCCAAGCAGCAACCTATCTGCCTGAGCTGTGGAGGTACCCATCTTAGGGCATCCTGCAGGTTCAGGAATGCAATCTGCCTGAACTGTCAAAGGAAAGGCCACCTAGCTAGGGTCTGCCAAGCAGGGAGAACTTTTCCTCAGAGACCTCAACCTACTGCTAATTTTCAAAGGCAAGTTGAGGATTGCTATACCTACTACCACTCAGACCACACTTCTAAAAACTCTAACAAAATAAGTATCTTTGTTTTTTCAGAAGGTAAGCCTTGCAGGATGGAGGTGGACATGGCATCTATACTCTCATCATCTCCTGGGAGACCCTGAAGAAGATGCATCCCAGAATTTCCAAGAAGAAGCTCCTGAAATGCCACCTGACCCTGTGGGATTACCAGGGCAAGAACATCCCTGTCCTCGGGATAGGCAAGTTTTTAATTCAATTCCAAAACTTCAAAGGCCACTTGCCTTTGGTGGTAGTAGATGGTGCCCTCCCTAGCTTGCTGGGACTAGATTGGTTCCCTTCTCTTGGCCTTAGCATAACTGGTATCCATGCTGTTTCAACCTCTGAAGTAGTCACCCTATTCAGGGATTATTCTGATGTGTTTAGCAATGAATTAGGTTGTTATTCTGGTACCCCTATTTCATTTAATGTGGACCCACAGGCAACTCCCATTCGCCTTAAGCCATGCAGAGTACCCTTTGCTATCCGCCCCAAGTTAGACATAGAATTAGATAAATTGTTAAAGCAGGGGGTGCTTGAACCAGTGGATTTTGCAAGGTGGGAGACCCCATAGTCACCCCACTTTAAAAAGATGGCAGCGTGAGAATCTGCACTGATTACAAGACTTCCCTCAATTGTTTCCTGCAAGTCAGCGCATACCCTGTCCCTGTCATCCAACACCTGTTACACACTTTTGAGCCTGGAACTATCTTTGCCAAATTAGATATGTCCCAGGCCTACCAACAGTTTCCTGTTGACAACCAGACTGCAGAATTACAAACCATAGTCTCCCATAGGGGTGCATTCAAGTGTAAACGCCTCCAATTTGGTGTTAGTGTTGCCCCTGGGATTTTTCAGTCCCTCATGGAGAGACTTCTCCAAGGATTCCCAGGTGTAGTCCCTTATTTTGACGACATTTTGGTTTCAGCTATGGATAAGACACAACTAATACAAAGGGTCAGAGCAGTCCTTGACAGGTTTAACAGCATGGCCTCAAACCAAAAAGGGAGAAGTGCACCATTGCCACTAAGCAAGTGGACTTTCTAGGTTACAGGATTGATGCCTCTGGTGTTCACCCAATTGAGTCCAAAGTCAGGGCTATCCATGATGCACCCACGCCATCCAACAAGACTGAACTCCAAGCTTTCTCAGGGCTTCTAAATTTTTATGCTGCATTCCTTCCTCATAAAGCATCTATCGCATAACCTCTGCACAGATTTTTAGATAAACAGTCCCCCTGGCATTGGGGACTAGGGAAGCCCATGCTTTCAAATCAGTCAAATCCTTGCTTACATCTGATGCAGTTTTAATCCAATTTAATCATCAGTTGCCCCTAGTCCTGGCAGCAGACACTTCCCCCTTTGGTGTAGGGGCAGGTCTTAGCCACAGGCTCCCTAATGGCTCTGAGGCACCAATTGCCTTCTTCTCACGAACCTTCTCTGCTGCAGAAAGAAACTACGGCCAAATTGATAGAGGCTTTGGTTGCTGTGGCTGCTGTTAAAAAGCTTCACGAATTCCTTTATGGTCACTACTTTGAATTTATAACAGACCATAAACCACTTCTAGGCCTTTTGTCAGGGGACAAGTAAATCCCACAGGTCCTATCATCTAGGATGACCAGGTGGACTCTGTTCCTGGCTGCATATTTATAGAAACCAGTGCATCGCCCGGGCAAGAACCAGTGCATGCTGATGCCCTCAGCCACTGCCCCCTACCAGTGCCTGTCGAAGACCCTGCACCCATACACTCCATTTTTGAGGTCAACTAACTCAATTTGCCTATTACAGCTGAAGACATTGCAATGCACTCCAAAAGAGACAGGGTAATTGCCCAAGTTCTGGACTGGGTGGGAAGGGGGTGGCCTGAAATTCAATACACTCCTGAATTTATGCCATTCAAGATTCGCAGACAAGAGTTGTCATCCCTGCAGGGTTGTTTGTTGTGGGGAACAAGGGTGGTCATTCCTGCCACTCTACAAGAACCAATTTTAAAGGTCCTTCACGAAGGCCACCCGGGCATCGTAAGGATGAAGGCCCTGGCCCGCAGTTATGTGTAGTGGCCAGGCATGGATGCCCAAATCTCCAGCTGGGTGAGCTCGTGCCAGCCATGCCAAACTACCAGACCAGCCCCACCAGCAGCCACCTCTGCCAGGTGGGAGGATGCTGGGAGCCCTTGGTCTCACCTGCATATCGACCTGGCTGGACCAGTGCATGGGTGGACTTTCCTAGTTTTAGTGGACTCTTTTTCTAAATGGATTGACCTGGCTCTACTTCCTTCCATAACCACTCTGGCCATTACTAGGGCCCTGACCCGTGTATTTGTCACCCATGGCCTCTCTGATACACTGGTGTCAGACAATGGCCCCCAGTTCACCTCTTGTGAGTTCGAAGTATTTGCTGCCAACCTGGGTATCAGGCACATCCTCACAGTCCCTTTTCATCCTGCTAGCAACGGGATGGCTGAGAGGGCAATTAGGTCAGTAAAGGAAGCATTAGCTAGGTTTGGCCAGATAGACTAGCACTCCAAACTATCCAAATACCTTCTGAGCCAGCATACAACCACCTTGGACAGATTGTACCCCCATTACACCCCTGACACCCCCTTGGGTTCTGACAGCCTTACCAGGGAATTTGCCCTGTATGACCTGCTCTACGCCAGGAATTATGCAGGGGACCCGTTATGGGTACCAGGACAAGTTATATCAGTTACAGGGCCAAGATCCTACAGGGTCTTCCTAGACTACAGTCATATGTGGCGCAGACACGTGGACCAGCTAAGGAGGCATTGGAGAGGATCAACTGATGACTCCCAGCCGAGCGACTCGGTCTACCCAGCCAACGACAATGATTCCCAGCCAGGTGACCTGGTCTACCTGTCAAACTCTGAGAGGCCGGTTTACCCAGCAAACGCCGAGGATCCAGTATAAATGACCTTGTCTACTGTTCCAGCTGGACGACGCGCCCAAAGCAAACCGAATGGGGAAGCCTACCTGGACCTCTGCAGGCTCCTGCTGACCGGACTCGCACCCCTGCAGCTTCCAAGGCAATCTTAGGGGCAAAGGACTCTTCTCCAGCTGGAGATTCCCCAGGACTAAGACAGTCGAGCCGCCAGTGCAGGCGGCCAGCCTATTTGCAAGACTACGCATGCTCCTGGCCAGGGGAAAGGAGTGTTGTATTCACAGAACTGACTGCAGTCCCCACTCAGGTCCGCAGTTCTGGCGGAAGCATCGATCACTCCCATTGGCTGATGCCATTTGACAGCTGGCTATAAAAAGAGCTGTCAAATGGCATCAGCTGTTGCCACCAGCTGCTCTGCCTTGTTAGCTTCGGCAGCCGCAGCAACCCTTTATTCATTGAATAAAGCCTTTCTGAACGAACGCTCTGAGTCTGCCTCGTATCTCCGCCGCTCTACAACACTAAGGTTAACATTTTTGGGGTTTGGGGAAGAAACCACAGAGTCAGGTAGAGTATTCCAGACATTGATCACTCTGTTGCTGAAGTTGTATTTCCTGCAATCAAGTTTGGTGCAGTTTATCTTGAGTTTGTATCTATTGTGTGCTCTTGTATTGTTGTGGTTGAAGCTGAAGTATTCATTGACAGGTGGAAAATTGCAATATATAATTTTATGTGCTATACTTAGATTGAACTGAAGGCGACGTAGTTCTAGGTTGTCTAGGTCTAAAATTTCAAGTCTGGTGGCATAAGGTACTCTGCTATGAGTAGAGGAGTGGAGAACTCTTCTTGTGAAATGTTTCTGGACTTTCTCAATTGTATTAATATCAGATATATAATGCAGGTTCCAGACTGATGAGCTGTATTCAAATATTGGTCTAGCAAATATTTTCTATGCTCCAGTTAATAGAGTGATATTACCGGAGAAAAAGCTATGCAGGATTAGGTTTACAACTCTTAATGCCTTTTTGGCTGTGTAGTTACAATGGATTCTAGCACTTAGATTATTTGAGATGAGTACTCCAAGGTCCTTGACAAAATTTGGGTCATCAACAAGGTCTTGACTATTCAGCTTGTATTTTATTTTCTGATTATTATTATTTTGCCAATATATAAGACAGTATTTATTTGTTGAGATTTGAAGTTGCCATTTGTTTGACAGTAAAGCCAGAGCTTTTAAGGATTAAGATTACTTGTATGCAGGGAGGAACAGGGGCAGGCTGATGAAGAGAGGTTAAGTAAGGAACATGAGAGTGAGAGTTCAGGCAATGAGCACGGACCGCCTCCTCTTAATCCTCAAGCACGGTGAGTAGAAAGAAGGCAAGAACAGTGCAGACTGACTCGTCTACTCAGGAGGAGACCACCCTGCCCCTCTTCACAAGGCACACCTGGGGACTGAGAATTAAGGAGACACTGTAGGGAGGGGCATTTGTCAAGAACAAATGCTGAATTGCTGTTGAATGTAGATGTTTGAACTTCCCTGGTTTCCTTCTTTATTTTTGGATTCTTGTCTTGCTTCTTAGTTTTCTGGACTGCTAGATTTTCTTGCTTGCAGCTGTGGTGCTCACAGTATTGGACTGTACTATTTTCAGCCAGAGGCTGTGTGAGGGGTGTGTGTGTGTGTGTGTGTGTGTGTGTGTGTGTGCATGTCATCCCTTGGCTCTGGGACTTGCCAGAAACATGGGAGTATTTTGAGGGGAATTTGGAGCAATAAAGGGGCAGTTTGAACTGCAGCTGCCTGGGTTGCCTCTGTGCCATGCCCCGGGTCACCACAAAAACTCCCAGCCACCTGATTATGTCCTGTGCTCTGCTTCTTGCCCATCAGGAACCTTACAGGCCTTGGGACTGCTTCACCCCATTCCCAAATGACTTTGACATGATTCCTACCCCACCAGGCCCCACACTCTCCTCCCTACCCCTCATTGCCCATTGCACCTTTCAAAAATCTCCAGAGCTCTTGATAGGAAAGGACTGCAGGCTATGGCAGCCCTGGGTTGCATGGCTACATCCTGAAGCAGCCGCCATTTTTGGAGCAGCCACAATTCATCGCCAGTGCTCTGAAAATGGTGGCCTCGTCCAGGAACATGTCTCATGACCTAGGAATAGGGTGGCTTGTTCTGCTTTCTTTTCTTTCTTTCTTTTTTTTTTTTTTTGATAAAAGTTTTATTGATTTTAATGACAAACAAAAACATATAAAACATAAAACATAACATAAAAAAACATCATTCTTCATAAATTTACAGTGTATCGGTTGGTTTACCACTCCCTTTTGTGCATCCATTTCATAGTCATCGAAATAATTATATTACATAATAACTCACATTACCAATCATCAGTTAAGTATCCTAATATCATTATTGAACAATCATTTGACTATAATTTTACTGATTCATACTTAAGTGAGATAACAATAATTGAGTTAAATTATTTTATAACAGATCATAGAATCATACCAAATCTATCTTAATAAAATATTATAAAAAATTATTAAAACCAAGAAAAATTATATATTCATTATTTCCTAAATTTCTAAATATTCTATTATTATATTGTATTATCTAACCATTGATAAAAGAGATCCCAAACTTCATAAAATTGTTTATCTTCTTGTTCTCTAATTTCAAATGTCAATCTACTCATTTCAGCACATTCCAATATTTTCTTAATAATTTCTTCCTCTAATGGTATTTTCTCACTCTTCCAATGTTTAGCAAATACAATCCTAGCTGCTGTTAATACATTTACAAACAAATACTTTAAGTTTTTATTATATATATCAGGTAAGATTCCCAATAAAAAAATCTCTGGTTTCAAATCTATTTGTTTCTTTGTCATTTTTTCCAGCCATATGCGAATTCTAGTCCAGTATTTCCTGGCCTCCTCACAAGTCCACCACATATGGTAATATGAGCCAGGCATCTGATGACATTTCCAGCACTTTTCAGATTTATCCTTGAACATTCTTGCTATTCTTGTCGGGGGAAAGTGCCACCTGTAAAACATCTTATACAAATTTTCTTTATATGCTGTTGACATTGTCATTTTTTAATTTTGTGACCACAATTTTTGCCATTTCTCTAAATCAATCCCATATCCAAAATTCTTCCCCCAAGCAATCATTGTTTCTTTAACTTGTTCTTCCTCTAATTTTATTTCCAACAAATAACTATATAGTTTTTTCATCACTTTTTCATCAGTGATTATCAAAATCCTATCTAAATCAGTCAATTTATCATAAAATCCTTCTATTTTAGAATCTTTAAGATACCTTGCATATATTTGCGCATATGAAAACAATTCATCTTTATACCTTGTTCTTCTAAATTTTGCATCGTTTTAAGTTCACCCTTTTCATCCAGTATTTCCCCATATCTAACTGTTTGTTCCTTCTTATAGGTTATAGGATACAAAAAAGCTTCAATAGTTGATAACCAAACTGGGATTTTCAAATAACATTGTTTCTTAATTTTCTCCCAATTCAACCTAAATGATTCCCGTATATAATGCCTTCTAAAATAACCCTGTGATTTAGTTCCCTTATACCATAAAAAAGCATGCCAACCCAATAATAAGTCATGACCTTCTAATGCCAACAATCTAGTCTTTCTTAACATTATCCATTCTTTAACCCACATTAAGATTGCAGCTTGATAATACAACTCCCAATTAGGAAGGCCAAATCCTCCTCTAATTCTAGCATCCTGTAAAAGTTTTAATTTTATTCTCACTTTCTTGCCTTGCCATATATATTTCAACACAATTTTATTTAATTCTTCAAAGTAATCCTTACTTAACCTAATTGGTATTGTTTGGAACAAATATAAAATTCTAGGTAAAATATTCACCTTAATTGTTGGAATTCTACCTATCAATGACAATTGTAGGTTTTCCCATTTTTTCAGATCAGATGCTATCTGCTGTTTAAGTTTAATATAGTTACTCTCTTTCAGTGTAGTACATCTTGACGTCAGATATATCCCCAAATATTTAACTTTGTTCATAACTTGAATTTTCAATAAATCTGCCAGCTCTTCTCTTTGTCTTAATAACAGGTTCTTTGTCAGAATCTTTGTTTTGTCTTTATTTATTTTCAAACCAGCCATCTCACCATACACCTCTATCTTTTCCAATAGTTTTAAAGCTGTCTCTAAAGGGTCTTCCAAAATAAAGACCAAGACATCCGCAAAGGCTTGCAATTTAAATTCCTCCTTTTTGACTTTCATTCCTTTTATGTTTATATCCTCTCTAATATTTCTATTTAAGACTTCCAAAGTTAATACAAATAACAAAGGAGATAATGGGCATCCTTGTCTTGTACCTTTTTTCATATTAATAGAGTCTGTGAATTCTCCATCTATCATTACTTTTGCCGTTTGCTTATAATATACGGCTTCTATTGCTTGGATAAATTTTCTAGCAAAGCCCATCTGTTCCAATAGTAATAACATAAATCTCCAGTTCACATTATCAAATGCCTTTTGGGCATCTAAGAATATCAAAGCCATTTGTTTTTCCGGGTGCGCCTCATAATATTCCAATGTGTCCAGGATTACCCTCATATTGTCTTTAATCTGTCTCTTTGGTAAAAATCCATTCTGATCAGAGTGAATAAAGTTATTTAGGTTTTTTTAAGCCTTTCTGCCAAGATTGAAGCAAAGATTTTATAGTTTGCATTCAATAAGGAAATAGGTCTATAATTCTTAATTTGTAATGGGTCAACCCCTTCTTTTGGAATAAGTGTAATATCAGCTTCTGACCATGTTTTAGGTATTTTCTTATTTATCATAACTTCATTCATGACTTCTAACAGTGGAATGCTCAATGATTCTTGTAATGTTTTATAAAATTCTGCTGGGAAACCATCTGGTCCTGGTGCTTTTCCATTGTTCTGTCTGTTAAGTGCTTTGGTTAATTCCATCATTGTTATAGCACTTTCTAACATTTTCCGAGTTTCATCAGGTATCTTAGGTAGGTTAGCATTTTGTAAATATTGTTTAATTTTTTCCTCATCAAGATCCTCCTGTTTATATAATTGTCCATAAAAATCTGGAATGATTGCCGTTTTCTCCTTATTACCATAACAAATTTGACCATGATCATCTATTAGCTGTGATATTTTCCTTCATTCTTTCTCTTTTCTCAATTTATATGCTAACCATCTAACTGGCCTATTTGCATCTTCAAAATAGTTCTGTTTAGCACTTCTAATTTTTTGTGCCAGTTCTTCTTTCTCTGCTTGATCCATTTTATGTTTAATTATGTCCATTTTAAGTTTGATATCTTTTTTCTGTGGCGTCTTCTGTAATTCTTTTTCCAGTTTTTTATGGTCATCTTCTAGAGCTTTAATCATTTGCCTCTTCCTCATGTTCTTTTTCTTTGTATAGTCTATTATTAATCCTCTTGCATATGCCTTCATTGTATCCCAAACATTCTGTACTGAAGTATCTTCTTTTTGTTTTCATTAAAGAAGAAGGCCAATTCTTTTTCAATCCATTGTGTAAAGTCTTCTTCCTTTGGAATAGTATTGTTTAATGTCCATCTAGATCTTCTTTTTTGTCCTTTCCATTTTATTGTCATTGGATTATGTTCTGCCCATGTACTTGTTTCAATAATTATTTCTTGAATATTAGATAATAATTCTGTTGATGTCCAAATCATATCTAATCTGGACCACAATAAATGTCTGTTTGAATAAAAAGTATATTGTTGAATTTTAGCATTTCTTTCTCTCCATATATCTTTTAAATTTAATTCATCTGTCATTTTGAAAAAGGATTTAGGGAGAGTTTTCCTATTTTGTCGTGTTGTTTTTACAGTTTATTGTCTACAATTCCATTGAAGTCCCCCATCATAAGTATATTAACATAGTCCAGTTCAATCATTTTCATATGTAATTTTTTATAGAATTCTTCTTGTTTATCATTCGGGGCATAAATTGCAACCAAGAGTGTTTTTATATTATTATCTACTATTTCAACTATTAATACTCTTCCATCTTCATCAGTATAAATCAGTTTGGCTGGTGTGGTTTCTTTGATATACAAAACCACTCCTCTTTTCTTACAATGAGTCAGAGAAGTAAATATTTTCCCTAACTTTGGTCGTATCAATAATTGTTCATGTTGTTTTTTAATGTGCACTTCTTATAGGCAAATTATATCAAATTTTAGCTTCTCTAATTTGTAAAAAGTTTTCTTTCTTTTGGTAGCTGAATTCAGTCCATTTATATTCATGGAAATCAGGTTTTTTCCTCCCATGGTTATGCTTTATATTTAGGTCTAACAGCTCTCGTGGATCTTATTTCACATTGTTCTTTGATCTCCATTTGTCCACCTATTGCGCCTTCTTCTTTTTCCATCTCCATTTGGTCCTCTTCAGATTCAGTTAAAATATTCTCTTTTTCTATCTCCAGGTGGGAAGGCGGAACTTCGTCGCTGCGATAGAGCTGTGATCTTGGGGCTCCGAGATCACAGCTGATATCTTCGTCCCGGTCGGTCCTAACGGACCTAAACCGTCTCATAGTGACAGGGATAATAAGAGGCACGTTCTGTAGATCCCAGGGACATCACAAGTCCCTGGTCGATCCAGAAGAAGCCCTTTTGCCAACGGCGGAGAGGCAGCCATTAGGCTGCTGAAGCTGGGACAGCTCCGGAAGGACGAGATAGAAAGAAGTGTATCGGCTGGTGAGGATCTTTTTTTTTGCTTGGGACTTAAGAACACTCTAATATGAGAAGAAATCTGTAAACTTATTGACAAAATTTGATTTAGCAGCGGGTTTTTTTAAGTAATGTCAAAGTGAGGCTTGGCTTTTTATTTTTACTTTTTTTTTTTTTTTTTACTGAATTTCTATTGCGATCTAGTTAATCAGACTGGTTTTTTCTTTTATATTTTTATATTTACTTGCTCTCTCTTCTCCTTTTTGACTGTTTATATTTTTTAAAATAGAAGCCCCCTTTAATATTTTTTTTTTAATATACATAAATATACATATATACTTTTTTTTCTTTTTAGGCTTTTTTCAGTGGGGAAGAAGGGGGAGTGGTTTGAAGAAACTTTGTAACACTGCCAACTAGAGGCTTGAAAATATTTTGTTTGAAGTTGAAAAACTCTTGTTTGAAAAACTTTTCTCAAGGCTACTGGAAATGATAAGATAGAGGGAAGAACACTGGAGGATTTTTATACAGGTGCTCTTTGGGACTTCTATTATTAACTGAATATTTGAAGCTTGGCTTTGAAATTTGTGGAGAAGCCAAATAAGAGCCTTGGATAAATAAAAGGCAGTGTGCGCTTTTTTCCCCAATCCCTTATTAATTGTTTTATCCCTCCCCTCCAACCCCACAGCATTTTGTAATATTGATATATTTATTTTTTATTATACCTCATTTTTATTTTTATTTTTTTTAAAGGGGAAGTCTCAGAATATTCTTTTTTTGCTTTTTTTTTTTTTTCCCATAGGGATGTCTGCCTCTTTATCTCTATTTTTGACTTATTTTTATGGCTATTTTTCATTTTCTGAGGTTTTTCAATTGGATTAAGGTGGGAAGAACCTGAAGAACTGTTTTTTTTTTCCTTTTTCTTTGCTTATTACTTTTTGATATTATTGGGCTTTATTTTGTTTCTTTTTTTCTCTTCATTTTTAATTTTTACTTTTGAATTATAATTGCGTATTTCACAATTGGATTAAGGTCTTGAAGAACCTGAAGAATTTTTCCTTTTTAATTTTGGGCTTTTTACTTATTATTGGTTTTGTTTTTTGTTTTTTATGGTGTTTTCCTTTTTCTTAATTGGATTATAATTGGCTACCTCACTAATTGGATTAAAAGACCCAGAAGTCCCTGACTTATCGAAATGAGTAAGAAAATTTTACCTTCGGGCATCTCAACTTCTTCCTGTCTCCCCGTCATCTGGAGGACGACTCTCAACAATGGTGAAGCAAGATAAAGCGCAAGTGGATTTAACGATGGTTATGCAAGGAATACAAGAACTTAAAATGAGTATTGAACAAAGAATTGGAAAGATTGATGAAAAATTTGAAAATTTTCAACAAATGATGGTGGAACACGATGAGAAAATCCCAAAAATAGAAGAGAAAGACAAGCAAAGAGATGATACAATTGGAAATATCGATAACAGATTAACAATGGTCGAACAAGAAAAAAGTGGGAAGTTGAAGTGGGAGATGGACAGGTCAGAATTTTATCTTAGATTTCAAAATATCGAGGAAGAAAAAGGACAAAACTTGGCAGCAGTAATGATTGAAATTCTGGCTGGAGTCTTGGAAATAACAGAGGAAAAGATGATGGATGGAGTAGATGAGATATATCGAGTCTTCACAAGATATGCAATGAGGAACCAATTACCAAGAGAGGTCCAAGTTAGATTCACCAAAAACCTATTAAAAACCAAATATTACAAGTGGTAAGAGAGAAGGGGTTGAAATACAAAGGCAAAGAGATCCTGGTCCTGAAACAAGTACCTAGAAAAGTGAGAGATTAGAAGAGAATATCGATTTTTGACCAAAATGCTATTGAAAAAAGAGGTGAACTATAGATGGCTGATTCTAGAAGGATTAATGTTTACATGGCAAGAACAGAGACACAGAATTGATTCAATTGTGAAAGCAGAAATATTCTATAAGGAATTTTTTGAAAGAAGAGAAAAATTGCTCTGCTTTCTTAATGTGATCTCCGGAGGTCTCCAAAACTCGTGTCAGGGAAGCAGAACAGTCTATTTATTCTTTGGTGCTGTGGCTGCATTCCTGGAAATAGCCACCATTTACAGTGAATTGTTGCCACTCTGAAAGGGGTGCCCACTTCTGGGACACAGCCATGCAAAACTCAGGATCCCAAGGGACAGAACCTGCCTTTCTTTTATAAAGTGAGCTCCAGAGATCTTCAAAAGTTAGTGTACAATGGGGTGATAGAGGGTGGGGAGGAGGATGTAGGAGTCAGTGTGGGGTGCGAAGCAGGACCATATGGAATGTGTTATGTATGTAAATAGTTAAAATAAAAGTGAGCTTGGGATAAAGTGCAGGGTTCTGCCCGTGCACTTCTGATTGGTTGTTAAACAGCTCGATTGGATTGGTTGAGTTCAGAGAATCCGATTGGGCCTTAACGAAGGATTCTTATTGGGTTTGGAGCTAGCGTCTTACAGCTCCCTATTGGTTATTTCGCATTAAGGTTGCCTATATAAGGCAGAGTTGTTGTTATTGAAGTTTTAAGTCACGATATAATAAAGAGCTGTAAGTTCACCAACTAAGACTGTCTCCATTCATTTCACCCATGCCTGAAACTATATCACTGGTGACGAGGATGGGATTTGGAGACATCTGATTTTAAGGAATTTGGAAGAAAAACAGAGCACGTGTTAGGACAACGCCACCAACAGAAACCATGTCCAGCGGCATCGTACCACCCGCTCCGTTCGATCCGAACCAAGAGGATTGGGAATCCTACATGGATCGCTTCCAAATGTTCCTCGAAACAAACAACCTGAAGGACGCCACACCAGCCAAGAAGCGGGTGCTGTTCCTGACGTACTGCGGCCCGGCTGTCTTTAAAATGGCGAAAGCACTCGCGAAACCTCGAGAAGTGAAAGCAATAAGCTGGGACGACCTCGAACCTCTCCTGAGAGACCATTACACGCCAACCGTACCTACACTCGTGAGACGCCACGAGTTCTATCAAAGAAGCCAGCGAAAAGGAGAGAGTGTGGCTGATTTCGTGGCAGACCTCCGACACTTAGGAGGCCTCTGCGGGTTCGCAGACTTAGATGAAGCACTGAGAGACTGGTTAATTCTGGGATTAGATGCGCTAGGCGTGCAAAGCAAGCTGATGGCGAAAGGTGACATCGGCCTTGCTGACGCCATCACCGAAGCCACTGCTGCTGAGGTGACCAAAAAGTCCGTGGCGCAACTACAGCGAAGCCGAAACCCAACGACCCCACCGACAGGCGACATTTTATCCAAGTCAGAAGAGCAGCTCGTTACGACACACCACGAGGACCTCTCTTCGTCATCAGACAGCGACGAAGAAGGGGTCCATCGAATGCGGTCCGACCGGGATCCTCGCCCTAAGCCCTTACGCCCTTGCGCTGGCTGTGGAGCAAACCATGCCAGGGCCGAATGCAAATTCTGCAATGCAATCTGCCATGAGTGCGGAAAACGAGGCCACATCAGTCGAGTCTGTCGCAGTTTACCGGGACCAAGTCAGGCCTCAAAGGGAACCAACTTTCGCCAATCGGCAGGAAACCGTCCTGTAAGGCGAGATCCAGCAAACCACTCCTACAGATATCGAGCATTGCAGAAAGAAGAGGCTCATCATACTATCACTATAGGTCACACCTCAGCCATGGACGCTAAGAAGATTCGAGTTACAGTAGCCATAGAGAACCAACCTTGCCACATGGAGGTCGATTCGGGATCGTCCCTCTCGATGGTGTCGTGGAAGACATTAAAGCAACTCATTCCTACCATCCAACGCCAAGACCTTCGAATGCAACGTCTCATCCTTAAAGACTACCAAGGGAATCGGATCCCTGTGGTTGGGTCTTGTCGAGTCCGCGTCTCGTTTAAAAAGCATACGGCATACTTACCTCTAACAATCATCGATAGGGACAGGCCTAGTTTGTTGGGCCTCCAATGGTTTGCGCCACTCGGCATCGAAGTAGCCGGCGTGAACCGAGTCGGTGATTGCGAGTGGGAGGAGCACCTTATTTCTGAATTCAGCGATGTCTTCGCAGTTCATCTGGGCGAGTATAAGGGGACCCCAATTTCATTTAGCCTCGACCCTAAGGTCGCCCTGATCCGTTTAAAGCCCCGTCGAGTTCCGTTCACCCTTAAGGCCAAGATAGATGAACAACTTGACAAACTAATTAAACAAGGGGTACTGAAACCCATTGATCATTCTCCATGGGAAACTCCTATTGTAACCCCCATTAAGCCAGATGGGTCAATCCGAATCTGTGGGGACTACCGGGCCACTCTAAACCACGCCCTCCAGCAGAACGCGTATCCAGTGCCTTTGGTGCAGCACCTCCTTCATTCCCTGGGAGGCAGAAAGGTTTTTGCTAAATTAGATTTAGCTCAAGCCTATCAACAATTGCCCGTGGATGATAAAACAGCCCAAGCTCAAACGATAGTAACGCACAGAGGTGCTTTTAAATGTACCCGATTGCAATTCGGGGTAAGTGTAGCCCCGGGAATATTCCAAAGTTTAATGGAACGATTATTGCAGGGAATCAAGGGCGTGGTTCCGTATTTTGATGACATATTAATTGCAGCTCCTAGTAAAAAAATTCTGCAGAATCGTTTAAAATGTGTTCTTAAAAAATTCCAAGAAGCGGGACTGAAAGTAAAAAGGGATAAATGTCATCTGTATACTGACAATGTTGAATTTCTAGGTTATCACATTGATAGTCAGGGTATTCACCCTACTGAAAGTAAATTAAGGGTGATAAAAAATGCTCCCAGACCCCATAACAAAACAGACCTCCAGGCATTTTTAGGCTTTATCAATTTCTATAATGTGTTTTTACCGCATAAGGTGACTGTGGCTGAACCGTTACACCGGTTATTAGACAAGAAAGCATTGTGGGTTTGTGGTTACTGGGAGGAAAAAGCGTTTCGAAATGTAAAAGATTTACTTACATCTGATTCTGTACTTATGCAATATAATGAAACATTACCATTGATTATAACTTGTGATGCCTCACCGTTTGGGGTGGGCGCCATTCTGAGCCATGTGCTGCCTAATGGAAACGAGGCCCCCGTTACATACTTTTCGAAGACTCTTTCCCATGCAGAACGTAACTATGGACAAATAGATAAGGAAGCTCTTGCAATTGTGTCAGCCGTAAAAAAAATCCATGAGTATGTATATGGAAGGACATTTACCATTGTAACTGACCACAAACCTTTACTGGGGATAATCGCTGGGGACAAACCAACCCCCTATACATTGTCCCCAAGAATGACTCGATGGTCAGAGTTCCTAGCTGCTTATAATTATCAATTGTTATATCACCCAAGGAAAGCCATTCCCCACGCTGACGCACTCAGCAGAGCACCGCTACCAGAGACTCTCGACGATCCGGCACCAACAGTATAGGCGTTACAAATCGAGACGCTCAACTCGCCCCCTATGACCGCTCGAGATATCGCGAGAGAGACCAGATGAGACCACACCCTAGCTCGAGTCTTAGGCTGGGTAAAACATGGATGGCCATTGGACCAGGTCCCAGATGACTTCGCGCCATTTAAAACAAGGCAGACTGAACTTTTTTCGCAAAAAGGCTGTGTCATCTGGGGCGATAGAGTCGTCGTTCCAGAACGACTCCAAAAGATGCTGTTACAAATTTTGCACGAAGGACATCCCGGGATCGTGTGGATGAAAGCACTCACACGGAGCTATGCTTGGTGGCCAGGCATGGACCGACACATCGAGCAATGGGTCAAGGCCTGCACTAAGTGCCAACAAACCAGCAACGCACCACCAAAAGCTGCACCGACCGAATGGGAGACGCCACGCGGACCCTGGTCCAGAATCCACCTGGATTTCGCAGGGCCGATTAAAGGACATACATTGCTGTTGACTGTTGATGCATACTCTAATTGGTTAGAAATTCATCGAATGACCAATACAACCTCCGAAGCAGTCATTAAAGTCCTTAATAGACTCTTTGCAACTCATGGATTGCCGGACGTCCTGGTGTCCGACAACGGACCACAGTTTACAGCGCTAATGTTTGAACAGTACCTTGCTGATAATGGCATCCGCCATGCGCTCACCTCACCGGCGCATCCTGCTACCAACGGCCGAGCGGAACGCATGGTACAATTTGTAAAAAAGACTTTGCAAAAAGTGGACTATGATAATATTGACGAAAAAATAAACCGCATTCTACTTCTACAACACATCACTTCGCACAGCGTAACCGGCAGAACTCCCGCAGAACTTCTCATGGGGCGAAAACTCCGTTCCCGCCTCGACTGACTGCACCCTGCTTACGAGCCAGAAAAGCCTGCTACCGTACCTTCAAGGTAGGCATCCCCGTTTATACAAGAAATTTATCGGGCGACCCGGTTTGGATTGAAGCAATGATAATACGCGAGACTGGGTCCAAATCCTATATTGTAAGATGTGTTGATGAAAGACTGTGGAAACGACATATTGACCAATTACGGTCACGACTCATATCGGCCAGCCAACCACTCCCCTACGACCAAACTGAGGGGGGGGGAGGAATGGAAGAAGACGACATTCCAGGGAACCTCTTCCAAGAGAGCAATGAATCAAGTGAAACTCAGGAAATGGAGCAGGAGGAAGAATCATACGCCCCAAGGGAAATCACACCAGAACGAGAAGCTGAGCCACTGCCAAACAACATTCTACCTCAACAGGACTGCACGCAGCCAGTCCAAAGAAAATCTGATAGACCCAAAAGACAACCGTCCTATTTGAAGGACTATAATCACACCATAATTGAGGAGCCAGGGGGAAGGGGTGTTATCTATGTAAATTGTTAAAATAAAAGCGAGCTTGGGGTAAAGTGCAGGGTTCTGGCCCTGCACTTCTGATTGGTTGTTAAACGGCTCGATCGGATTGGTTGGGTTCAGAGAATCCGATTGGCCCTTAACGAAGGACTCTTATTGGGTTTGGAGCTAGCGTCTTACAGCTCCCTATTGGTTATTTCGCATTAAGGTTGCCTATATAAGGCAGAGTTGTTGTTAGTAAAGTTTTAAGTCACTATGTAATAAAGATCTGAAAGTTCACCAACTAAGACTGTCTCCATTTATTTCACCCATGCCTGAAACTATATCAGAATGGACTTTATAATACTTAAAATATGAATTCTGAGTATTGTTGCCCTGGCTAACTAAAATGGGTTTTCCTGTATTTGCCTTCTCTCTCTCTCTCTCTTTTAAATATATTGTTAATAATTGTCCATAAGCCTAGCCTAGCAAAAAGAATGTAAAAAGCCTTTCTTTTAGAAACGGGGATCTTGCCAAAGCGCTTGATATATTGTAGATAAAACAGTTTCATTTTCAACTATCAAATCACTTGAGTCCAGCATGGGAAAGCACTGTGAGCATATCATCTCCGTACCCATTCTGATGTGTTACCTTTGCACATGTTTCTTTTACTTTTCTTCAGAACATAGCGTTCTTTTCAATCCTTACTTGTTATTGTCTGTCTAATTTATCATGATGCATGTGGACAGATGATTGTTCTTAAATCAATCAACTTTTACCTAGCTGTGGAAATTATAAGAGTAAATTTAAGCCTTCGTTCTGGGTTCCTTTCTCAGAGGGAATCCTTTTTAATTGAAACGCTTCAAATAAATTTTAAATTAAATATATTCCAAATAAATTGTAAATGAAATGATCTTCATTGTCTCAGTAGCCTAATTGGCATCTGGCATACCAAAACACATATGTAGGCCTGCAGGAACCAAACAGGAGGGGATGGTGCGGGAGGGGGAAGTTGATCATAAGGATGAATGACTGCAAGGATGCTGCAGCAGCAGTAACTTTGAAACTGAATTCTAAGTTGCTTTGGGGGGGGAGGGCGGTAGCATCTGCCATAACTTCAAACAGCTGCTAAGCAACAGACAAAAGTTTACCTTTACTCCCAAATTGTTAGTAGATCCAGTGGAATAGAGATACATTAATTATCTCCCACATAAACCAGTTATAAAAATAGAACAGACCCTCAATTGGAGAAGTATGGAATAACACAAGCTTTTCTTCTCCTTTCCTCTGGATATGGCCCTAAGTCTACCTGCCCAGTATCCAATGCCACTGAAAGTACGGTTGCTCTCTTAGAAGGACTGGCTTTGCTAGCATAGAAGGGATCTGTCTACCTTGCAAAGGCCACCTAACAATGAAGAATAGAAGTTAAGCTATCTTGATTAACTTATCTGAGCAACACTCACCTCTTCAATTTCAACGGTAACTTGAATGATAGTGAGATCCAGAGGAACAGAGTTATAACATAACTTAGGAACATCGCTCCTTCAGATACTTGCTTGTGACCCCACCAAAAGGTATCTACATTTTCCCACATCATTATTCTAACATAAAGACTTCAATGTAAATAACAGCCCTGAAGAATCTTATATGGATTTAGGTCATTTTTAAAAAGGATTTAAGTTTCATTAGATAAATATCTTGGAAGCTTGAAGTAGCTATAAACCTTGTCTCATGCTTCAAAGCCCTCATAGGAACAGCCTACCCATTCCAAGAGGATTACATTTCTACAGATAAGAAGTGCACTGCTAATCAGTGTGGGCTGCAATGCATAAAGCGAACTGGCATATTGAAATTTCAGAGGCCAAACCAGTTTGTAAATGTTTTCTTTAAATAAAGGTGAATAAGATTTGTTTGTATGAAATGTAAGTGCTAAAATTGAAGGCACCATGAAGCTTCACAAACACCATCAATTCTAAACATTACTCTTAAATGACATCTCTATTTATTAATCCAGGTGAACATGGTGAGCTCACAAGCTGGGTTATTTCAAAATAATTTATGGCAAAAATGAATAGACATATGAATGCAAAGATGATATGTTTAGAACAGAACCAGAAGTCCTGGTTCTGTTCTAACTTCTAATTACATATAGAATGCTATGTTGCCTAACAGGAAGCACTCATGTTCTAGATTTGTTCTTCATGTCCTTTGCCTTGAAGCTAACCAGTGGTGGGATTCAAAAAAAATTACTATCAGTTCTGTGGGCGTGGCTTATTTGGTGGGCATGGCTTGGTGGTCATGTGACTGGGGTGGGTATAGCTTGGTCATGTGACTGGGTGGGCATGCTTAGTGGTCATGTGACTGGGTGGGTGTGGCCACACATACTTGGTTGGGAGGGTGGCAAAGGCACTGCTGCAGTGGGCGCTGCTATGGGAGGCAGCCAGAATCCCACTCTCCCAGTCAGAGTACTCCACCGCCACTAGCTTCTCCCGGGGGACGAAATGTTTCATGTTTCCTCCCTTCACAAAAAGCCCAGTGCCATTTTCTCCTTCAGCCACAGCAGAACCCCAAAGCCCAGTTCCCCTTCCTGATCAAGAGGAGAGCCTTCTATTGTCTGCAGCCCCACTGACTCCCAGAAAACGAGGC